>CM067168.1:141642317-141797887 GCA_034093135.1 Erigeron breviscapus
TTGGGCTACATCGAGTGTTAAATTTTGTACGTCCCAAGTTGGGACTGGACAAATTATTAATTTTATCGAGGTTATTAATTTATCGAGTATCAATTTATAGAGGTTCTACTGTACTCACTTTACAATCAAATCATTTTTTATGTTTTCCTTGTTCTTTCTCTCTTCTTCTTTAATTGGCCCACTTTAACTACACCTATGGGTGGGTAAAAAATATGCCTGAAAATGTTTGTCCCCTCTAGTATTCTCATAAATAAATTGTTAGGGGTGACCACCCATTAATATCTTTAAAGATTGAATGTAGAGATATTTGATGGGTTTGTTTTACATATACTAATCTTATATGATAAAATTGTATTTATAATTTTATTTAGAGAAAATTTCATTACATACCCCTGGGGTATGTCATATTATTAAGTTTCGTCCCTCTCGTTTTTTCGTATCATTACATACCCTTATGGTGATTTTTTGTATCATTATCTACCCCTCCACGTAACGTCCGTTTGTTGCCATCCGTTAACCCCCTCACGTGCGTTACACGTGAGGGTACTTTAGTCTTTTACCTCTAAACACCCACTTTTTCTCCTTGTTTTTCTTTCCAGATCTAACACATAAACTAAACACACACACACACACACTCAAACTCCACAATATTTCAGATCTACATCTATTCAACCACACACATATATTTCTTTATATATTCAACTACACACACATAAAAATCCCAGATCTACATCTATTTCTTTATATATTCAACTACACACACACAATAAAATTTTAGAACGAAATGCATTTTTGGTCCCTGTGTTATCACCTCATTTGCAAGAATCGTCCAAACTTATGCAAAGTGGCTTTTTTGGTCCCTGTGATATCGACTTAGTGGCGATCTCAGTCCAAATAGACGGATCCGTCTATTTTCTACCGTTAAGGACATCATGTGCCCCTCACGTGAGGGGCAATGCTGTCTTTTTATATAAACAATGACTATTCTTGCAACTAACCCAAATACATATCATCATCATCATCAAATCACTTATAAAAAAAATCTGAATATAACATCTTCTTCAAATCCCTCTTCCATTCAACTCAGATCTATGTCATTTTAAGCAAAAAAAATCTAAGATCTATTTTGTTTAAACACTATGGATTTAACAATAACAAAACTAAGATCTGGGGTTTTGTTTAAACACTCAAAGATTTAACACTAACAGGACCAAGATCTGAGTTTTTGTTTAAAAGCATCTCCGGCGAGGAAGAAGGTGGCAGCCACGAAGGTTAAAGGTTCGTTGGGTGTTGGCCTGAAAAACGGGGAGGGATTGTGCGTGGAGGAAAAACCTTCTGGGAGAGGGAAATAGCAGCACCATGAATCTTAGCTATTTTTCATCGTCATTCGATTAATTCATCCAATCAATTAACGATTTGTGGGGAATTTCGCAAATAACGAACAGATAACCAGATATAATCAATCTTTGAAGGCACGTAATCGCTTTCAGATTGAATCAATTTGGCGGTTCACCCAAACTATTCAATCGGATACAATCAAAGATTAAGAATTTTCTGTGTGATTATATTTGAGAGAAAGAACCAGAAAAGAGAGAAAAGAGAATGATCAGAAACTTTGTTACGGGATGTATATATCAAGATGTAACTGCCTAAACGGCAGTTAATTTACAAGGGTTTTCGAATTGCCACTTTTGGTCCCTCAAGTTTCGAAAAATAAATTTTCGGAGGGATTTTTACTATAGCAATTTAATGGAAATAAAAAATTTCCAAGCTCGGACCCCGCCAGGGGCTCTGCCCCTTGGACCCCGCTCCCAGGGGCGCTGCCCCCGGACCCCCGTACCTTAGGGGCTTCGCCCCTAAGGTCATAATAAATTCAAATAGGCGTGCACTCCGCACCTCCAATCCTATATGATGTATTATTATGACATTACTGATCAAACAAGTTAATCCAATTACACTAAAATATCCAACATTAATAAATCGTATATTTTATCACGATATTAGATAATTCTTTCCCCATGATTTGTTAGTGGGTAGGTAAATATTATTAATTATCTTTTATGTTTGCTTTGTTTTTTAATTTCCTTCTTTTTCCATTATTGAGTATCCAATCACAATTAACATATGTGCTAATTCTTTAATTTCGTATTGCAATTAATTTTGACCAAAAACAATAGTGGGTCGGCGCATAGTTTTGTTTTAATGTTGTGTATGGATTTACTGGTTTATTTGATTTGGATATCTTTCGTAGATATTGATAGGATATATAGATGACAACTACGGTGGTGAAGTCGGTGGTTGATGGTGGCTATGGTGGTGATGCTGAATAGAAGATGTGGGATTTTGATTCAATGTTAATATTTTTATTTGTAGGTTTTTGTGATTAATTTTTTATATTTAAATTTGATGATAAATGTGATTGAGATAAATATGTTGTAGATAATTGTGAGTGATGGTCTGGTGGATGATGATGGTGATTACTGGATGAATAGAAGATGTGTTTTATTTATTTATGGATGATGATGGTGATGATTGTGTAAAGACGTATTGCCCCTCACGTGAGGGGCACATGATGTCTTAACGGTAGAAAATAGACGGATCCGTCTATTTGGACTGAGATCGCCACTAGGTTGATATCACAGGGACCAAAAAAGCCACTTTGCATAAGTTTGGACGATTCTTGCAAATGAGGTGATAACACAGGGACCAAAAATGCATTTCGTTCTAAATATATATTACCTGCTAATATACATCCATACAAAATCAATCCAACAAGTTCAAATGCTCCTCTCTCTCTCTCTGGTCATTTCCCCTGGTTTTTTTATTGCCTGTTGACGGCTCCTCACCCACCACCGGACTACCACATTTCCGGCGACCAAGACCTCTGCCGAAACCACACCACCACCCCTATCACACATACCCATCTCTCTTTCCCCTCTCTTGCTGCAGATCTGGTAGATTCGTTTGTCTTTGTCCTCCTTTTGCTGCGTTTTTGGTTTCCGGTGGTGGTGGTTTTCCGAAGTTGTAACAGTCACAAAGAAGATCGGTGGTGGTGGTTTCCGGTGGTGTAACAGTCACAAAGAAGATCGGTGGTGGTGGTTTCCGGTGGTGGTGGTTGAAACTTTTTCTCTGATCCAATAGGTAGATCTGATCTTTCTTTACGTTCTTTATTTTAGAAGATGTTTGTTTGTGCGTGTGATTTCAACAAAAAAGGATAGTAATAAGATCTGGATACGAAAGAGAATAAACAATTTGTATATAAAAATTGATGTATATATATATATCAATCTGTTTCTTTTTTGTTTATTTATCCCAAATAGCAAACATTGACCGACATAGATGGTGATGTTTGATAAACATATTTATAAATATTATGATGTTTATATTTTATTTCATCTCTGTTAAGATGTAGTGTTTGTGGTTAGATTGTTATTGATATTGATGATGAAGAAGATAATGATTGTCAGAAATAGAGATTGATAAAAATAGATGTAAATTCTAAGTTTTGATTTGTTTTATTTATTTAGATTTATAGATATAGATGTGTGTGTGTGTATTCATTATTATAGAGTTTATGCATATAAGAGAACAGCAGGTGAAAGAAAGGGGATGGTGTTTTACATGCAAGTGACTAAAATACCCTCACGTAGTATGCACGTGAGGGGGTTAACGGAGGGCAACAAACGTCTGTTAAGGGGGATATGTAATGAAACAAAAAATCACCATAAGGGTATGTAATGATACGAAAAAATGAGAGGGGCGAAACTTAATAATATGACATACCCCAGGGGTATGTAATGAAATTTTCTCTTTTATATATTGAGAAAAAATCTAACATTTTTATATTAAAGAGAATGCCAATGGGGTTGGTGGCCCATTGGTAAGGTCTTTGACCTTGGGAGGATCCACCTGAGTTCGAGTCTCACTTCCCACATTTGTGGGGGTAGATTAATAGGGTTTTTCGAGAGTCCTGGTTTCCAGGCATACGTGTAATTTAGAAGAGGAGTAGAATAGAATGTCGTTCAAAAAAAAATAAACTTATATATTTTGTTTACACTATTTTATTAATGTACATATACCATTCTTGTTAAGAAAACTTTTTCATTCCCCACTCAAATCCATCATAATCACCACTATAAAAAAACATGTCTATTAAATATATATATATATATATATATATATTGAATTTAATCACATGTTTATTTGTTTGCGATTATAATGCCTCTATTTCAATTTTTTAGCTTTTAAAACAAAAGTTTAAGACAAGTTTTTTCTTAACCAAATTACATTTAAAAGGATTTTCATACATTTTCTATACGTTACTTTTTTGTTCAACATCTGAGTCAAACTTACCTTTATATTTGTATTTGGTTACGTCTTGACTTCTCATCCATTCCACACGTTTGCATTGCATTTTTCCACCCGCTTAATTCAGTAGGTAAGTCTAAGTCTGCAGATAGGACACGTAATGTGTTTCTACATGGTGATACCCCCACATGATGTTCTTTTCGACCTCATCCTTAAAGGTAGGATTTAAACCCTAATATTCGCTTTTTTGTTGTATATACCCCACCAACTATTATCGGGGACAACCAAATATTCCTCTGTTGGTATTACACCTAACGTCCTAACCAGAGGGCCTGAAAACAAACAATATCAAAAGAAGAACATGTATAATATAAAAAAACACAGCCCCCCAAACTAGAATGCATCAATAGTAAGTAATTAAGTAATGTCCGGGAGATGCGGTGCGATTTCAACATAAAAATACTTTTTCTCTCTCTTCTCTCTCTCTACTCTCTTTCTCTCTCAATTCTAACGGCTTTTTTTCTCCGATCTAAGATCTGAGATTGAAAATCTTTTATTCTTGAGATCGAGATGAGAACGTGAGATCGAGAGTTGAGATTGAGAACTGGTTTAGACCTCCAGTCCGGTGGATCTAACCCTATTTTTTACTTCGGGCCGGAGGTCCTTCCACTTCGGTGGATCTGGAAGCAGCCTCCCTACCTTTGAGTAGGGGTAAGGTCTGTCTACATCATACCTCCCCCATAGCCCGGCTTATGCTGGGATTGGGTACCCTTGTTGTTGTTGTTGTTGTAAGTAATGTCCGGGAGATGCGGTGGCGATAGTGGTATAAGTAATTATTATAAAAAGGTAAATGTTGTAATTTACTCATGTTCTTGCGAGTAATTCATTGAGTATTTTTGATAAACCATGTCTTTTAGTTGGTTACAGACATTTTGGACATATCAACTCTTGGCTAACCACACTTAGTTCTCGCCAACAAGTAATTTCTTCCAACTCAGTGGACGTTGATGGTGTCAAAATGTTCGTCTCAGTTCTGAGGTCATGACCACTGTAATGCACAAACGGGTAACCACTTGTTAATATCTGTTTATTAATGTTGTTTAGTTTATATATTTCTAACTATTTTTTTTTTCAAGCTTGTTACCATAACGAGTTGGTTTGCATTAGTTTATAACCACTACTACAAAAATAGCCATTCTTGACCCGCAATGCGCGTCATAAATGGCTCAGATGACGCGCAAATGCGCGTCAAGGAAGGCCCAGGTCATAAATTTTCATGACCCGCATTTGGGCGTCATCCTTCTATGACGCTCACTTATGACGCGCATTTATGACCCCTTTTTATGACGTGCGTTTTTGCGCGTCATAAATTATTATTTTTTTTAAAAAAAAATAATTTTTTTTCAGTTCCTAATTTTCTATTAAATGAGAATCAAAAACCTGATAATACAAAATTAAAAACACAAATATCAAAATAACGCATTTCATATATATATATATATATATATAATGTACACTTCAACTACTTCCTACTACTAATTCACTCATAACTTCTCACATAGACTATAATTTTGTTACAATGGAGCTCGAACCATCCTGACATAATTTTGCAGCTCCAAAGGTTGTACAATTTCATCCTTTAAAGCACCTGCTAGTTGTGCATTCCATGCCTTTAAAGCAAAGTAGCATTCTGCAATGAAGAGTAAATATCAAAAAATGTTTTCTTAATAGAAACCTAATAAGTAAAACTGGGCTTTCAAAGGCTCTGCCTATTATCAATCCAAAACCAAGCAGTTGAGTTAAACCAAGTCTTGGGTGTGTAGAATCCGGTTTAACTTGTTTAACTAACAGACCAAAATTGTATCAGATTTAGGCAAGGAGCGGTTACATATCATATGAAGAGAGTGCATTCCTTAGTTTGGTTTGGTAACCAACTAACTCTTTTTTATGTTCAATTTTGACTTGCACTACTATAATATAGAAGTATAAATATGTAACCGAATAGATAAGCTAGCAGAATAAATATGCAGCATTCTGCCATCAAATGATATAAATAAGACACCTTCTATGTCAAGCAAAATATCATTTTAATAAAAATATCAGATAAAAATTGTAAGAAACTTACAGGATTAAGAGCACCGCCTGAAACATGGTGCAAGTTACGAATTTGAGAAATAATTTCAGTAGAACCGCTAACACAACCATCCAGTACCCGAAAAACAAGGCAAAATTGTTCAGATAGTTGAACCTTTCAATTGTTATTAGATGCTAACAGAATAGATAAGCTAGCAGATATCTTACATCATTGTGACCACCAATATATTTCGTTGCAGAGTGTAAAACAATCTCAGCACCAAGCGCAAGAGCCTTCTGGTTGAGAGGTGTAGCAAAAGTTCCATCAATGCAAACAACAGCTCCTCTAGCATGGCACAGCTTCGAAACTAGCTCAATGTCAACACATCTTAAAAATGGGTTGGTTGGCGACTCAGTGAAGAAAAGACTAACCTGTATACAGATACACACAATATACAGATGTAACGAAGAAAGGTAACTCATACTAGTTTCTCTGAACGTTGAATGGCATCCCAATAATGTACACAAAATATCAAATATAATGAAGTAAGAAGATAAAACTAGAAGATACTACACAACTGTTAAATCGAAGGCCCTTACTAGTTTCTCTGAACGTTGCTCATAGTTGTAATGATATGTGGCCCGTTTCAGTCTAAACTACAATTGAACATACTTATTGACCAGAAAGAAAAGTGTAATGATATGAGAGATAACCAAATGGCTGTTAAAAGATGAAAATACACCTGAATCAGCAAACAATACAAACTCACTCGTTGCAAGTATCAACACTAAGCAAATAAGCTCAACGCTATAAACGTACCGGACCGACATCTATTTTCAATGGACATTCCTTTTTAATGCCATCTTTCAGCTCAGAGGCATTCTTGAAGGACATTGCAATATGATACAACACCTTATTGCTATGAGAAGGCTGCTTTAAAAGGCCGATGTATGCAGAAGTATATCGTAATATGGGTGTGTTCTATAAAAACCGAGGTGATCTGGAGTCAGCTTTTGCTCAACTACAAACTGATATAGTCATATACAAGAACTACACAATAAACTTTGCAAATAATTTATTCTAGCAAACAAATTGAGCAAACAACTTAACTACAAACTAATATACTAATATCGAAACTAGCCAACTAACAAGTACTAGATTTATACTGATAGCAAACACCAAGCAACAAAAACGAGCAATAAAAAAAACAAGCCAAACATCACAAAACTCATGGATATCAAAACACTATCAAACAGTTTCAGCCAAACATCCACATGTATTATTTCACACAGGCATTTGATCGAACATTTAGTGTGCGTTCTAAACAAGTCGCAGCTCAGAAAACCAATGATAAAACTCACAAACCTCAACAATTATCACCAACAAATAACTATAATTTCAATCAATTTCCTCATAATGCAGACTTTTCAATTTGAAACCTAACGTAATGAATCATAGATATAATATATATAGATCTCATACTTAAAATTTAACCAATGAAGTTTATTAACTTATTCGGATGTTTAGGTCCCTCTCTCTCTCTCCTCTCTCTCTTCGTCTCCTCTCTCTTCTCTCGTCTCTCTTCCCCCTCCTCCTCACCACTCCATTCTCTCCCCTCCCTTAGCTACGCCCGTCCTTCCCTCTCTCCTCTCGCTGCCGTCTCCCCCTTGCCCTTATTGATAGTCTAACGAATGGCGGACAAGAAAAAGAGAATGACGGATGTGAGACAACGATTATGGCTGATGTACTATGGAGATGACGGCTGATGTACGCCGGAGATGATGGCGGAAACCCTAGAAATTTGTGGGGTGAAATTTGGGAAGTAACTGATCCTGTGGGATTCTGCAAAAACCAAAGTGGCTGAAGAGAATGAGAAGAGAAAGAGAGAAAGGGGAACGAGAGAAAGGGGTAAAAGAAAGAGGGATGTACAATTATTTTGATTTTGGGGAAAATTTTGGGCGGGATATAATGAAAAGTTAAAAGGCCAGGGGTGGGAAAAAAATTGGAAACTTAAATTTTAACAGATTATGACCCATATGGTATGACGCTTCTGAAAACGCGTCATCCATTTACTCGTAATGACCCTTATTTTATGACCTCTCATATTGCGCGTCATCTATTAGCGTGGGTCATAAAAAGCGGGTCAAGGATAGCCCTGTTTGTAGTAGTGCATAGTTAAAAATTTATTAAAACCTAAATTGGAAATTAAAACGGGATCTAAACAGTGGTTACCATTTGCGATTACATTGGCTATGACTTCGTCACGGAGACGAACTTTTTCGATGTCATCAATGTCCGATTGAGTTAGAAGAAATAACTTGTTGCGAGAACTATGTGTGGTTTTTGTGTTCAATATGTTACCTCCATTAATGTTTTGAGTTTTGGAGTTAAACTAGGGTTTGAAACAACTGATCTGATTGGCTGATATTAGTGGAGCATTGGTGTTAATTTACTTAATTTGGAGAAGGATAAGCATATCTATAATCTATAAACAACCTTTTTTTTACCGGGAGTTGATATGTTCCTAATCAACTAAAAGACATGTTCTACTAAAAAACCTTCAATTAACTAATTTACAATATCTAGTACAACAACTATTAGCTATCCACAACAATGCATGCTTTATACAGTTGTATACTATGCAGTAAATTATCTATTTTTGTTGTATATGGTTAAAATTTGTTGTAGATTTTTCACTACCTATCTCTTAACTTCTAAAATAACTACACTACCCCTTTTACATCATTTACATTTACATCAATAACATACACTACTCGCCGCCGCCACAACCACCACCACACCCGTCGCCGCAACCACCATCACATCTATCTAGTTACTTACTATAGTCTATCCATACATTCTAGTTTGAGGTGTCTCTGTGTTTTTAGTTATACCCTTCTTCTTTTGACATTGTTCATTTTCAGGCACCCTGGTTCTGTGCAATACCAATAATGGAACTCGGTTAAATAGATACCTACATATGGTTGTCCCCGATAATAGTTGGTAGGGTATACACATCATAAAAGCGGATATTAGGGGTTTAAATCCTACCTTCAAGGATTATGTTATCTGGGGGTATGACGACACCCGAAAACGTTGTTGAATTGTCAACTGGTCGCGTTCAATGAAGCGAGTGGAAAAATGCAATGCAAATAAGTTGATTGGGACAAATGGGTGGATGAAGACGAGCAAGACTTCATTTAGTGTAGATTGAAATGGATGAGAGGTTGTAAATTTGACATGCTAATGTGGTCCTTGATTATATGCGGTGATACAGACTTGGTGACTTCGATTTCTCAGTAAGAACCAATTTTCTTTTGGTTCTATATATGAAGAGTCTAACCTTTGGCTGCTGTTAATTTTTTTTAAGCAGAAACTTAACATGGGAGACGGTGGATGCGTTGATGCAGATGGAAGTGATGAAGATGATAGTGACACGGAAGAAGAGATGAAGGAAGAGGAAACTAATGGGTGATATGGATATCTTTTTATTTTGGTTCGTATGAACCACCCCACCTGGGGACTGGGGTTGTTCAACTGGCATGATTTCAAGTAATCTATTATGGTAGGTGGTTGTCTTCAATTTAAAGACTGATTCCCCACTTCTTGGTTCGATAATAAGGTTAAAGGGTTTTGTATCAAATAAGATGACATGATTCATTTATAGGATAACAAGTTTAAGAATTAAAGATGGCGAGTTCTTGATACAAGTGTCATGTATTCTTGTACGAACCGGTAAAATGCCGACATCTTCAAAAGTTTTACCTAAACATAAATCGGTTACAGATATGTTTACTGTTTCCCTACTTTGTTTTCTTTTTATGTAAATTCCGTTTTTGGGTTTCTACTATCTGTATATATATATTGTGACATTCTTTTTAGCAGCGTCTAGGGCAGAAACATCATAATCAGCTTAAAATTCTGAACAAACAATTTCCAGCAGCAAGTGTCATGGTTTTCTGCTGTCGGGCAATGTCATCTCTATTTTCTCAAAGTATACCTGAAATTGGCAAAAGAGAAGCATATCTACTTTCACTCTCAAAATTGCTAAAACGCACTGAGTTAATGGAACTGCATACATGTCATTCATGAACTACAGTTTGTACTGACCCTGGTTGATTACTGAACAAGATAATGAGCAAACATGAAATACCTGTTCAAGTTAATTTCTCAATCTACCGAGAAATCACAGTTTGTTGCTTTTAAATTCCAAGAGAAAATGCTCTGGGGAAATGTTCATTAATACCGGCATATGAAGCAAAAAGATACACATCTCTTAACATATGCCTACAAGGACAAAATTTGGTATTGAAACGATCTCACGTACCACTTTATAAACTACAATCCGGAAAATATTACATTGTGACCTTAATTGGACCTATTAGCCCTGTCACAAGCATCCTCCACGAGCTGAGGGGCAACTCCAACATAGTTGTGCGGGGTTAACTTTAGGAGCCCTGTCTTCGCTTCCACTGGTATTTCTAACCCATTGATGAATTCGGTAATGCTCTCTTTGTTAACTGTCCTTCCTCTGGTAAGTTCCTTCAGTTTTTCGTAAGGTTCTTCAACACCATATCTTCTCATCACCTAAGTACAGATTAATTTGGTTTTCTTGTAAGAACAAGGTTCGCAAGTCAACAAACAGGGCTGATCCACCAACATAGGCCTCCAAAGACCATAAAGGATGATAAGAGTGACATGTGTTATTTCATAAACGATACTTATAATATCATTCAGTTCAAGAAATATATGGAACAGGTTTCATTTTTTACAAAGTTTCAATCCGAAATACATATCGGCCCATTGTAATCAGTACAAAAAGGATTACACTAACTTTATTCCATAAGATTATCCGACTCTGTTGGGACGGGGGTCCTTTGCAAACATTTTGTCAGCCATGAACATGGCGTATGTTTTGTGATAACGAGAATAGAAAATGAATTAATAGAAAGATAAGAATGAGTTATAAAGCATTCCTAAATCCAGCTAGCTCTCTTGGGAGTGGTCTGTAGTTATTTAAGATATCACGCAACTAAAAATGTCCTGCTCCCCTCTGCCTATGTCTAAAGATATCATGTTGTACAAAAGAAATAGGCAGAGTAGATGCTGGAAGGTGGAAGCAATAAAAAAGTAGAGATCTCATTTGTAATCATGCAAGACATTGTGATTAAATCATTTTAATGAAGGAATCAATATTTGAAAAGTACTTTAGTAACTAAGAGGATTAAAAAGGACTCATTTGCCATTATCAAAAACAAGAACCAATTCAAAGAAGATATACTATCAAAGCAAGATACATACTGTTTGTATTGGTTCAGCCAGAACCTCCCATGAGTTGTCCAGGTCTTTGTTTAAGGCGGCTTCATTGACCTAGCAACAAAAGAAAGTTCATACAAACATAAAACTATTAGACCATTTATCCTTTCTGTTTTTCAAAAAGTCATTTAAGATTGATTTGACTCATAACCAAACAACTTTAAGTGTATGTGAAACCTTGAAACCAATTCTTGTGGGCTAAAACACCTAAGAATGCCCATAAGGCCACAAGTATGACTTTAAAAGGTGGCGTTGACATTTACTATAATTGTAGATGTTCAAACATAAATTTGCTTCTACTAACTTATATTACATGATTAACATCTAAAAAAAGCTAGCTTATTGATAATAAAGGACCTTGTGTGCTACCAAAAAATTCAATCAGATTATTACCTGCAGCTTCCCAATTCCTACCAATGCACTCTTGTATGCAAGAAGAGAAGCGCCCAGGCACAGACCAAAGTTTCTCAGAACTGTAGAATCAGTCAAGTCACGCTGCAATTGTGATAACAATTATGCCAAGTAGATAATTGCATAGTGAAAGCAAAAAGATTCGGGCAGGGGTGGGAGTTACAAACTATTTAAAAGCGAATATATATATACCTGCCAACGTGAAATAGGCAGCTTCATGCTTAAATGGTCTAACAATGCATTAGCTATCCCAAGATTGCCTTCACTGTTTTCAAAGTCAATTGGGTTCACTTTGTGCGGCATTGTTGACGACCCGATTTCACCAGCCTTAGTTACCTGCCAAAGTATTTCCCATGTCAAGGTCAGCCAATTATTGGCAAGAAACAAAGGATTTTTTCTTATTCATAATTAATATCACGGAAACTACTTTAAATAGTGCACCTGCTTGAAGTAGCCCACAGAGATATAGCCCCATATGTCTTTGTCAAAGTCAAGTAAAATGTTATTGAAACGGATGAATGCATGGAAAAGTTTAGCCATGTAGTCATGAGATTCAATCTACAACACAAATATTGTTCCAGATTATATGTCAGTACATCAATTTCATGTATGTATGACATCACTGAACAGAAAAAGGTGAGCAAGTAATAACGTGCATAAAACAAACCTGGGTAACATGTGGATTAAAGCTCAATCCAAGAGAGTTTACAAACTGCTCTGCAACATATGGCCAATTTACATCAGGATATGCCACAGCATGTGCATTATAATTACCAACTGCGCCTGCAAACTTCCCCAATATCTCTACTTGTGAAATATCTCGCCTCTCTCTGCTCAACCTCTCAGCAAATATTACCATTTCCTTTCCCAAGGTTGTAGGTGAAGCTGGCTACATAACAACATACAAAATAAGTTACCTGTTTACAATTATAAACGTGGTAAACGAGAGACGGTTTCGGTTTTAATTCAGAGTTAATGAAAATGGTTATACCTGTCCATGAGTCCTAGAAAGCATAGGAATGTATGCATTAGCTTTGGCCATAGTATATATTGCATTAATTAAGTCATCCATGACAGGGAGAACAACCGAGTTAATTGCACCTTTTAGCATCAGTCCATGAGCAAGGTTATTTATGTCTTCAGACGTACAACCAAAATGGAAAAATTCTAGTACCTAAAATGAGTTAATGAAGATAAATTCAACATGATAGTGTACACATAAGATTACAGTAACATTTGCACATTCTAAGAACTTGCATGAATAAGAGGCACACACCTTAGCAATCTCAGGGTCATCTTGACATTTTGTTTTGAGAAAATACTCCACTGCTTTCACGTCATGATTAGTTATTTTCTCGATACTCTTCACTTGTTTTGCATCAGCCTCGCTAAATCCATCAATCAATCCTTGCAATTTTGTTTGAGCTTCATTGCTGAAACTGGGAACCTCGGATACTTCAGGAATTTGTGAAAGCTTTAGCAGCCACTTGATCTGAGGTTACAGAAACACACACAAGAATCTACTAAACATCAAAATCGTTATGACAGATCCAAATCTTATTGACTTTGCATGTCCATATAATCTTCCACCATTGTTGACTTACCTCCCTACAAAAATTTCTAATACATTATAAAGATTTGTAAATAGAACTACATTAAGAAAGTATAAAATTACTACCGCCATTTTATGTGAGCTAAGTTTAGAATAACTAATAGCATGGAAAACACAAAAGCGGCTATATCAAACATGATAAACAAATGAATGATGAAATAAACTTCGTACCTCAACCAGGGTTCGATAGTAGATCAGGCCATATTCACTCAAATAGGGGGATAAATCCTTGACCTTATCCCGGTAACGTCCATCCAAAGGACTTATGGCTGTTAAACTTGAGAGCTCCATCTCAGAAGATTTCACTCTGGCCTGGAACTACATGAAATCTTTTGGTTAACATAACAGGTACTTGGAGATTTAAAAACTACTAATTCTATCGATTAAATAAGCTGAGAAATCAGAAGGTTCAAAAACCCTTCCCTTCATTACAAGGTAGAAGTGTAGAACACATAAAATTCTAAGATTCTATGTGAATTTTGTACAAATTTTGGTCTTTGTTTTCCGGATTTGTTATTCTGGATACCTGACAAATTAGATAATAATGATAAATAAGAAAAATCAAAAGTTTGAAATGTAACTTTTTAGGACGATACCAACAAGGAGTTAGTCTAGTGGTAAGGTTAACACTTGGTGACCTTAAGGTCTCAGGTTCGATCCCCGCTTGGCACAAAAAAAATAATTCCTTTAAGGTACCCGTTACCAATGAAGTCTAGGCCCACATGTGAAGTTTAAATACGCGGGTTCGATCCTTCAGGATGCCCAGATCATGTGGGGATTAGGATGGAGGTATTGTACCGGTATCATATGGCTCATACGGGGTGAGTCGATGGGTATCCAATTGTGGTACCGGGTCTAGGGTTCCCTCCTTTACCCTTTTAACTTTTTAGGACGATCTTGAGATGCGATCCAACTACAAAATCCCACAATCTCTCTGTGGAGAACTCTGTTCAGTGCACAGGATATATGATTTCCAACGATATTTTTAACGAGTAGTTAAACCTAGTGGGAAGCTTGTTGGTGAAATGGTAAAAGAGAAGTGATGAGATAAAGTACAATCAGAATTGCAAATGACAACAATAACAACAATAGGCGGGGTATGAGAGAGGTAAAATGTAAACTGTCTTGTCTCTAACCAATGGTAAAGAGACTGCTTCCATAAGGATCTCCGGTCAAACGAGGAAAAAACATGAGAGGTTAGAGGTAACATGTGGGCCGAGTTGCAAATAGGCGAGCCAAATTTAGAATTAGAAGTCAGAACCTTGGCATAAGATCAAGTTTAGGTCAATGACTTGGCCAGAATTTAATATTCAAAGTCTGAGGTCTACTTGATAACTACGAATGGCTTTGAGTCATATCAATAGATTCCATTCCAAAAATATATTACCAGCCACAACAATGAAATATGGGAAATTTACGTACATAGTCAAATTGGAAGGGGTGAGTCTTGCTTTAGACTAGTTTTTAAAAAATGACCAATTTGGTCAAAAATATCCGTGGAATACAGGGTAATTAATCACGGATTGAATATGATCAATATGACACGTGGGTCTCTTACTCTCTCATCACTTTCTTCTCCTAACTTTTCCCTCTTTTGTTCAGTTGTTCCCTTTGTTAATTAACAAAAAAAAAAGGAAAAAAAACAGAGATTCATGCTATGTAAACGACAAAATGGAAGACATCAACACAATGACAACAACATGAATTCTAAACCCAAGAAATAACTCATGTGCGACAACAACATGGAGAGCATAGGAGGCCGGGAAATAGTCCTATGCGAATTGTGAACCGACAATGTTTTGGGAGATGGAACATGATGAGGCAGTGCTAATTATCTTAAGAGATTCCATATTCTTTCTTCTAATCTTCATGGAATTATATGATTTGTCAATGAAAAGGAGTACGGATGGCCTATCAGCTGGTAAACCAATATCAAAACCTTTTTCATCACTTAAGCTGCAGATTCAATAGAAATCGAAAAATGAGGACAATAATCATGAAGGCCTAAATAGAAACCTGGTCAAAATCAGAAAGGCTGACATTTGTAAAATTCATAATTACAACTGAAATAAGCATGTATTATGGATGGACCTAGGAGACAAAATTGATATGCAAAAAAGAAGATACAAAACTAAAAGGTACAGTTGAGAAACGAAGAAAATAGGGGGAAAAGAAAAGAGCCTGGGGAAGAAGAGTGAGATTTTATGGGGCACGTGTCTACTCCTTATTGGCACTTCAAAACTGATGTGATTTCTACCTGTATACCACGGATATTTTGACCAAATTGGTCATTTTTTAAAAAAGAGTCCAAAGCAAGACCATCTCCCTCCAATTTGACCATATAGGTAAATATCTCCATTACATATATAACTCACTCTTTGGATTCTAGCACAAAAAATCCAATACATCAAAAATTTACCTATGCAAATAACAATGCATAAACTAGAAACATCATAAACTTGAAAATCTCTTGAGGGGAGTTTCATAACAATTTCCAGCAGCAGCAAGTGTTATGGTTTTCTGCTGTTGGGCAATGTCATAGGCAGCAGTTCAGAAGGAGGTAATAACGTGCATACCATCTCCTTTGTTTTCCCAAAGTATACCTGAAATTGGCAACATATCAGAAGCAAATATAACTCACTCTCAAAATCGCTACGAAGCACCGAGTTACTGAGACTGCATATATGTCATTGACGCATGAACTAAAGTTTGTGCTGACCCTGGTGAACTACTAAACTAGATAATTAGCAAAAGTGAAATACCTGTTCGAGTTGATTTCTCAGTTTTCCCTCCAATTCTTCTATCATCTTTCCCATATTGCACAGATGACCATCCTCCAAAGGAAGATCTGCTTTCATCTATGCAACAAATCAGAAGAAGAAAAGAAAACTACAAAAGTAAGTCAATAGAGTAGGATCAACAGCTATCCACTATGGTCTATGAAAACAGATGCTTGTACATTGATCATATGATGTTATATTTTGGTAATGTGTGGATACATTATAAGCTTCAGTTTTAGTCAACTCCAAAACGGATTGCTAATATCGCTAGGCATACAAAAAATAGACGGAGACAGAATCGCTAGCATTTTGACATGACTCAATTAAACATCAATTATGATTTACCTGTCTCCTAATTGATCCTGACAAATTAAACGACCCAGATGTGTCACTATCTGTAGTCAGCGACAGCATTATAGTACTTGTCAAACAGTAATTAGCCACTCCTTCCTCGTCTGGTCCTACCTGAATCATAGGAGATCAACTGTAATTTCACAGAATATTGGAGGCAAAGAGAAAGCTTTACCCAGTACGCCAGTCACAGATAAAGAATACCTGGATAACATGTATAGCATCCCATCCACCCTCATGCAGATAACCCCTTTTACCATGTGCATACTTTGATCCATCTTCATATCAAGAATATTCTGTTAATAAGAGTCATGGAGTAATAGAATGGAGAACTAATTCAGACAAATATAAACCTTTTTTGATCAGGAAGCAGGCCACGAAGCCTTCACTATCATCCTCTTCCCACAAGTAGACTGATGAAATACCGCCTTCATAATACCTAACAGACAAATCAATCGCCAATGACGACAAGCCATTTATCTCAAATTACTTATTGCAGTTCAGAAATGAAACCAACAGAATTAATAGATAGGATATAAATGAACAATCAAGCCATCCACCCTAATTAATCGGGTTAGACAAAAAATGAAACTTAAGACGAGGTGAGTAAAGGACCTCACTGGTCACGATATACTGTAAACACTTCATTAGCCTCGACTTCTAGCTTCCTCAATTCTGGTGATGGATACATCCCATCTTCCAATGGAGGATGATACGTATTTGACCAAGGCGATCTGCAACCAATAATATAGTATAAGGACTAAAAGCAATATGAAAATATCAAATATCTTTACAAAGTCAGAGGTTATCCAACTATATGTGCATCATCTTTATTCTGGTGGTGCATATTTGGAACTTTGGCCCTCAAGAATCAAGACAAAGGCCATCCAACTATAAGTGCATCGTCTTTATTTAGTAGATATTTGAGACCCTCATTTCCTTTCCAATATCAAATATGATAATTGATAAGTGACTCAAATAACTGCTTAAAAGGCATATAACAAGGCATGATACGAGAATCATGATTAATTGGACAATAAGAAGCAATGTGATTACCTGTAAGAGTCTGCATCTCTGTTGTACTCACATAAGATGAATTCCTTTGCATTATCAGCATCACATAAGACCTGTTTTAGAGAGTAAAAACAATACCGAATGAAGTTTTAAGCAGAGATAGGTTCTATCAAAACATGAAACAATTGAAGCCAAGCGATGTAGTATGTGACACTATTTACACTAATACTAATGTGTTTATTGGTACTTGAATGACAAAAACTAATCACTAATAAAAATCGAATTCTACAACATGCTCTATCCTTAAACCTTAAACAAGTTCCCCTGCGAATGAAGTACATCTCAACACTACTTTTTGTGGTAAATACAGTTGCAAACAAAGCTTTAACAAGTACTAAACAGTAGACCACTGGTAAAACGAGCTGTGCAAAACGTTTAGACAACAAAGGAAGATTGTCTAGAAAGATTGCAAGCGAAGCTCAATATAGTAAAGTAACCAAGACCCCAACCACATCAAAGATAGTAGACGAATAGATCCATCGCATTTAGTTCCGTCCCACCGATACTATAAATCTTAATTGTATCCTATAAGATTGATATTTGAAAAACCCCAATTAGACGGCTCGTTCCAACGGACTAGATAAAGCTAAGCTCACCTAGCAAATAAATGAAATCCCTCCTTGGGTGAGTTCAGGATGGAAAGCGGGATGCTTCCAAATACTGTATTCCAAAATCAATCTAAAACCTAGTAAGATTTCTAACCCTAGGTAACACCAAAAAGTAAAACATATCACAGATTCACAGATATAATAACAGTTCAAACCTTATCAATAGTACTATAACTAAAAAGAAACACAAAAGATAAAGTTAGTAACTTTAGAAATACAAGACAGAAAGTTAAGATTTTTATTTATTGTTGTTATTTTGAAATTAAAAAAAAAAAAGAAAGAAAGAAAAAAAAAAAAAAAAAAAAAAAAAAAAAAAAAAAAAAAAAAAAAAAAAAAAAAAAAAAAAAAACATACAAAAAAAAAACATAATACAATCTATCTTTGACCATTCATAAAATGAATCACCATTCATAATACAACATAAAATGTTTATTATACCCAAAATATATACAACATGTAATCAATTTAATCATTTATAACAATAGGAGGCCCAGGTGGTATTATTGGGCAGTTTGCATACATCCATTCTTGAAACGCTTGTTCTCGATCTTCGTACATTGATGCCACTGCACGTGCAGTCGGGGTTGCGTAGTGAGTCCATTCTGGATTCTTGTAAGGCATTGGGTAATCACCTGCTAATTCCACAGCAATAAAATGGCCTTCGTGATTTACAAGAGCAATAGATATCGGTTGAGCCAACTTTAATTGATCCAAGCCATGTTGCATCGGGAATACTGTGCGGGGGTCACGTAGGCTTATGCAGTTGATTATTATACCCAGCTTATTGGCCAGGAGGATATGGAACCACACTTTACTCATCCAATGTTTTTTGTCTCGCCATTTTTTATAATAAGAGGTTCGCAGCGCCTCCAATATGCGTGGGCCCTCATCCCCATACATTCGCATGTACCCCTCGAGGTCAGATTCAAACTCCTCGAGCATCTGCATACGAACCCACTCTGAACCGTGGTTCTCATCTAGCCCCAAAGCAACAGCGGTAGCTCGAAATCCACAACTACCATCTCCTAATACATCCTGTGCGCCGACAACGTAAGGTCGAATGTACTCGGGTAGCTCTGGTAGTGCCCATACGTAAGATCGGGACAGCCTGGCGTTCATTGGTTCCGCAACATACCCAACCCAACTGGCCTCTGACTCTGGCTCTGACTCTGACTCTGACACTGACCTGACCTGACTCTGATTGTCATATATGGGTGCATACTTGACTCTGACTCTGACTCTGACTCTGACTCTGACTCTGACTCTGACTCTGACTCTGACTCTGACTCTGACTCTGACTCTGACTCTGACTCTGACTCTGACTCTGACTCTGACTCTGACTCTGACTCTGACTCTGACTCTGACTCTGACTCTGACTCTGACTCTGACTCTGACTCTGACTCTGACTCTGACTCTGACTCTGACTCTGACTCTGACTCTGACTCTGACTCTGACTCTGACTCTGACTCTGACTCTGACTCTGACTCTGACTCTGACTCTGACTCTGACTCTGACTCTGACTCTGACTCTGACTCTGACTCTGACTCTGACTCTGACTCTGACTCTGACTCTGACTCTGACTCTGACTCTGACTCTGACTCTGACTCTGACTCTGACTCTGACTCTGACTCTGACTCTGACTCTGACTCTGACTCTGACTCTGACTCTGACTCTGACTCTGACTCTGACTCTGACTCTGACTCTGACTCTGACTCTGACTCTGACTCTGACTCTGACTCTGACTCTGACTCTGACTCTGACTCTGACTCTGACTCTGACTCTGACTCTGACTCTGACTCTGACTCTGACTCTGACTCTGACTCTGACTCTGACTCTGACTCTGACTCTGACTCTGACTCTGACTCTGACTCTGACTCTGACTCTGACTCTGACTCTGACTCTGACTCTGACTCTGACTCTGACTCTGACTCTGACTCTGACTCTGACTCTGACTCTGACTCTGACTCTGACTCTGACTCTGACTCTGACTCTGACTCTGACTCTGACGTAGCGAATATCTTGAAACGACATTACCAAGTATCGACGAAATAACTTCTGAACTTGAGAAACTGGTAAAGTTGGTTGAAAAAAAAATCGACTTTGCGACATATTATAAAGAGCTAGCTGAAGACGGTTTCCGTTAGAAAAATTATGTAATATTTTGAATATGTAGTTTTTTTATCTAAGTTTTATATCGTTATTTTGAATATGTATAATTTTTATCTAAGTTTTCTATGTATTATTTTGAATATGTATTATTGTAATGTAAGTTTATATTTATCTTATTGGAAAACAAATATTTATTAAAAAAATATCGATTAAATAAGATAATATAAAAAGATAATATTTATCTTATTGGAAAACAAATATTTATTAAAAAAAAACATACAAAAAAAAACATAATACAATCTATCTTTGACCATTCATAAAATGAATCACCATTCATAATACAACATAAAATGTTTATTATACCCAAAATATATACAACATGTAATCAATTTAATCATTTATAACAATAGGAGGCCCAGGTGGTATTATTGGGCAGTTTGCATACATCCATTCTTGAAACGCTTGTTCTCGATCTTCGTACATTGATGCCACTGCACGTGCAGTCGGGGTTGCGTAGTGAGTCCATTCTGGATTCTTGTAAGGCATTGGGTAATCACCTGCTAATTCCACAGCAATAAAATGGCCTTCGTGATTTACAAGAGCAATAGATATCGGTTGAGCCAACTTTAATTGATCCAAGCCATGTTGCATCGGGAATACTGTGCGGGGGTCACGTAGGCTTATGCAGTTGATTATTATACCCAGCTTATTGGCCAGGAGGATATGGAACCACACTTTACTCATCCAATGTTTTTTGTCTCGCCATTTTTTATAATAAGAGGTTCGCAGCGCCTCCAATATGCGTGGGCCCTCATCCCCATACATTCGCATGTACCCCTCGAGGTCAGATTCAAACTCCTCGAGCATCTGCATACGAACCCACTCTGAACCGTGGTTCTCATCTAGCCCCAAAGCAACAGCGGTAGCTCGAAATCCACAACTACCATCTCCTAATACATCCTGTGCGCCGACAACGTAAGGTCGAATGTACTCGGGTAGCTCTGGTAGTGCCCATACGTAAGATCGGGACAGCCTGGCGTTCATTGGTTCCGCAACATACCCAACCCAACTGGCCTCTGACTCTGGCTCTGACTCTGACTCTGACACCGGCCTATCCATTGTTTCATATATGGGTGCATACGTAGGTTGTGTCGGTGGTGCCCGGAACAAGTCATCAACAAAGCTGTAATATGGCTGGTCAGACTGGACCCCATAGGATTTGGACGTTTCCCCGAAGCCGTATAAATTTTGGACCCCATAGGATTGGGACGGCTCCCCGAATGTATATATATTTTCCCCAAAGGATTGGGACGGCTCCCCGAAGAAGTTTTGTGTGTCGTTGACCCCATAGGATTGGGACGGCTCCCTGAAGAAGTTCTGGGTTGGGTCGTACATACTGTGTCGCGCACCTTGCGGCTCATCAAAAAAGTCAGGTGTGTTCGCGAACCGTGATTTGGTGTGCGCGTACTCACTGCGTCTGGCGGGCTGCGCCTCTCCGTATGTGGAGGCTCCGGAGGAAGGGTCGGTGAAGGGAGGAGTCATGGGGACCTCTTCAGCCCTCGGTCGACTGGACTTGGATTTCCGAAGCCCAGGTGGGTTTTTGTTCAGATCGGGCACCTACACCATTAATAAAAACAGTTACTTAAAATCAGGTTGTTATATATTGTTTCTTTAATCAGCAATATAAAATTTGGTCTACCTTTGGCGTCTTTTGTTTCGACCCGACTGGTCTTCCGCGTGTGCTCTTCTGAACGAGAGGATCTTTAACTTGTGTGTTGCCTGGCTTAAACATGTCCTTTATCTTGGACAACCAATGTTTCCGTTGGGCCTTGGGTTGCTCAACCAAGAAACTCTTAAGGTCACCTACGACTTCATGGATAGCTTCTATATCGTCTCCGTCTTTTAAGTGGTCGTTTCCTGGTAGGCATGTCGACGGTGTTAAATCAAGCTTTCTCCAAAACGGGTCTATCACTTCCGGCTGAATACGAGTCCCTGCATTTTTGGATATCAATAAGTATACGACATTATGTCTTTATGTTAAAAAAAAGGTATTAAAACATACTTACCGCGCTGCATGTACTCGGCAATCTTGCAGGCACATGGTAGCCCACAACTAAACCGAACCTTGCACCCGCACTTTTTCACCTGTTTTTTAAGTTTTTGGTCTAAGCGAACGATTTCATCAGCCATGATGTCCAAAGCTTTATGTGAAACCTTTCCAAGCAGGGCCTTCATACAGTTGTAGTTGTGTCTACCCAACAGGGTTCCCTTGCTATACCCCAGTTGCCCCCTTATTTCTGTCTCTTGACCGATCATGACAGAATCAACAATATGGAGGATTCTAGTAAATGTACATTTCCCCTTCAGCTCATCCTTCAGCAGGTGGTGCTCGGCCTCGACTCTGTTTGTGGTGTGGTTATGATAGTTGAGATGTTCATCGACCCAACATGACACAAACTGTTCTCGGTACGGGGACAACCAATTCTCGTTCAGGTACCTGTAGACACCAGGAAAATCTGCCAATTTTTTCTTTAACCATTTCTCGTTGTCCTTAAACTCGTCAATTGTCCGAGATTCATAGACTGTTCTCCAGTAGAAGCGAAGCTTTTCAATGTTCATATCTTTCAGCCGCAACGCCGGTTCGCAGTGTTTGATTATGTTTTGCCATATGTGGAACCTACATAGCAGGTGTTTCGCTTCCGGCATAACAACCTTCAATGCTCTCATCAGGGCCTGCTCCCTGTCAGTTAGAACGACATGAACGGCAAAGCCTTCAACAAGGGTGGACTTGAGAGATTGTAACACCCATTCATAATTCGCCTCTTGCTCGTTTACGATAAAAGCATAGGCTAAACTGAAGGTCCTGCCCGTTGAAGTCACACCGACAATCTCAACAAGCGGCATGTTGTACACGTTGGTTTTGTACGTGGCGTCTATTTCAATAACCCAGGGAAATGCGCGCCATAGGGTCATTGATGTTGGATGCATGAAAAAGAGGTTCACCAACCGTCCATTTTGACTATTTGTAGTAAACTGGTAAATGTAATTTTTCTCCTGCAGCAGTGAGAACATAACCTGCGACAGGTGAACAAAATATAGTAAATAAGTCACTTCCAACAACGTAGTACATAATCACTAATATGATGTTTGTACCTGCATTGGAGTATGCCCTGCTTGGCCCGCCTTCCGTCTCGATTTCAGAAAGTTGGTAATGTCTCCTCTTCGAGTCCGGTTTCCTGTAAATTCTCTTTTGAGGTTTACCAGGATCTGGCGAGGGTACAAACCGCGATCCGATTGGTTTCCCACAAATTCCTTTTCTTCTTCCGTCATCCGTCTCGCGTATGCATACCCCTGCAGATCGGTAGCTGGATCATGATTGTGTTTCCAGTCCTTGACAGTGACCCTCCACCCACCATCATACCCGGGGCGGCCTACCAGAGTAAAGGGGCAGCCTATCTTGGTGGACCGTTTAACGGCCCCAGTTAACCTTTTATCGCGTTTTCCACCGTGCTGACATATTAGTGTCACTTTATTGACCACCTTTAACGAGTTGGTGTTCGTTCGCCGTCTGACTAGAACATAACCCAACTCCAGTGCTGTTCTTTGAGCCCACTCTGTCAATTCTTCGAAGGAAGCGAACACCTCCTCGGTTTCTAAGTCTCCAGCTTCGCAGTCAAAAACACCGTCTGCATCAGGTGTCTCAAACTCATCATCCGACACTTCGATACGTACGTTTTCTGGGTCTGCCCAAATATCCTCCAAACTATCCATCTGAAACAATTAAAGTAAACAAGTCAACATCTAGTTACTAACTATCGATGGTATCCATATACTATATATATAGTTAGTACAATAACTATATATATAATTACACATAAGTATAATATCCATATCTATATTCATAATATATATATACATACATAATATATATATATATATTATATATATATATATATATATAATTACACATAAGTTAATATCATATCTATATTGCGATATATATGGAAAATGAAAGAACTTCGTTTCAAAATGAAAAATTTTCTGGTTCGTTTGAGAATGTAGATTGCGATATATAACGATTTACTCCCAATTATATGATTAAACGTAAAGGTACTGAACAGTATCCATGTCGGAGCATTAGCGGCGACGTCGCCGCTAATGCATGACACGCGGCATCTTGGAATCGAACGTTGTCAGTCATTATTGCAGGCATGTCGGTGGCATGTCGGTGGGAGCATTAGCGGCGACGTCGCCGCTAATGCTCTGGTGGTGTTGACCTTTTTCTGGTCGTGTTACCCTGTGCCTAAAACATATACTATATATTTATAGAAAGGTAAAAAAAAAAAAATTGTGCTACTAATACAATTTTGAAAGGTTATATAATACTCCCATCCATCATTCCCATTACTTATTTTACCAACTTATCCAAAACAAACATTTTAAATTCAAACGGACACAAAATGTAGATAAAACTTAATGGAAAAAAAAAAAAGACAAACAAAACCAAGTCTGAGTAGTGAAACAATAGTTTTAATAAAAGGTTGCATTCTAAATATAAGTTGTTAGAGAAGTATAAATTGTTTCGTAAGAAAGTTATGTACCCAAGAGAGTTTGTTGAGAATGAGCCTTAACATACCAATTTTGTTTGTTAATTTCACTAGTAACTAGAGGGGTATCCACACAATATGAAGGCGACAGGTGACGGCGGTGGTGAGGATGACGGGTGGCAGCGGTGGTAGTGAGGCTATTAATGCAAAATTAATTTATTTACAAGTGGTATATAGTTATTTTAGGGTTGAGAAAATATATATTGTAAATAATTTTATTAAAGGTATTATAAATATATTAGGTGGAAATCTTAAAGTTACTGAATAAAGAACAATGTTAGTTCGGGTAGATATGCATTAGAAAATATTTTTGGGGTATATTGGGTAGATCTAGTGTATTGGTATAGAAAGAATTATAAGTTGAAGTGTAATGTAGGTATTTTAAAGGCTAAAAAGTTGGAAAAAAAGATAGATTTATTTTACAAGAAATCAAAGATAAAAGATTATTTCATAATAAACTGATTACATTTTAAAAGAATACTAGATAGTTATTGTGGTTTTGTTGATGTTGGCATAGTGGTTGGCAATGGTAAATTGGTAATGATGGTAGTTGAGTAAGAAATGTATGATTAAACCTGTATGCTTTATATGATGATGTCGATGCTTGCTTGGATTCAAAGAGATGCAAATTCATTACAACGACGAGGTATATTATCCGGGTTTTGTTTTAGGAGATATTACGTTTATAGTATATAGTGACATTTCGAATTTGACATTGACCTCTTTAACTTCCTATTAGGATCCTATATATTGACAAAGTTAATAAACAATTGTTCACTTAAATTGAAATTTTGAACGACCCAAATAAACCCAATAAACTACAAACAAAGAAAAACAAGTAAAGTAACAACGGATAAAGTATCCGCTATTGTTTAACACGTAGTATCGAAATAACCATAAAGATAAAGATAATTACAGAAGTTAAACGGGTGAACAGTGTTAAACAAATCATAAAGTAGCAACCACATTAAAATAACAATGTATAAAAATACTTATCATTTAACACGTGATATCAAAAATATTAAAATGATATAAAAAACAATATGAATGAGTACAGCAGAAATATGTGAAAAATCAAATGCGGTAAACAAAAATAAAGCAAGGTTATATGGAACAAATAGTGTCTCATTCAAGTGTTGCCAACTACAAAAATAAAAATGTTATAATAAATCGAAAACCAAAAATGAGAAAAAGAAATAAATATTATAAAGTAATTAATCGAAAACGAAAGATGAAAAAGGAATAAATATTCATTTAAATATTAGAATATGTAAATGTAAACTATAAAGAAACAAATTTGTTAAATTGGACCATAGCTGCTAAAGATTTCAAAGTTAGGGACCATTGGTGCTAATAAACTTTAAAAAATAACTAAAATTATACAAATATACAAACTATAAAGACCATTCTTACAAAAGTGTATAAACTATAAGGGTCATTCTTGGAATTAAAAAGGACGAATTAAAAAACACAAAAAGAAAAAACAAAATTGACACATATATCTGTTTGGGGCGAAATTTTCACTTTTAAAATCTTAAGCCTATTAATATCTTCATTGAGTATTATAAAAAATATATTACATAACTGATTAACGTCGAAGTACCGATCAAAAATAAATCTAGATACCTTATACTAGATGGTAAGTATATATTGATCCGACGGGGAGCGTGTGTGATTATAACCAATTTATATCTGAATTGATTGGTTTTGAAAATTATGTTAACTCTAATTTTAATTAACTAAAGCAAAGATTAACTAAGAAGCAAATTAAATTAGCTAAGCAAAATATAAATTATGGGTTGTAATCAATAATGAAAAGCGTATCCCTCTCGAATTGCAATAGTTTATAAACTTTGTCGGATAGCTATTCTAAATTACATAGACATAATCCTTATTAATTGACACGAACAATTTTGGGCACAATCTATGTGACTATGTTAATTAAATGACCCCCTTTAATCTCTAATGTTATATGTATTCAGCACAAACCATTAAAATTGCAATAGATTGTTTTATAAAAATTCAAATCAAATAATAATAAATAAATAATCAAAAAAGATCCATGTTTAAACAATTGAAAATAAAGTTTATCAAATAAAATATTTATTTAATTTAATTTAATAATCAATAATTGAATTGAAGAGAAGAGAAGAAATAGATGATATAATACTCGTAACTCCTCTCCCACGACACTTTACTCTTTTTGCCGGCCGAAATCCAATCGAAGAATACAACAAAAAGAAATGGTGGAAATCGTAGAAACCACAGAAGAAACACAACCATTACTAGTATCATCGCTGCAACAGAAAAAGAATATAAACAATAATAATGAAGGAGAAAGAAAGCAGGTGAGAACAAAAGTACCAGAGGTAGAGATCCATCTGTACCGGAGTGGACAAGGCCCCATCGACGTCTTCAAATCGAAATTAGGCGGTTGGGATCAAGATCAGCTTGAAGTCGCCGATATCTGTGACAAATATGGTTTCAAATCTCTTTATGCTTTCAATACTGCTTCTGGCAGAGGCGTTCCAATTCGTTTCAATCTTAAAAACGGCCGCTCTATTCTTCCGTACAAAGATGGCTCTGTTATCTATGTCGACGGAGAACCCAAGGTATTGTATATACACCCCCCCTTTTTTTAATATCTTTATTTTTACTACTCCCAGCCTCTGATTAAAATCTGTTACTAAATTCGTTGATTAAGTTATTATTATTTTGGCTGTGGACATCTATTAGATAGTTTAAAAACTTTCTACTTCATCATTGGCCTAAAAGAAGAACTGGATGAGGTGCGTACTTTGACACCATAAGTTGTGAGTTCGATAGGGAGTCATTTTTAATAATCAGGTTTTTGATCTTTTAATTATTCTCTTTTGTTTTCCTCTTTCTCGCGGTTTTTGTTCCTTAATTGTTCTCCTATTGTTTACCTTGCCACGTGGATCGAAATGAAACCAAGTTGAATAAGTAAATCTAATAGTAGGATTCAGTCTGACCCGATCTTTATATACCTTGTTAATTTTTCCCCCATTAAAAAAAGTTCTAATAGCGCCCCTGAGAGCAAGATTAAGTAGAAAAACTGAAACTGTGATTTTAGTTGAACCTCATGGATGATGAGAAAACTAGATAGGTAGTGGGTAGTGAAATAATGCATCTCTTGAAGCTAAACATGCAAAAAGTAAGTAAATGTGAGAAGCTCATAAATTTGGTTTGCGTTATGAAGTTCAAGTGGTGCTTGCTGTAGCAAGTGTTCTGCATACATGTCATGCACCCTATTTGTCGCTTCTAATACTAAATTGATTTGATCATATATGTTCTTATATTATATATTGACCGTGCAACAGTTTTATTAATTTGGTATGTATAAATGCACCTCTTCTTGTTAAATCTTATATTTACCTGATTTATATAAGAATTATCTGTTATGTAGACATGCTGTATTAGATAAATTATGTTGATCAGTTGATGTAAAATCCATTGGGAGTTTTAGACTTAACTAGATACTAATGATCGGTATAATGCACATTTCAACAGTTGAACTAAAGTATATTTTGAAAGTTTGATTCTTAAATGAAACCAGAGCAGATGAATGGTAGATTTGAGTCTGGTTTGTTAGTGGTGGGGAATGCTGATGGTTTTAAGATTAACTTCATCACAAACTTGGGTTAATGCAGGCTTACTAAGGTACCTTACCTGTCATAACATTCATAGTCACACACATATAAAAGTCGGTACAGTGAACTTTAACGAATGTATCAATTTCATCTATGAGGGTAATGTAGGAATGCTGGAGGATTTTAGGCAGGGAAGACACATAATAGTTGTGAACATGTGATATCAATGAGAACTCGTAGGGAGGAGAGATAGGGCAGTATTAGGTCATTAACTTGAAGTATTTATAAGTAAAACTTTTGGAGAAGTAGGTTTTGGTAGTGAAAACACACATTGGTTCTATATGTAGAAGATTGTGTATAAAACATCCATAGAATTAGAAAGGGGTTAAGTAAACAAAATAAGAATCTTCTTCGATATATTTGTTTTATAAAGTTTAAGCAATGCTAAATTCAATCTACAATTTGCATAGGTGTTCTACACATATGACATGCATTTCCAACTACCCTTCCACTTACTAAATTGACCTAGTCATGTTATAGTTTGTATTTTATTTTTATTCGAGTTATGTGACATTTCTTTTTCTTTTTTTTTTTAAAATTAAATTTTATTTTAAACTTGTACACATTACACACACACACACACACACACACACACACTTACATGTATTTAAATCCGTCTATTGTATCCTCACTTGGTTTGATGATTCACATCTATCTATTTGAGAAAGCAAAAAACTTGATTCATTTAAGAATCATTTTCCCAGAGAATAGGCTGGATCATATGGTATGTGGTGATGTGAATTTTATTATGAGGTTTAAACGTCTTACTCAGTTCTGCTGGTACACATCAAGCTATTTTAGAGTATTTCCATATTCTAAAGCATGCATGTGTCTGTAATATCCCCCTGCCTTTTCGGCGCATTTGATTGTTGTGAAAACAAGAGGACCTTATTTTAGAGAGTACGAAATGGAATTCCAGTTTGAATTAGGAGGGTTTCAAATTTGAATTGATACCACACGTATGGTCGCCGTATATGTATATTCTTAAGAGTTCTCTGTTCTGATTATCGGTATTTGAAGTTTGAACTTCTTTTCCTTTCTGAAAAAAAAGTGTTTGAACCTCTTTTGATTGGTGACTCAAATCTCCATATGGCCCTTTGTTCTTCCCTGCATTAAAGATATGGATATCAATATATCATACATGAATATTGGACAAGATCGATTTTTTCTGTTTAAAATTTAATACTTTCACCACCCTTGGTTATCTGTTTTAAACTTATAGGTTTTATCCACTGAATTTGCTGAGTTGGACTTCAAATTATCTATGCAAACTGATTACTTTTCTGTAATGTTTGTGAATATCAGGACTCGTTGATAAAGCCAATCACCAGGATCTTATTAGGAGTTGCAGTAATAACCGTAATGATAGTATTGGTTATGAAGGAGACACCGGGATGGGCGAAGAAGTTGAACTTCACGGGCATCAACTTAAACCTCCCTCCATGGGTCCTAGCTTGTGTGGTTATAGTTTTCACCCGTTTGAGGAAAAGAACCAAGGATTTCTTTGCAAAGCGTCACTGATTTTAGTCATCCATTTGGGGTCCATACCATCAAATCTAACTACAGTTTTCATAAGATGGTTCTGTGATAAATTTTGTGGTTTTGCTTGAAAAAATCCTTGTTTTTATAATTTGTTATGCAGTTTTTTGTTATACGGAGTGTCTTTATTTCATTTCTTTCTAGTTTTGAACAAGTTTAAGGCTATCATTTAATCTCTTTTCTTTTGCGTCGGACAATGGAAGAAGCATATAAATTTTATAGCGTAGTCTACACTGTGGTCATTATAGTTTTGGTGGTGCACTGCGAGATGTTCTTAAATGGAAGCTTTGATTGAATGAAAGTTGCAATAGTGTAGGCTCTATTTAATGTTAAATTTACATATCTTAAATCAACAAAAATCTTGTTTAGTACAATATATGGAATGGAATTCTTAATGGATCAAAAATGCGTAAATAACAATCTGATAGTGAAAAATATTTCAATTTGACATCACGAATGAAAATGAGGTTAACTTCCCATATGCCCATGCATATATACGGAATAGAGTAATTCTAAGTTTACAAATCTTTTACAAACAAAATTTTACAAACATAACTACCAATTAAATCATGTCTAAATCTTTTCTCTCTTCTTTCTCTCTCTTGCTTGATTGGACCACCTCACATAGTATGTTTGTAAAATATAGTTTGTAATGAGTTTGTCAATCTAGCATTGCTTGAATAGAGTATATGGTAAAGGTAATGTATAAAAGTGCATGGCACCTTTTACGACGTATATGTAGCTAATGCCCTATTCTTTTTTTTACTTAACAGATTTAATAATTAAAAACTTAATGCATTTAGTCAAATTTCATCAATCTTTTTTACTTAATACATACAGACATTATTTATATATTCAGCCACTTAATACAGTACTTAATAACTAAAAAAAACAGACCCTAATAATAGTATGTCTACGATATCAACTTTTGAATTTTTCACTTCTATAATATATCTTAAAGTATTGTTACTGATTTATTATTAAAAACAAAGCTCGATATCCATATTGATATTTTTACTTCTATAAACTTTTTACACTATCTTGTTATTTCCTCGTTTTGACTGGAGGTTCTCTCTACCCCTGAATATAGACAAGACTTTACATCTCACCTTCTCATACCATGCATGAAAGGATACCCCGCATGAAAGGATTGGTTCCTTTTGTTGTTTTCTTCATTCTATTATTAAAATATGCTACATCTCCAACAATTCTTTCACATCCTTCTGCCATTTTCTTTCCTTTCGATAAACTCGTGTACACAAAAGTTTTATTAATCATCTGATATATATTTTTCTTCTTTTTGCAGCAAACCACAGATGAAGGTGAAGAGCAAAACGTAATGGGAGGTATGCAGTGGTGACCAGCGATGCTCAATGAATTCTCAGTTTGGTAGAATCTCACAAGTATTTTTCTTTGGTGTCGGGTCTTAAAGTGAATTTGTCTAAATGTAGTCTCTTTGGTATTGGGGTGGAGGTGACGGCAAGGATTCTTGGCTGTAAAGTGGGAGTATTCCCTTTTATTCATCTTGGATTACTGGTGGGTGCTAATATGAACTGTTGGGGAACCTCGATCTATTCCTCCTTCTTGTGTCTGTGATCCTTTAGAGGAAACCTGTAACAAGGGTTAGAAATAAATCGCCGTGTAACACGGGTAAGAAACCAATGATTGGATATCTCTTTGTATCGTGATATCACTTTCCGAAAACAACAATTCGACCCTATCTGCCTGGGTTACACGAATTTTGTTTTGGGATAATACAAAGAGTAATGTTCAAGATTTTGGCAGAAATCAAGAATCCGTTCGCTAAAGAGTATTTTGTGTTTTGAGTATTTTCTCATATATCTTTTCTCTATAATGTAGAGACACCCAAACATATGCCCATCAAACACACGTTGATTCTTGCATATAAGCATAAGCAGTATTACGGTTAGAAAACTACACTTGAAAAATTCTTTTGACTCAAACTGCACTTTTAAGTCGAATATATCAACTATATTAGAATAGACATTTAATGTTAAAACCACTTACATTCTCATAATCTGATCATAAAATATGAACTATATATACATGAATCTGAGAAGTGTAAGACATTAAAATATGCAACTAAAGTTGCATTCCAGTTCATCAAAGCATTTGTTTAATCATACGATAAAATTGGATGAGTCTTCCAACTCATCTTTCCATGATCATATAAAATATGTCAAGCTTTTTCATTACTTTTGATTATAAATTGTAGTGATTAGTTGGAACAAAATGGCTTTTGCATATACTATAGTATAAAGTAATATGCATCTGTCGTGTTTTTAATCATTCCTAACAATGTTAGGAGCCGCCCATAATGGTATAACAATATAATATATATGTTGATTGTATACATATATCCGCTTGTGGGTCCGGGAAGTTATTCACTTAATGGGTGTACACTCCGTACCTCCAATCCCATTTCCAAGTGTCATAACTATATCCTTCAATTACACTAAATTACTAACAATCCTCCCCAATTTAGTGCAATTCCTTTACATGAGAAAATAATCAAAACAAAACTTATGCGTAAATGAAAATGTCCTGAGGATTGAATTTTCACTTTAGTATATTACACATTCCAAATATTCGAGAATCGGGGTGTTCTAAGAATTGAACCCTTCAACCCATTTGAATACCTGAAAATAATATACACATAAGCTTTCAAGTACTTTAAAGCTTCCTTGACGCTATACAAGCCATGCGTCCATATCCATTCATGAATGTATCCAAAGCTAAAAGTCCAAAGCTTTCACGAAGCGGCTAAACTTCACATTCATATAGGTAGTTCTACTTTATTCATGCACCTGCTATTGCACTTTTTCAAAGGAACTATTAAGAAGATATACTTCAACCTAACCATCAGCAGGTCCGAGCACATACCTTGGGATGATATGTAAACTTATGTGCTCCAATTTCTAAGTATAAGTTTTCCACATTGAATTCAGCTTCTGATTAATATCAGAAGGGAATTGGGTATCTTACAATTAGAAATTTAGGTGGACTTTAAACCCATCCCTTTACCAGACTTATTAAACAAGTCTCTAGCCAATCCATTCGTCAAGTGATCAGCTAAATTTTGTTGTGATCTTACAAACTCTATAGAAATCACCCCATTCATAATAAGTTCACGAATCATGCTATGTCTGACACCTAAGTGTCTAGACTTACCATTGTACATCTGGCTATAAGCCTTTGCCAATGTAGCAGCACTATCACAATGATAGAAATGGGTGCTATAGGTTTAGGCCACAATGGAATCTCATAAATCAAGTTTCTTAACCATTCTGCTTCTTTACCAGCAGCAGCTAAAGCCACAAATTCAGATTCCATTGTTGAGTTGGTAATACAAGTTTGCGAAGCCCATGAGATAGCACCTCCCCCAAGCAAGAATACCCAACCAGATGTAGAAGAATGATCTTCAACATTGGTTATCCAACTCGCATCAGTATACCCTTCTAGAACCGAGGGGAACCCAGTATAAGATAAACTATAATCCATAGTTTTCTTCAAATACTTCAGTACCCGCCTAATTGTTTGCCAGTGATGAGTACCAGGAATACTAGTATACCTACTCAATTTCCACAGCAAATGCAATGTCAGGCCATGTACAAATCATGGCATACATCAAGTAGCCAACCACCTTGGAATATTCAAGTTGTAATACAACTTATCCTTGTTAGACATCAGCTTCACACTTGAATCCATAGGTATACTTAATCAAATTGCAATTAAAGCAATTGAATTTCTTTAGAACATTCTCAACATAATGAGATTGAGAAATAGAAATTCTTTTGCTTTCACGTTTGATCCTTATACCAAGGATAACGTCAGCCTCCCCATTTCATGGGGAACTTTGATGACAAAATTATGTCAACCTGATTTTGGTTAATTCCAAATATCAGCATGTCATCAACATATAGGCAAATGATGACTCCTTTACCAGAATCGTCAAATTTGCTATATACACACTATGTCTAGTAATCTTTTGTGTATTAATAAGATGTATTATTTTACATACAAATAAAAACATACACATACACACACACAAAGAAAGAACCCATCTCCCCCACCCAGCTCAATACCATTTACCTACGCATACATATTACATACACACACACAAAAGTCACAGGTATGAGTGAGTAAACAAGGAATATAGGTCACCTAATCAAAAATATATTAACAAGTACAATACAAATCTAGGCACTATCCCTACACACAACTCGCTCAACCCAACCCGTCATAGAGCATAAGTAAAACTACCATTCATACGTAATAATCCAGAAACACATGAGCAATAGGAATATTGGTAGAAACATCATCCTTGGAACCTTCAATTAAATATAATTGAAAAAACTAGTCCAAGTGACTTAGGTTTCTTTTCTCTTTTGCTTTTCCGAATCTCAAGTGACTGATCAACAGCCTTTTTCAGAGAATTCATCATTACAATCCTTATTGGTTATATTGGTTCTAGGAACCATATCCTTTGGTCTAGGTATAGATGAGAAGTTATCCTTATCAAAAATTGCATCCCTTGAATCAATTGTAAATCTAATTGATACAAGTCCAATAGGTTTTATAACATAAAACCTATACGCCATGGCCATGGAATGTTCAACATATCCAATAACATGCAATTATACCTCTTTCACCTAAACTTTTCTTCTTGGGATCAGGCAGTTTTACAACAGCCCTACAACCCCATACCCGAAGATAATTCAAGTTTGGTTTCTTTTTATTCCAAAGTTCATAAGGTGTAATCTTGTTCCATTTGTTAGGAACTCTATTAAGCAAATAACAAGCTGTTAGCACAGCTTCCCCCCAAAATCCATTACTCAAACCTGAATAGGATAACATGGAATTAACCATTTCCTTAAGGACCCTATTCTTTCTCTCTGATATACCATTTTGTTGTGGTGTATATGGAGCCGTAGTCTCATGGATAATTCCAACGGATTGGAAATATGTTTGATCAATATATTCACCTCCCCTATCCGTTCTAAGCCTTTTTATCAAAGTCTTTTGTTGCAATTCTACTTCAGTTTTAAATATTTTAAATTTATCTAATGCTTCATCCTTAGTATGTAATAAATAAACATAACAATATCTAGAAGCATCATCAATAAAAGTCACAAAATATTTATTATTCCCTAAAGTAGGAGTTGCATGCAAATCACATAAATCACTATGTATTAATTCCAAAATTTCAGAATTACGTTTCACATGTTGAAATGGTTTCTTGGTGATCTTTGTCAACATACAAGTTTTACACTTTTCATTGTTCATGTCAAAAGCCGGTATTAATCCATCTTTAGACATATCTTGCATTCTTTTAAAGTGTACATGTCCTAGTCTAGCATGCCAAAGAGTAGAATCATTTATGCTAGAAGTTGACATAAAAGCAGAGTTGACATTTTCGTGATTAATGTTAAGCCTAAACATTCCATTGCATAAATCCCCAAAACCAACAAACAAGCCATGTTTTGACAAAACAAACTTATCAGATTCAATAACTTGTTTATAACCACAATTATTTAAAATACTACTAGAAACCAAGTTTTTACGAATTTGTGGTACATGCAAAACATTAAATAAAGAAACAACTTTTCCAGAACTAAAACTCAAATCCACACTTCCACGTCCTTGAACTGGGGCTGTTGACTCATTTCCCATATGAAGAACAGATCCTTCACCGACTCGTAAGTCTTGAACCAACATCTATTCTTGCACACATGGGTATTAGCACCCGAGTCAACCCACCACGCAACATCACCATCCTGCACAAAATAAGCCTCAGTTATATATGAAACATAATAATTCTCAAATGAATCATTATATATATACTTACCTTTCAAGTTTTGGTTGTTAAAACCATTTCCCGAACCGCTTGTGCCGGATCCATTGGTATTTTTATTACCAATATTAACTCTGCAATCCCGTTTCAAGTGTCCAAATTTGCCACACTTCCAACAAGCCAATTTAGTCTTTTTATTGGGATTAGCTTTGTTATCTCCTTGACGTTTATGCTTCCCCTTTTTGTCATTATATCCAGTGGATTTTTTATGTTCCACCATATTGACAGAAGACGTACCAGCAACGTTGTTGCTATTTGGCTTGTCAATATCCTGCGCCCTGAGGGATTCCTCAATACGCAAATGACTGCCCAACTCAACAAGAGTTAACTCCTCCTTTTTGTGTTTCAAAGAATGTTTAAATTCTTTCCACGACGAGGGAGTTTATCAATGATACTAGAGACTTGAATAGTCTCATCCATATTCATTTTATGTTGTGTGAATTGACCAAGTATGCGAATGAGCTCATTGTATTGTTCCATGACCGGTCTAGAATCGACCATCTTGTAATAATTAAAATTACTCACAAGGAACGTTTTACTAGAGGCATCCCCAGTCATATACTTGGTCTCTAAAGAGTCCCATAGTCCTTTAGCAAAAGCATGGTTTTGGTAAATATCAAAAAGAGCATCAGACATACCATTGAGGATTAATCCTCGAGCAATGTAGTCATCATTCTCCCATTTGCTCCTTTTCCGAATTTGATCAACAGTAGCATCTTCACCATCTTCTGGACAAGGAGTGCTCAGCACATAAACCACGTTCATGGTGGTGAGGAAAAAATGCATTTTCTTCTGCCATCTACGAAAATCCATTCCTTCAAACTTATCGAGCTTGGAGAAATTTGTCATCATATGCTTCATCGTAGTCGCCATTGATTTCACAAATTGTTGTTTTTGATTGTTGGGGAACCTCGATCTATTCCTTCTTCTTGTGTCTGTGATCCTTTAGAGGAAACCTGTAACAAGGGTTAGAAATAAATCGCCGTGTAACACGGGTAAGAAACCAATGACTGGATATCTCTTTGTATCGTGATATCACTTTCCGAAAACAACAATTCGACCCTATCTGCCTGGGTTACACGAATTTTGTTTTGGGATAATACAAAGAGTAATGTTCAAGATTTTGGCAGAAATCAAGAACCCGTTCGCTAAAGAGTATTTTGTGTTTTGAGTATTTTCTCATATATCTTTTCTCTATAATGTAGAGACACCCAAACATATGCCCATCAAACACACGTTGATTCTTACATATAAGCATAAGCAGTATTACGATTAGAAATTTGCACTTGAAAAATTCTTTTGACTCAAACTGCACTTTTAAGTCGAATATATCAACTATATTAGAATAGACATTTAATGTTAAAACCACTTACATTCTCATAATAAAATATGAACTATATATACATGAATCTGAGAAGTGTAAGACATTAAAATATGCAACTAAAGTTGCATTCCAGTTCATCAAAGCATTTGTTTAATCATACGACAAAATTGGATGAGTCTTCCAACTCATCTTTCCATGATCATATAAAATATGTCAAGCTTTTTCATTACTTTTGATTATAAATTGTAGTGATTAGTTGGAACAAAATGGCTTTTGCATATACTATAGTATAAAGTAATATGCATCTGTCGTGTTTTTAATCATTCCTAACAATGTTAGGAGCCGCCCATAATGGCATAACAATATAATATATATGTTGATTGTATACATATATCCGCTTGTGGGTCCGGGAAGTTATTCACTTAATGGGTGTACACTCCGTACCTCCAATCCCATTTCCAAGTGTCATAACTATATCCTTCAATTACACTAAATTACTAACATGAACTTGGTAAGGAATTGGCGCCCGGTTGTGGAAAAATTTCAGAGTAGGTTAGCTTTATGGAAGGCAAGAACATTATCTATTGGTGGACGTATTACCTTGATTAAATCAGTGTTGAGCGCCCTAGCAACGTATTTCTTTTCTTTATTTCGGGCGCCTGTAGGTATATTGGAGTTATTGGAAAGAATGAGAAGGTGCTTTTTTTGGGGAGGGAATATGGAGAGCACGAAGATTTGCTGGGTAGCATGGGATAGAGTAATTGCCCCAGTTGGTGTTGGTGGAATTGGAATTGGATCACTTCAGGCTGCTAATATTGCTATGTTGGCTAAGTGGTGGTGGCGCTTTAAGGTAGATACCAGTGGCCTATGGAGAAAGGTATAACTGTAGTCGGGCCTGGTCATTCATCCCGATGCGGCTGTCTCAACCGGGGCCTTGGAAACAAATAGTAAAGATTGCTGGGATATTAAATCAAAAGGAGGTATACTTAGATAAGGCTATCATCGGTATTGTTAGATCTGGTTTAAGTGTTTGGTTTTGGTTAGATGTGTGGCTAGGATCAGAGTCGTTTCCTAGTTTATTTGCTTTGGAAAAAATGAAATGGTGTACGGTTAGTGACAGGATTGGAACTAATGAAAATGGGGTTACTTTCTTGTGGGATTGGAAGAGAAGGTCCATATCGGCTGGAGATATATTAGAGTTGGGGAGGCTGCAAGGAATGTTGGCACATGTCAACTTATCGAATGCTCAGGACTCATGGGAGTGGAAGTATGAGAGGTCCGGCTATTTTTCGGTATCAAGTATAAAGATGAAGCTGAGCTTTTATGGGTGGGAGCTACAAAGAGATCAGTTCTGGTGGAATTATTCTTGGGTCCCGAATATGGTCGCTTGGCGTGCACACTTGGACAGACTACCCACGAAAGAGAATCTGTTAAAGAGGAATATATTCATGGCATCTGACCAGTGTGTGCTATGTGGAGACTATGGAGCATCTTTTGAATTCGTGTCAGTTTGCTCACGCAGTGTGGGAAGGGATTCGATTATGGTGCCATATTTTTTAACATTTTCTACTTTTGGAGTACATGACTTGTGGAAGTTTCACCAGGTGTACCCGGGCTCAAAGAAAAGAAAGAAGGCCGTTAACGCGGTAGTTCTAGTAACTGTGTGGAGTATTTGGAAGGCTAGGAACGACGCGGTGTTCAATGGTGTGCAACCAAGGATATATAGTGAAGGTAATCGAGGACTCAATCATATCTATGGATTCATTGCAGGTCAAAAGTTCGGGGTGTGGATGCTCAAAGCTGGAGAACAAATGGGGTAACTAGCATCATGTAGTGATTGATAGTGTGGAGATATTTGGTGTGTTTCAATCGGTGTAAGATGGTGGTTACCTACCATCTTGGTAGTTTGGTATTAATAAAAAGGTTTTGTTGGCCGTTCAAAAAATAAATAAAATTTCTTTGTCAATATGAATGAAACCAGGTGTAAAAATTCCAAAACTTAAATTGGAGGTTATTTATGCCTCTGATTTAATTCAGATGAAAAACAAATGTCTGGACACGTCTGACCGAACCAGAGCTTTCTTTCTTTAGAGATTTTTAATAAAAAAACAAACATGCACCCCCGGCCCGGGTTACAAAATACTCAAACTTTTACCTTTGACCGTTGACGTTGACTGCATAATAAGTAAACCCGGGTTACAAAATAACCCGCCCGTAACCTCTTTTCTATCGATTCATCCTCCAACTATATATTAACCCTAACCCCCATGACTCCGGTTTCCCCAATTTTCCAACTAATTTAATACAAATTCAAGTAAGTATCCTTTTAAATCATCCTTATTTATATTTAATTTAATTTAATTTTTTAAGTAATCCACATTCCATATTCTGTATTAATTCTGTCTACACGTACCATCTTTAATTGTTTCAAGTATAGAATATAGAATTTGGATTATAATTTTTTTGTTTTTTTGGTTGGTTAGTGCTGTATAAGTTAGTTAAAGGAGGAAAACCTTATATATATCCGTTGTTTATGAAAAGATAGATAGATAAAAATGAGTAGTGAATTAAAACAAGTAGCAATAAATTCACAAAAACATGATCCAGCATGGAAGCATTGTCAAATGTATAAAAGTGGTGATAAGGTAAAACTTAAGTGTATATATTGTGGCAAAATGTTCAAGGGTGGTGGGATTCATAGGATCAAAGAACATTTAGCCGGACAAAAAGGTAACGCCTCGAGTTGTTTACGTGTACAACCCGATGTTCGTTTATCTATGCAAGAGAGTTTGAATGGCGTGGTTGCTAAGAAACAAAAGAAACAGAAGTTGGCTGAAGAAATTAGTAATTTACATACTCCTCCTGTTGTTGTTGTTGATCAACCCGATTCGTCGTTTGGTAACCTGAATACCCAAGTTGCTGGTGTAATGGTTCCTGTTAGTGAACCTGTTGACCCGAGTTCTAGTTTATTAGTAAATCATGAAGAAGAGGGCAGTGAGGGTAGTCGGCAAGGTGGGAAAAAGAAAAGATGTAGAATTAGAAAAGGGTTGAATTCATTAGCTGTTAGTGATGTTGTGTATGATGACTCAAAACGTGTTAACCATCAAGTTGGTTTAGCTATTGGACGGTTTTTGTTTGATGCTGGTGTACCCTTAGATGCTGTGAACTCTGTCTATTTTCAGCCTATGCTTGATGCTATTGCTTCACAAGGGTTGGGAGTTGTGGGACCGTCTTATCATGATCTTCGAAGCTGGATTTTAAAGAGTACGGTTCAAGAAGTGAGAAGTGATGTTGATCAATGCATGGGAAGTTGGGGAAAGAGCGGTTGTTCTGTTTTGGTTGATGAGTCGGTGTCGGATAATGGTAAAATGTTTTTCAATTTTACAGTGTATTGTCCTGAAGGGCTAATGTTTCTGAGGTCTGTTGACGCTACCGACATTGTGGATTCTACGGAAGCTTTGTTTTCTTTGTTTAAGGAAGTTGTTGAAGAAGTTGGAGTTCGAAATGTGCTGCAAATCGTTACTAATAATGAAGCACATTATGTTGAAGTAGGGAAACAAATTGTCGATAGTTTCCCTAGTGTATTCTGGACTCCATGTGCAACTCATTGTGTGGATTTAATACTGGAAGATTTCAGAGAACTTGAATGGATAAGTACGATCCTTGAACAAGCTAGATCAATATCAAGATTCATTTACAATCATAGCCCTGTTTTGAACATGATGAGAAGGTATACATATGGCGTTGACATCGTTGTAGTGGGGCCAACACGTTCTTCGACAGATTTCTCCACACTGAAACGTATGGTAAGTGTCAAGCACAACCTCCAATCCATGGTAACCTCAGAGGAATGGATGGAGTGTTCATACTCCAAGAGAGAAGAGGGTTACACTACATTGGATTACATTAGTAATCCATCTTTTTGGTCCATGTGTACAGTTATCACCCATTTAACAGATCCTTTGTTGAGACTCTTGAGAATTGCAAGTGGCAAAAAGAAACCAGGAATGGGGTATGTTTATGCAGGGGTGTACCGGGTAAAAGAAGCAATCAAGAAAGAACTTATCGAAAAGAAAGACTATATGGTTTATTGGAATATAATAGATCGTAGATGGCAACAACTTTCTCGCCATTCTCTTCACACCGCAGGATTTTATCTTAATCCAAAGCTCTTCTACAGTACTGACGGAGATATACATCTTCAGATCAGATCATCAGTTTATGATTGTGTTGAAAGGTTAGTTCCTGACACTACAATCCAAGATAAAATTGTCAAAGAGATTACGTATTACTGTGAAGCCGCTGGCGATTTTGGAAGGAAAATCGCCATAAGAGGCAGGGATTTGTTATATCCAGGCAAGCCTTTGCTCTCTATGCCTAAGTTTTTTTCTTCTTTATATTAGTATGGTGTTCTAAGATATTTTTAGACTAATTATTTTCTGTATATTGTTCGGCATAGCTGAGTGGTGGTCAACATATGGAGGGGCTTGTCCAAACTTGGCTCGTTTAGCCATTCGTATACTTAGTCAAACTTGCAGTTTGGCTGGGTGTAAACCAAACAAGAACTCTTTTGAACAGATTCCTAAAACAAAGAATTCTCTAGAACACCAAAGGCTCAGTGACATCATATTTGTTCAATATAACATGAGATTAAAGCGAATGTAAGTCCCAAAGTTTTCTTGTTTATATTCATGCAAAAACCATCCTTTTCTATTCTTTTCAATGGGGGAAAGAATCTGAAATGCAAGTGATCTTCTAGGTTTCTCAATAAAGAGCTGGATTCTCCTGATCCCATTTCACATGACAACATCCATTCAGTTGAGGCTTGGGTAACGGAGAGGGAGATTCACGCAGATGACATTAGTAGGTCTGATTGGATGACAGTTGATCCACCGTTGGGTAATGTTATCGTTTTAGGACCCCAAGTTGATGATATTGAAGCCCTGGGTGAAGGTAATTACAACTTTTGTTTTATTAAAAGATAGTAAAAGCATAAAGTAGTCATTGCATAAAACTTGTGTGTAGGCTGTAGATATTTTACAGCCTCATGAGTAAAGTAATTTCTTTTGCGAGCCTCAATTTACAATCTTCTCTGTGCAGGGTTTGATGATCATGAAATTTGTGATGCATTGAAAGATGCAAATGGTGATACTAATGTACAATAAGTAGGTAAGTTTTGCTAGCTTTCTTTTGTTCTTTTTAGTTTTGGACATCATATTCTTCTAAAATTTGAAGAAATTAATGAGCTATATTCTGTACTGTAAATGTTGTTCCGATGCCATTATTGTCATATTTTATGTATTAATCAAAAGTAATACTTTTATTCTAAATGTTTATAGAATCCGTAGCTAGAAGACGTAGGTATTTCTAAAAATTCTCTTTTTGAAAAGCGAATTCACACACATGTGTCCATATTATGACCTGTAATTCAAACATTTTTGTCCCGACTGGGTCTTGAAGTTGTATTGTTGAACACACAACCTTCTGGTTAGAAGAGATAGGTACTGATACAATTCTTGATTCTAAGAACAAAAGCCTGCGACTAGTTGCATGCAAAAATCTGCATAACTAAAATCTAGAATGATTAAGAATCAAATACAAACAAGCCCAACAATTACAAAACTTGACTTTTAAATCTGCTCTCCTCCATGTTGGAGATCTGAGAGAGGTGAATTCAATCCCGCGTCAACATAAATATACTCGTCCTCAACTCTTGCTGACCAGTTGCTTACTTTGTCTAAAAAAGAAGATGGATAAGAATGCACATAATCCTCAAACTCGCACCCTTGACTACCCTTTTGACCACTCTTACATGGCGGAGCTAACCTTTCCGGCAAAGGAACCTCCCCTTCCAAGTACCTAACGACCTGCCTCATAGGAGGTCGTGCTGAAGGTGCATTGCTAGAACTTATTTACCGTAACTTTATAACCGCCGATACCTCCATCTTATCAAACTCATTTTCTAACCTTGAGTCAACCACCTCAACAAGTTGTCCACTTATGCTCACCCAATCCACCAAAATGAGCTCCTTGGGTAACGCCTTTGGCTCAGTTGGTCTTCTCCCACAGACAACCTTTAACGGTAAACCCCAAAAGCAAACGCATTTGAGTTTGTGGTGGGCTTTCCCGTCTGAGTCAACTCATGAGCCAAGTAACCCAACGTGCTCACCACTTTAGTGGTGCTAGAGTTTGATCCATGTTCGCATAACTTAGCCAACCCAAAATCAACTAAACGCCCGTTTAGTTCTGAATCCAACAAAACATTCCCGATGTCTCTATGAAGCACTGTTTGCTCCCATTCTTCATGTAAATACAACAATCTGTGTGCTACGTCTTTTTGATATTGAATCTTTGCTTCCAAGTAAACCTTTGTTTAGGACTGTCATGAATATACTTATCTAACCTACCATTTGCCATGAAATCATATACAAGCAACAAATCTCCTTCCTTTCTACACCAATCTAACAATTGAACCAAATTTCTATGCCTGAGTCGACCAATAGTCGAGATCTCTGACACAAACGTCCTCATACCCTGTTGTGACTTATTTGAAATTCTCTTAATTGCAACCAAGGTTCTAGAGCTAGGTAAAACCCCTTTGTAAATACGCCCAAATCCACCAACACCGAGCAATTCATCATTTTTAAATCCTTTTGTGGCCTTCTTTAACTCCTTGAAGGAATATTTATGCGTGCCTACATCAAGCTCTCATTCCTCAATCTCATCCACATTTTTCAAATTTTTAATCACAAAAATGATAGGAGCAATGGCTATGATTGCATGAGCTAAAAGGCAGCACTAAAACACCAATTAAAAAAACTTTGTGATTCTTTTTAGCTCTACTAAAGGGAGATTATTAAATTTTAAGATTGAGATTTTCCACTCATGTTAAAGCTCCAACCAAATATATACTGAGAGCCGGCAAGCTTACCGTTGCAGTTGAAAGCCCCATATACATAAAATCTTGTAAAATCAATGAGAGATTCACGTGAACCGACAAAATTGGTGTATCGGGCTTCTCTGAAAACGGTGAAAGACTCACATTTAGTTGGAGTTTTAGAGCATCATAGTCTACCCAAGCTTGAATATTTTTCCACCATTTAAGTTAAGTGTAACATCCGCGAATTTTGACCCGTTGACTCCCGTGTAATTTGACTAACAAACTTATTGAATGAAGTAATTTGGACCCATTTATGATTTTTATGACTAAGTGGTATGTGAGTCGAGTCGAAAATATGTCGTTTGGCGTTTAGTAGTGTAAGTGATTGTTTATATGGCTTGTGGGAGAAATGGGTCGGCCCGTGGGTAGTCCATGACCCACCAAGCCCCCAAGACCCATCTTTTCCCCCTTATCCTTTTCCTCCCTCTCATTTCTATCTATCTTCTTCCCCTTTCTCTCTCAAGTAAAAGAACCATTTCAATCTCTCCACATTTTCTTGCATCAAACTAGTAGTGGGTCGATTATAACACAAGAATCATTACCGTCTATACCTCATTTTCGTTATATTGAAGAATCAAGATAGAAGTTCTTGCATTTTTGGCCACTTTGACCTAATTTCGGATTTGAACACTAGGAGGAGTTTTGGTAAGTCTAAATCAACCCATTTACTTCTATTTATGTTTGTTCATGTGTTTCTAGTCGATTTGAGGTGATTGTGAGTCATTAAAATGGTAAAATGGAGTTTTGGGTTAATTAGGGTTTTATTTAGGGTTGGGACGATTCGGCATGATTTTGATGTTAATGGGCGGATTTATGGTATGGGTTAAGTGTGGTTATGTGTGGCAATGCTTATTGATGCTGCAATTTATGTTGAAAACGCTTACAAATCGTTTTGGATTGTTTTTGGGGGTGTTTGGGTTCGTCTTGCTGCACTTGCAGCTGCTGGTCTGGAGTGCAGGTTGTCCCACTGCGGCGCAGTGGGAGGGCATAGTCCCCACTGCGGCGCAGTGGAATTCCTCGGCCATCTTTGCTTCTTAGGCCACTGCGGCGCAGTGGGCATGGTCTTGGCTCACTGCGGCGCAGTGGATTTCCTCGGCAATTTTTGCCTCTTAGCCCACTGCGGCGCAGTGGGCATAGTCTTTGCTCACTGCGGCGCAGTGCTTGGTCTCGGATCCTGGTTCAATCTGGGCCACTGCGGCGCAGTGGACATAGTTCTGGTCCACTGCGGCGCAGTGGACTATCACTGTATTTTTATGTGTGTTGATTTGAATGTATATGATCCATAAATTAGGTGTTGGACGCGAGGTGAACTTCGTTCGGAGATAACTTAACTTTATAGCGAACTTATCTTTCATAACCAATCAAGGTGAGTTTCGTATCTCCCTACCCACTTGGGATTCGGGCTGAAAAGTGTAAACCTGGCTTGTTTACTTGCATTTATTGATGTGTTATTTGTTTGACTTGATTGTTGAATTGATGTGGCGTATCCTTTCGTGTTATTGACTTGGGTTATGTTCTAGTTAAGTATTACAATTATTTTAGGATAGACGTACATACATGGAAGTCGGTTATGCCTTCTTAGGGTTTTAGATGTGGTGGGAAGGCTGCGGGTGACCCTATACATAAGCATCTGGGACTTGAAGAAAGTAGAATCCTCTGAAGTATATGTACGTATAGTTGGTTTATATATTGTGATTGTGGCTTATGTTTTGTCGATTATTGATCGTTGACTTATGGTTGTCGTATTTGATTGTTGGGTTATGTTTGAGGAATATTGATTGGTGGTACAGGTTCATTGTACAGTGATTGTTGGTTCATGAGTATGCATTTACATTTGTTTGTAAGCATTGCATACATTATTGTTGGACCCTCGGCAGGGGATTTGCCGGCATCCTGGTGCATAGATGTATGCACCCATTTTGGATGTAGTCATGACCCCGAGTATATAGACATATATATCTCGATGATTTTGAGATACAGCCTTGTTCATGTTGATGACAGAAGGGTATCGTTGCATTGGTGACCGGCGTTCACGCATAGGATAGGCATGTTTGCTTATTCATGCATTTGGCACATACATTGTTACATACATCATTTGTGCATCATCATTACACTCTCATTTCTTCTGTGTAATCCTGTTGTTGGACGATATTGTGTTGCTTAGAGGCTCGCTGTAAGTCATGCCTAGCCTCTATTCTTATATTGTGATTATTGTTGTGGGTTCTTTGCGAACCATTACTACGAACTCACCAACCTTGTGTTGACTATGCTTAGTACACTTTTCAGGTAATCAGGTACTCCCCGGACGTGGTGTTTAGTTGCTTGCTTGCTGTCTAACCCGGACTCGGACTCATGGATCAAGGATTCATTGACCCTCCTTTTGCATTATTCCTAGGATTGTTTGCCATCCTTGGATGTGTTATGTTAACATTAATGACTATTTGCTCCTGTTGTATTCGATTACTTGTATTGCTATGTTTGGATTCACCGAATCATTAATTGCATTTAGTTGTTCTATTGTAATTCCACCGGGTGCTGTATGATTTCCGTGACATTTTGAGCTCCGGCTTGGGGTGTTACAGAATGGTGGCCCATGCGTGGTCGTAGAGAATTAGGTGGTTTGACCTAGACTACGGCTTAAGTTAAAACTCTTCATATAGCATGCATGGTTAGGAAATTCGTGTGCAATATGAATTTTGTGAATCCCCGTGTGAGTTCGTAGTTAAGACCACTTGTGTGATAGCTTAAATTCAATGTGATGAATGTGGTTACTATGATTTGTTGTTGTTATTTGTTGAAGCTAATGTGGTGAGTTAGAGCAAAATGAAGGGATGCCATTAACTTAGTATAATATTGCGGCAACCCTAAAAGAACCCGATCAACTCTTTTATGGTTACCCGATACTATAACAAGTTCATGACATCGTGGATTGCGCACGTGTGGCTTAGAGTATAATAAGGAACCGATATGCTTAATGGAAATTGATTGGGTGGAAGGTTAGCCGTTGGTACACCTTGTATACATACCCGGTTGATAACTAGAGAGCATATCGAATTCGGATTATACTTTGAATCATTCGTGTTAGTTGTTTAGTTACATGATGAAATGAACATGAGTACCTAATTTAATGATAAAATATGGCAATAAATGCAACGTGATGTGATGATATGTGAAAATCCCTTATGATCCTAACACTACTGCCTTAGCATAACATTAGGTAATGTGTATGTGGTACCGATATGAGGGCATTGACTACTTGTGTGACTAACATGTGAGCATTTGAGACTAACTTTCGGGTCAACGTGTCGCTTGTTTTATAGAAATGGAAAGACCAAGAAGAGTTCGAACAAACTATAGGACTGAAGAAGAGGAGCCTCAACCGGAAGCTCAACCGGAAGTACAGGGAGGTAGAGGCCGTGGTAGAGGCCGTGGTAGAGGCCGTGGTAGAGGCCGTGGTAGGGGTCGTGGTGAAGCCCCTGAGCCAAACTTGGCTGAGGTAATTGCTCAAACGGTTGCTGGCATCATGCCAACCATCATTGCTCAAGTCACGGCAAGTCTTGGGCAAAATAATGTGGCTCAAAACAATGAAGCCCCAGAAAATGAAGATAACGAAGATGCTCAACATTATGCTGAAGATAATGAAGAGGAGGGACCCGTGGGAGGGTATGCCCATGAAAAAAAAAACAAAAAAAAAAAAAAAAAAAAAAAAAAAAAAAAAAAAAAAAAAAAAAAAAAAAAAAAAAAAAAAAAAAAAAAAAAAAAAAAAAAAAAAAAAAAAAAAAAAAAAAAAAAAAAAAAAAAAAAAAAAAAAAAAAAAAAAAAAAAAAAAAAAAAAAAAAAAAAAAAAAAAAAAAAAAAAAAAAAAAAAAAAAAAAAAAAAAAAAAAAAAAAAAAAAAAAAAAAAAAAAAAAAAAAAAAAAAAAAAAAAAAAAAAAAAAAAAAAAAAAAAAAAAAAAAAAAAAAAAAAAAAAAAAAAAAAAAAAAAAAAAAAAAAAAAAAAAAAAAAAAAAAAAAAAAAAAAAAAAAAAAAAAAAAAAAAAAAAAAAAAAAAAAAAAAAAAAAAAAAAAAAAAAAAAAAAAAAAAAAAAAAAAAAAAAAAAAAAAAAAAAAAAAAAAAAAAAAAAAAAAAAAAAAAAAAAAAAAAAAAAAAAAAAAAAAAAAAAAAAAAAAAAAAAAAAAAAAAAAAAAAAAAAAAAAAAAAAAAAAAAAAAAAAAAAAAAAAAAAAAAAAAAAAAAAAAAAAAAAAAAAAAAAAAAAAAAAAAAAAAAAAAAAAAAAAAAAAAAAAAAAAAAAAAAAAAAAAAAAAAAAAAAAAAAAAAAAAAAAAAAAAAAAAAAAAAAAAAAAAAAAAAAAAAAAAAAAAAAAAAAAAAAAAAAAAAAAAAAAAAAAAAAAAAAAAAAAAAAAAAAAAAAAAAAAAAAAAAAAAAAAAAAAAAAAAAAAAAAAAAAAAAAAAAAAAAAAAAAAAAAAAAAAAAAAAAAAAAAAAAAAAAAAAAAAAAAAAAAAAAAAAAAAAAAAAAAAAAAAAAAAAAAAAAAAAAAAAAAAAAAAAAAAAAAAAAAAAAAAAAAAAAAAAAAAAAAAAAAAAAAAAAAAAAAAAAAAAAAAAAAAAAAAAAAAAAAAAAAAAAAAAAAAAAAAAAAAAAAAAAAAAAAAAAAAAAAAAAAAAAAAAAAAAAAAAAAAAAAAAAAAAAAAAAACAAGGGGACAAGTCACGGCAAGTCTTGGGCAAAATAATGTGGCTCAAAACAATGAAGCCCCAGAAAATGAAGATAACGAAGATGCTCAACATTATGCTGAAGATAATGAAGAGGAGGGACCCGTGGGAGTTGGTATCGGTATGCCCATGAATAATCAATATGGTGGGTACCGTCAAGGTTGTTTATTCAAAGATTTTAAGAGTTGTGGGGCACCGGAGTTTGATGGGAAAGGTGGTCCCACGGAGTGTATAAGATGGTTTGAGGCGATAGAGGCGGTGATTGAAAGGAGTCATTGCACCTATGATGACCGGATTCCCTATGCATCCGGCATGTTTAGGCATGACGCCTTAAGTTGGTGGAACCAAGAAATAACATTGGGGCGGACTCAAAATTTGGAGTGGGTCGACTTCGTAAATAAAGTAAAAGCAAAGTTTTGTCCTCCCTACGAACTACAAAATTTAACCATTGAGTTTGCAAATCTCAATATGGAAGGAGCCGATTTCAAGGGCTATGTGAGACGATTCCAAGAGTTGTCTACTCTCATTCCTCACTTGGTGGGTACCGAGTTACAAGCCATCCAAAAGTTCGTATTGGGCTTGAATCCTCACGTCCGATCATATGTAAACTCCAATATGCCTACTTCTTTGGCAAACGCGGTTAACCAAGCCGGGAGTGTGACCGAGGACTTATTGAGAAGGGGCGTTTTGAGCAAATCCTCATCAACTAAGAGGAAGGAAGTGGGAGAGTCGAGCGGGGTAAGAAAAATGGGGAGGTTTGACCCCAAGAATGCTAATAGGGGTAGAATAATGGCGGCGGTGGAACCGGTTAGGAGGGCTTATAACGGGCCTCATCCTTTTTGTGGAAGATGCAACAAGCACCACCCCGCCACTACTCCATGTGAAGCGTGCTATAATTGCAACCAAGTTGGGCACGTATCCAGAAATTGTAGAGCTCCAAGAGCGGGCCCAATGAATGCGGCTCCCATTCGGGCCGTTCCTCCTCAAGGTAACCAAAGAAGGGGCGAGTGTTTTGAATGTGGTAGCCGTGACCACTATCGTAATGATTGTCCTCGATGGGTGGGACAACAAGTTCAAGTGGCCGTTCATCCCAATCAACTCCAAATGGTTGGGCCTAATCAAAACCGGGGGCAACAAGGCCACCAAGTGCCACCACGCGGCCGAGCCTTCGCGGCCAATGTAAATGAAGCCCGCAACGATCCCAATGTAGTAGCAGGTACTTTCCTCTTAAATGGTTGCTATGCAACCGTCTTATTTGATTCCGGGGCCGATTTTAGCCTCGTGTCTTCTAACTTTGTTCCTTTGATTGATGTGCATCCATGTGCTCTAAACTATGTGCTTGACATTGAAATGGTAAATGGGTCACTAACTAGAATTAGCCAAATACTCCGTGATTGTGTCTTGACTTTGGAGGACGTTGACTTCTTCATTGACCTTATGCCTCTTGACATTGGTAGTTTTGATATTATAGTGGGTATGGATTGGTTAGCGGCGGTTAATGCGACGATTGATTGTGGGGAGAGAGTTGTTAAGATACCTTTGGCCAACGGTAAAATTCTTAGGGTTCAAGGCGAAACCTCCGATTCCCCAAACCCTAAAGTCTTTAGTGCTACCACCGCAAAGGTAGAATTGAAGACCGTTCCTATTGTTTGTGAATTCCCCGATGTTTTCCCGGATGACTTACCGGGATTACCTCCAACTCGTGCGCTTGATTTTCGTATTAGTCTTATTCCTGAAGCCGCGCCCGTAGCAAAAGCCCCTTATAGGCTAGCTCTAACCGAAATGCAGGAGCTACAAACTCAACTCAAGGAACTCCAAGAGAAGGGTTTCATTCGCCCTAGTCAATCTCCTTGGGGTGCTCCTGTTCTCTTCGTCAAAAAGAAAGACGGATCCTTCCGAATGTGTATTGATTATCGGGAATTGAACAAGCTCACCGTGAAGAACCGATATCCTCTCCCTAGAATTGATGACTTGTTTGATCAACTTCAAGGAGCTAAGCACTTCTCAAAGATCGATCTTCGCTCGGGTTATCATCAACTCCGGGTACATGAAGATGACATTCCCAAGACGGCTTTTCGCACACGGTATGGCCATTTCGAATTCACCGTAATGCCTTTTGGGTTGACTAATGCACCGGCGGTGTTCATGGACTTGATGAACCGGGTGTGTCAACCATATTTAGACAAGTCCGTTATTGTGTTCATTGATGACATACTTGTATATTCGAAGACAAAAGAGGAGCATGTTAAGCACTTGCGCGAAGTGCTTGAATTACTAAGGAAGGAGAAGTTGTACGCAAAATTTTCCAAGTGTGAGTTTTGGTTGGAGGAGGTCCACTTCCTTGGTCACGTAGTGAGCAAGGATGGTATTCATGTGGACCCAAGCAAGATTGAAGCGGTTAAGAATTGGAGAAGACCCGAAACGCCATCCGAGATCCGCCAATTCCTTGGGTTGGCGGGTTACTATAGAAGATTTATTGAAAATTTCTCCCGTATTGCACAACCACTCACCCTTTTGACTCAAAAAGATAAAAGTTTTGAATGGGGCGAAAGACAAGAGAACGCCTTCCAAACTCTTAAGGATATGTTATGTGATGCCCCTATTTTAACGCTACCGGATGGGATAGAAGATTTTGTGGTTTATTGTGATGCTTCGGGGCAAGGGTTGGGTTGCGTTCTTATGCAAAGGGGTAAAGTCATTGCTTATGCCTCTCGTCAATTGAAGGTGCATGAGAAGAACTACCCGACACATGATTTGGAATTGGGAGCGGTTGTGTTTGCTTTGAAGTGTTGGAGACATTACCTCTATGGCACCAAATGTGTGATTTATACCGATCACAAAAGTCTCCAACACATCTTCAACCAAAGTGAATTGAACATGAGACAAAGGCGTTGGTTGGAGCTATTTAGTGATTATGATTGCGACATCCGTTACCACCCGGGCAAGGCAAATGTAGTGGCGGATGCCTTAAGCCGAAAGGAGAGAGTGAAACCAAGGCGGGCTCGAGCTATGAGTCTCACGGTAGGGCCAAGTATTCGTGATCGGATTATTGCAGCCCAAATTCAAGCCACCCTACCGGAAAACTTTGGAAACGAAAACCTAGATGGCATGGAGCAACTTTTTGACCGAAAGAATGATAACGGGCTTTACATGGTGGAAAGACTTTGGATTCCTATTTTCGGCGATTTAAGGACGCTTATTATGAATGAAGCCCACCTATCACCTTATTCGGTCCATCCCGGGTCGGATAAGATGTACTTTGACTTGAAGGAATTGTATTGGTGGCCGGGCATGAAGCGTGATGTGGCTAAGTATGTGAGTGAGTGCCTTACTTGCTTACAAGTCAAGGCCGATCACAAGAAGCCACCCGGATTGTTGGTACAACCGGTGATGCCCGAATGGAAGTGGGAGCATATTTCAATGGACTTCATTACTAAACTACCGAAGACAAGAAGCGGCCGTGACACAATTTGGGTGATAGTAGATCGGTTAACGAAATCGGCTCACTTTCTAGCCATTCGTGAAACCGATAAATTTGACACTTTAGCTCGTTTGTACATCAAGGAAATAATATCTAAGCATGGAGTGCCGGTTTCTATCATTTCTGATAGAGATGCCCGTTTCAAATCAAAATTTTGGGAAGCCTTTCAAAAAGCCATGGGTACTCGACTTGACATGAGCACGGCATTTCACCCTCAAACGGATGGGCAAACAGAAAGAACCATTCAAACACTCGAAGATATGTTGAGGGCGTGTGCAATTGATTTTGGTGGAAGTTGGGAAGACCATTTGCCGTTAGTTGAGTTTTCATACAACAATAGCTACCACGCTACTATTCAAATGGCACCCTTTAAGGCCTTGTATGGTAGAGTGTGCCGTTCTCCTTTAGCTTGGGCGGAAATTGGAGAGAGTCAACTCATCGGGCCGGAAATTGTGATTGAAACTACCAAGGTAATATCTCAAATTAAGGAGAAGTTGCAATTGGCCCGTGAACGTCAAAAGAAGTATGCCGATGTGAGGCGGAGACCGTTGGAATTCGAAGTTGGTGAATTTGTACTTTTGAAGGTGTCGCCTTGGAAGGGAGTAGTACGTTTTGTGAAGCGGGGAAAACTTGCACCAAGGTATATTGGTCCTTTTAAGATTCTTGAACGGGTTGGGAAAGTTGCTTATCGGCTAGAATTGCCCCAAGAGCTTAGTGGTGTGCATGATGTGTTCCATATTTGTAACTTACGCAAGTGTCTGGCGGATCCTACACATCATGTGCCTATGGACGAAATTAGGGTTGATTCAAACTTGAACTTTATTGAAGAGCCGGTAGAGATCATGGACCGTCAAGAGAAGAAGCTCAAGAAGAAGCGCTACACCATTGTGAAAGTAAGATGGAATGCTAGACGTGGAGCCGAGTTCACTTGGGAGAGAGAAGACCATATGAGGTCCAAGTATCCGCATTTATTTGTAAATTAGGGTTTTGTTGAATTTCGGGACGAAATTCTTTTAACGGGGGAATAATGTAACATCCGCGAATTTTGACCCGTTGACTCCCGTGTAATTTGACTAACAAACTTATTGAATGAAGTAATTTGGACCCATTTATGATTTTTATGACTAAGTGGTATGTGAGTCGAGTCGAAAATATGTCGTTTGGCGTTTAGTAGTGTAAGTGATTGTTTATATGGCTTGTGGGAGAAATGGGTCGGCCCGTGGGTAGTCCATGACCCACCAAGCCCCCAAGACCCATCTTTTCCCCCTTATCCTTTTCCTCCCTCTCATTTCTATCTATCTTCTTCCCCTTTCTCTCTCAAGTAAAAGAACCATTCAAACACTCGAAGATATGTTGAGGGCGTGTGCAATTGATTTTGGTGGAAGTTGGGAAGACCATTTGCCGTTAGTTGAGTTTTCATACAACAATAGCTACCACGCTACTATTCAAATGGCACCCTTTAAGGCCTTGTATGGTAGAGTGTGCCGTTCTCCTTTAGCTTGGGCGGAAATTGGAGAGAGTCAACTCATCGGGCCGGAAATTGTGATTGAAACTACCAAGGTAATATCTCAAATTAAGGAGAAGTTGCAATTGGCCCGTGAACGTCAAAAGAAGTATGCCGATGTGAGGCGGAGACCGTTGGAATTCGAAGTTGGTGAATTTGTACTTTTGAAGGTGTCGCCTTGGAAGGGAGTAGTACGTTTTGTGAAGCGGGGAAAACTTGCACCAAGGTATATTGGTCCTTTTAAGATTCTTGAACGGGTTGGGAAAGTTGCTTATCGGCTAGAATTGCCCCAAGAGCTTAGTGGTGTGCATGATGTGTTCCATATTTGTAACTTACGCAAGTGTCTGGCGGATCCTACACATCATGTGCCTATGGACGAAATTAGGGTTGATTCAAACTTGAACTTTATTGAAGAGCCGGTAGAGATCATGGACCGTCAAGAGAAGAAGCTCAAGAAGAAGCGCTACACCATTGTGAAAGTAAGATGGAATGCTAGACGTGGAGCCGAGTTCACTTGGGAGAGAGAAGACCATATGAGGTCCAAGTATCCGCATTTATTTGTAAATTAGGGTTTTGTTGAATTTCGGGACGAAATTCTTTTAACGGGGGAATAATGTAACATCCGCGAATTTTGACCCGTTGACTCCCGTGTAATTTGACTAACAAACTTATTGAATGAAGTAATTTGGACCCATTTATGATTTTTATGACTAAGTGGTATGTGAGTCGAGTCGAAAATATGTCGTTTGGCGTTTAGTAGTGTAAGTGATTGTTTATATGGCTTGTGGGAGAAATGGGTCGGCCCGTGGGTAGTCCATGACCCACCAAGCCCCCAAGACCCATCTTTTCCCCCTTATCCTTTTCCTCCCTCTCATTTCTATCTATCTTCTTCCCCTTTCTCTCTCAAGTAAAAGAACCATTTCAATCTCTCCACATTTTCTTGCATCAAACTAGTAGTGGGTCGATTATAACACAAGAATCATTACCGTCTATACCTCATTTTCGTTATATTGAAGAATCAAGATAGAAGTTCTTGCATTTTTGGCCACTTTGACCTAATTTCGGATTTGAACACTAGGAGGAGTTTTGGTAAGTCTAAATCAACCCATTTACTTCTATTTATGTTTGTTCATGTGTTTCTAGTCGATTTGAGGTGATTGTGAGTCATTAAAATGGTAAAATGGAGTTTTGGGTTAATTAGGGTTTTATTTAGGGTTGGGACGATTCGGCATGATTTTGATGTTAATGGGCGGATTTATGGTATGGGTTAAGTGTGGTTATGTGTGGCAATGCTTATTGATGCTGCAATTTATGTTGAAAACGCTTACAAATCGTTTTGGATTGTTTTTGGGGGTGTTTGGGTTCGTCTTGCTGCACTTGCAGCTGCTGGTCTGGAGTGCAGGTTGTCCCACTGCGGCGCAGTGGGAGGGCATAGTCCCCACTGCGGCGCAGTGGAATTCCTCGGCCATCTTTGCTTCTTAGGCCACTGCGGCGCAGTGGGCATGGTCTTGGCTCGCTGCGGCGCAGTGGAATTCCTCGGCCATCTTTGCTTCTTAGGCCACTGCGGCGCAGTGGGCATGGTCTTGGCTCGCTGCGGCGCAGTGGAATTCCTCGGCCATCTTTGCTTCTTAGGCCACTGCGGCGCAGTGGGCATGGTCTTGGCTCACTGCGGCGCAGTGGATTTCCTCGGCCACTTTTGCTTCTTAGGCCACTGCGGCGCAGTGGGCATGGTCAATCTGGGCCACTGCGGCGCAGTGGACATAGTTCTGGTCCACTGCGGCGCAGTGGACTATCACTGTATTTTTATGTGTGTTGATTTGAATGTATATGATCCATAAATTAGGTGTTGGACGCGAGGTGAACTTCGTTCGGAGATAACTTAACTTTATAGCGAACTTATCTTTCATAACCAATCAAGGTGAGTTTCGTATCTCCCTACCCACTTGGGATTCGGGCTGAAAAGTGTAAACCTGGCTTGTTTACTTGCATTTATTGATGTGTTATTTGTTTGACTTGATTGTTGAATTGATGTGGCGTATCCTTTCGTGTTATTGACTTGGGTTATGTTCTAGTTAAGTATTACAATTATTTTAGGATAGACGTACATACATGGAAGTCGGTTATGCCTTCTTAGGGTTTTAGATGTGGTGGGAAGGCTGCGGGTGACCCTATACATAAGCATCTGGGACTTGAAGAAAGTAGAATCCTCTGAAGTATATGTACGTATAGTTGGTTTATATATTGTGATTGTGGCTTATGTTTTGTCGATTATTGATCGTTGACTTATGGTTGTCGTATTTGATTGTTGGGTTATGTTTGAGGAATATTGATTGGTGGTACAGGTTCATTGTACAGTGATTGTTGGTTCATGAGTATGCATTTACATTTGTTTGTAAGCATTGCATACATTATTGTTGGACCCTCGGCAGGGGATTTGCCGGCATCCTGGTGCATAGATGTATGCACCCATTTTGGATGTAGTAATGACCCCGAGTATATAGACATATATATCTCGATGATTTTGAGATACAGCCTTGTTCATGTTGATGACAGAAGGGTATCGTTGCATTGGTGACCGGCGTTCACGCATAGGATAGGCATGTTTGCTTATTCATGCATTTGGCACATACATTGTTACATACATCATTTGTGCATCATCATTACACTCTCATTTCTTCTGTGTAATCCTGTTGTTGGACGATATTGTGTTGCTTAGAGGCTCGCTGTAAGTCATGCCTAGCCTCTATTCTTATATTGTGATTATTGTTGTGGGTTCTTTGCGAACCATTACTACGAACTCACCAACCTTGTGTTGACTATGCTTAGTACACTTTTCAGGTAATCAGGTACTCCCCGGACGTGGTGTTTAGTTGCTTGCTTGCTGTCTAACCCGGACTCGGACTCATGGATCAAGGATTCATTGACCCTCCTTTTGCATTATTCCTAGGATTGTTTGCCATCCTTGGATGTGTTATGTTAACATTAATGACTATTTGCTCCTGTTGTATTCGATTACTTGTATTGCTATGTTTTGGATTCACCGAATCATTAATTGCATTTAGTTGTTCTATTGTAATTCCACCGGGTGCTGTATGATTTCCGTGACATTTTGAGCTCCGGCTTGGGGTGTTACAAGACTGGTTTTGTTGAATTTCCATCAACATAAAACCCGGGTTTGGTGGAATTCTTGGATACCATGCTATAGATGTTAATGCCAACATGGTGAACAAGTGGTTGGATGCTTTGCTGTTGTTGCTGACATTTAGCAGTCCAAGATACTGATTTGTTTGAGCTCCAGCGAGCCCATAAACTGAAGAAATGGTGAAAGCTGGTCCATGGCCCCCAAGTCTTTTATATTCTGGTACTAAACAAAAGAGGTAGAGAAGGATAGAGGTTTTTTAGTAATCGGGTTCTTGAAAGCGATAGGGTATGGGTAGAACCCGTGACCGATCAATCGGGGAGTGTTGTTGGTTGGCGAGCCTGAGGATGCCACTGGAAGTGATTTCGGCAACTCCATTCACGGTTAGATAGTCGGAGTTAAGGTCTTTAAAGTCGTTGAAGATGAAGGATAAAGAGAAAGATGGTGTACAGAAAGCAAGAAAAAGAAGACATGTGAAGTGTTGGTGAAGGAAGGACATGTTCTGGTCATTAAAGTGGTTCTAGTTTTGTATAGTGATGAATGTTATATATATACATATCTACCTATTACTTTACTCTTTTTTCCGGCGAAATCCAATCCAAGAACACAACAAGAATGGTGGAAATCATAGAAACCACCGAAGAAAAGCAACAAGAAACAGCTAGAAGAAACACAACCACTATTATCTTCGAAAAAGAATATTATTAATGAAGAAAGAAAGCAGCAGAAATCAGCGAGAACAAAAGTACCAGAGGTAGAGATCCATCTGTACCGGAGTGGACAAGGCCCCATCGACGTCTTCAAATCGAAATTAGGCGGTTGGGATCAAGATCAGCTTGAAGTCGCCGATATCTGTGACAAATATGGTTTCAAATCTCTTTATGCTTTTAATACTACTGGTACCGGCATAGGCGTTCCCATTTGTTTTCACCTTAAAAAACGGCCGTATATTCTTCCTTACAAAGATGGTTCTGTTGTTTATATCGACGAAGAACCCAAGGTATTGTATACAGACCTCCTCTTGTTTTCTTTTGTTTTTTTGTTTTTTTTTATCACCCTCAGCCCCCGATTTATATATATATATATATATATATATATATATATATATATACATATCATGTATGTGTATATAAACTTTATTGTATATATATATATATATATATATATATATATATATATATATATATATATATATATATATATATATATATATATATAGAAGTGAGCGTAATATTGTCGTTTTGCTATTGCACAATTCGTTGATTAAAATCTATGGTTTTTTGTTTGTGGATATTTATTTTGGGGCAAAAAAGATCATAATATAGCTTGTTCTAGATTAAGAGAATGATAAGTTGGATTTTCAAAGTTAGGCTAGCAATTAACTCTTGGGGGATATTTGAAATTAATATAGTTGATTTTAGTATGTTATTTGAATAGTAAGGAATGCTAATGGATTTTTAAACACCACTTTGTTTGGCTCGATATTGCTAGAGCACATCCCGTTCACTACACTATGCTGTTGTTACCCTAGTTCCTGATGATCAATTTCATATGGTTGTGTTACTATTATGATTAGAAATTGGGAGTGCTGGCTTATTGGTGATGGCCAATTAGTGTTTATTTGTTCTCATCCATAGTCACACGTATTCAAATTTCAAAATATCAGTACTGTAAATCATATGGAATATTTCAGTTTTAACTATTATGGATGGAAATAATTAAGGGCCAGAGCAGATGAGGTAGAAAAATAGAAATTGTGATTCTTATTGGATGAGGAGAAGAATAGATAGGTAGTGGGTAGTGAAATAATGCAGTTATATTCAAAAGCATCTGCTGAAGCTAAACGTGGAAAAACTAAGAAGTGAGAAGCTCATAAATTTGGTTTGCTATGAATTTCAAGTGGTGATTGCTATAGCAAGTGTTCTGCATACATGTCATGCACCGCTTGATGAGGTATGTTTTTATGTTATACCTGTGTAACAGTTTTATTAATTTGCCCTTGTTATATTCTTATATTTACCTGATTCATTCAAGAATTATCTGTTATGTTGACATGCTGTATTAGATAAATTTTGTTCCTGTAAAATCCTTTGGAAGTTGGAAGATTTAGACTTAACTCGATACTAGTGATCAGTATAGCAAACATTTCAGCAGTTGAACTAAAATTGATTTTGAAAATTTGATTCTTAAAATAAAACCAGAGTGGATATTTAGAAGTAGTAAGGTAGATTTGACATTTGAGTCTATTTTTTTAGTGGTGGGGATGCTAATGGATTTAAGATTGATATTATCCCAAATTTGGGTTAATGTAGGCTTACTAAGCAACCTTACCTGTCACAACATTCACAGTCACACATATGTAAAAGTTGGTATAATAAACTTTAACGAATGTATCGATTTTAGGTAGGAAGACACGTAATAGTCGTGAACTTGTGTGTCAATGAGAACCCATAGGCGAGGAGAGATGGGGCAGTATCAAGGTCATTAACTTGAAGTGTTATAAGTAGAAGCATTGGAAAAGTAGGTTATGGTAGTGACTAGTGAAAGCACGCATTGGATGTATATCTATATTAGATGGGTACCCGCACAATGTTGTTGCCCCGAACATGTCGTGGAAGATGATGATTGCCGTTGTTAATGATGATTCCCGTTGTTAAGTAATTATCCAAACCATTTGTTTTTCCCCTATTTTTTAATTTTAAAATTTCAATCCTCTTTATTCTCACAACTAAACACTTTTCCACATTGGTTATCTGTGTTATAGTCTATAGGTTTTATCCACTGAATTTGCTGAGTTGGACTTTAAATTATTTATGCAAACTGATTACTTTTCTGTAATATTCGCGAGTATCAGGACTCGTTGATAAAGCCAATCACCAGGATCTTATTAGAGGTTGCAGTAATAACCGCAATGATAGTATTGGTTATGAAGGAGACACCGGGATGGGCGAAGAAGTTGAACTTCACGGGCAACAAGTTAAACCTCCCTCCATGGGTCCTAGCTTGTGTGGTAATAGTTTTTACCCGTTTGAGGAAAAGAATCAAGGATTTCTGTGCAAAGCGTCACTGATTTTAGTCATCCATTTGGGGTCCATACCATCAAATCTAACTACAGTTTTCATAAGATGGTTCTGTGATAAATTTTGTGGTTTTGCTTGAAAGAATCCTTGTTTTGATTGATAATTTGTTATGCAGTTTTTTTTGTAATACCGTGCCTCTGTTTCATTTCTTTCTGGTTTTGAACAAGGTTAATTGGTTAAGGCTGTCATTTAATTTCTTTTATAGAATGGTACGTAATTACGTGATGAGTTATATCAATAGGTATGACTCGCTTACATGCAAGACCAATGTCAACATATAAAAATCATGGCATATGACATATATGCTAATGTCTTTATCCAGGTAGTCGTTTCGAATAATACACATATCTATCAATAAACTAAAACAAGATTTAATTTATATAAAAAAAATTATATTTGCTAATGTCGCTCAATTTTGCAAAAAAAAAGTTTCTTGTACTTTTATCACAAAATTGAAAAAGATGACTTTTTTATATGAAAGATTTAAAGTTTTCACTTGTATAATATGGTATATTAATCAAAAATAATGATACGAATATCAATTCTTTATTGACAGACCTAGACCTGACTGTTTAGCAAAATCAGAAAAAGTAAAAAGAAAAAAAAACGTGTCAAAAGCTTAGTCCGATAGTATTTTTACTTGATTTCAAAAGGGTAGAGATCCTCTCAAGTTACTTGAGGGGTCAAGTTAGGAGTACCTTGACCCTTAGATAAAAATTAAGGGCCAAGATTCAAAAATGATATTTGAATCTTGGCCCTTGATTTTCATTCAAGGGTCGAGATTTACCCAACTTGAGTCAAATTTGGGAATCAACTTGAGGGAATCCCACCCATTTTAAAAATGGTAAATTAACTATCCGATGACTAACTGTACAGTATTTGGCAACAAATAAGTCATACAATTGGGTAATGCTAGTCTAATAGATAAAAGGGGTTAATTTGTAGTTATGCCATATTTCAAGGTTTTATATGATGTATAGTTACTTCTCCGACGGGGGCCGCTAACCTACTCATCATTTCCGCCGTATAGCAGCAATTTCCCGGCGATTGTCCGTTGTCTGGTCCGTGATTAGGGCAAATTCAGGTATAATACTAGAGCTATTCGTATACTATCTCTCTCTGCGAAACCCTACTAAATTATTTAGAGTTCAATTAGGTCTTATCTATTAGTATTCCTTTGACTTTTATGCTTTTACTTCTGGTGTAATACATCTCTATTTCTCCATTATTATTATTATTATCTATATTGTGGCTTCTTATAATTAGCAGACTTTTATGAATTGTGTCATTTTTCACAAAATATTTTTTTCTTTTTGTGTGGGGGAAACAGAGGGTGTAGCATGAAGTTGTACATTATAGATTCCGAGTTTCCCGATTTGATAATGTTTATTAACATTTGGTTTGTAGGATAGAAGACTAGCGGGCGGACGGCATTAATCATGGAATCAGCTGCCTATCTTTGTTTACCCTTGTACTTTAATCACAGGTATCATTTTCCTGATATTTGTGTGTAATGTTTCCGTTCCGTAGTAAAAATGCGGTCTTCAAGGGTTGTCGTATTTCGAAATGATGTAGACATATGGGTATTTTAATAACACTGATGTTACACTAACATCTTGTTTATACTTTAGAGTTTTCTATACTGATTTGTTGTGAAATCTTTTATAAATTGCAGAAGAGGATCGACAAAAATGACAAATCCGATTCGGTGTCAACCTCTTCGCTTGAGTAAAAGAGTTGAGAATGGTCAAAGTTTTGGATGTTTTACCAAATCCAGGCTGTTGGTGACCAGGGTTTCTGCAAGCTCAAACATTAACGACGGTCACCCATCATCTGTTTATGTATCTGAAGACATTGACACAAACAATGCACCAAATCCTAATCCACAAGAAAAGCTGTTCAGCAAATGGGCCCCTCCCATGTACCTATGGCGTGGGCTATCGGTTTTTGTCCTAGCTGGACAGGTGATCATGAGGACATTTAAAGGGAAAGTCCACTGGAAAAACATTCTCCAACAGCTAGATAGAGTGGGTCCCAAGTCGGTTGGTGTCTGTCTTTTGACATCTGCCTTTGTCGGCATGGCCTTCACCATCCAGTTTGTTAGGGAGTTCACCAGGTTAGGCCTAAATAGAGCCGTTGGTGGGGTACTGGCTCTAGCCTTTGCACGAGAATTGAGCCCTGTAGTCACTTCTATAGTGGTTGCAGGGCGTATTGGTAGTGCATTTGCTGCAGAATTGGGAACAATGCAAGTGTCGGAGCAAACTGACACACTGCGAGTATTAGGCTCTGATCCGGTTGACTATCTGGTAACTCCACGGGTAATTGCTTCTTGTGTGGCTCTACCTTTCTTGACGTTAATATGTTTTACAGTGGGGATGGCATCGAGTGCTCTTCTGGCAGATGGAGTTTATGGGATTAGTATAAATATTATCTTGGATTCTGCTCAGAGAGCTCTTAGACCGTGGGATATAATTAGCGCGATGCTTAAGTCTCAAGTGTTTGGGGGGATTATATCAGTTGTGAGCTGCGCATGGGGGGTTACTACCATGGGAGGTGCTAAAGGTGTTGGAGAATCAACTACTTCTGCTGTCGTTATATCTCTTGTCGGTATCTTTATAGCTGATTTTGTACTTTCCTATTGTTTTTTCCAAGGAGCTGGTGATTCACTTAAAAACTTGTAGTTTGTGGAAATGCAATGATTATTAGCCTTTCTTTATACACTCTATGTATATGTTTGGATCACTTGTGTAGTCGATGTTTAGCTGCTTCTGCGTACTTCATCCTGAGTTTGAGCTGGGATTTTCTTTATCACATTGACTGTAACAAGGTTCAATCTGCTTTTACAACGCAGTAGATATGACCAGATGCAAAGTTTTTAGTTTATTCTGATTGCTTCTGTTTTATCCCCCAAAATACATTTTAGGGGACCATTCTCTGTTTTAGTAAATTACCTGCGACTTGGCTAACCGTTTGTGTCGCGTATCAATTTGGTTGGCATCTACATAGTTATTTTTATTCATCCATGTTGGTGTCGGTAATACATTTCCTTAACAAATCTTGGTTTATTGATAAGAGCACTGAGCACATGAATCCACTTGGCAAATAATTAAAATAAGGTTCTGGTATGTAATTGACTGGCTCTTACTTTTTTTTTTTTTTTGTTAACCTAGGTAGCCGACTCACTTTGCGAGCCGACTAATCACAGGGCGTCCACCGGCTTTTGGGTAGTTCGGAGTCGTTGGCCATACGGGGGGATATATTTTTTGTTCCTAGGATTCGAGCTTGAAATCTTCAGGTATTTTCACCCATCCCTTAGAGAACAAGTCCTTTATCTCTAGGCCACCACCAACTCATCTCTTGGCGGTGATCATTAACTTATCAAGTCCATAGTGTACATAAAGAAATACAAACTACGCACTATATAATTCATGTTTGACTGAAGTGAACTTTATTTTTTTCTTTTGAACAGATGAAGTGAACTTTATTTGAGTTATATTTCTAAAACGGTCTATCCAAAAAACTACTGGGCGCCAGAACAAACTTCTATACCATACACTTGAAAATACAAAGCACTTCAGGTTCTTTCCATTAACAATTAATAGCATCCCCATTGTTGAAAAATGGCCAACATATTTTTTAGTCTAATCTCATCTAGACCATGTCATGTCCCAGCAAACTAATGACCATATTATGCGTCACCCTAAAATGTCTAGTAATAAACTCAAAATGGATTACTAAAATCACTAAACGTCATCCAACATCATCATAGAAACAAAGGATAACCTAATCTGTTTTCTATAATATCAAAGTCTACCCTGTCTCCAAGTTCAAAGTAAGTACTTTGACCAGAAAGTAAAATGTACATCGCCTTCATTGCAGTAGAGAAAGCTCTAAGTTTCATAGATGCATCAAGGATCAAAACAACGGAGTTTCTACTGATTTAACTTTTGAATCCTCAATCTTGATGTTCTTGAACCACATTGTATCACTTGTTTAATCATTTAATAACATGCATGATAGTATATCAGATATAACGAAACATTTCATTTGAAACTAAAATAGCAACATATTACTATTTATATAATATAAAAAGTAAAACTTATTTGATCAAATACATATGATATGTCAATTACGAACTATATTTCATCGTCATAACTTAGATTTAAAGATATCATTATTAATATCAAAAGTAATACTAAATATTAATCAATATTTTAAGGATACATGTTGACTACCATTAGGGGCAAGGGTGTAGTCGGCTATTTATATCGGCAAAAAGCATCGGTTTGCATCGGCAGATTGGCAACCCTATAGCACATGCATCGGCTTCTTTTGGCAAGTTTAATCGGCTAGTTTTGGCTATATATATCGGCATGTTTTGGCCGATGCTAGTGAACGTTGGGAGCGTGTACTTGTGACCGTTTTTTTTTTGTTCTTGTGCCAATCATCTTTGTATCGCCGGAAACCTAAAAAATTTATTTGGGGGTTTTCGATTTTGAGGCTAGATCTATGTTTTTTTGGCTTCTATTGCCGGAATACGTGCCGATAAAACTTGCCGATGCTCCTTAACGTTATATATCACCCTTTCCGGTGAGATCGGAAACCCCTTTTTGGGGTTTCCGGTGGTTGCCGGCCGGATTCGTTCACTTTTTTAACGGCCAAAACTTTGTTTGGCTTGTGCAAGGGTGTAGTTGGCTATTTGACTACTTGTTGCTTCGATTAGGGTTTCCTGTTGCTTTATTGGTTGAGTTTTCCGGCGAGCCCTTTTGGGTTTCCGGTGAACTGCTGGTGATGCTGCATGTTGCTTGGGTTTTCCGGCGATCCCTTTCTTGGGTTTCCCGGTTAACTTTTGCTGCTGCTGCTACATATGCATATGATTATATGTATATTTATCTTATTTACATTGCCGTTAATTGCGTTTTTGTGATTAGCTTGGTAGTGTTACTTAGCGGTAGCGTTGCCGGATTTTTCCTTGGTAGCGTTGCCGGATTTTGTTCCATTAAAGCAATAGGTAGCCGGAAAAAGTAGTTTTAGCCGATGATGATATCGTTGAACAGTTAGGTTGCCGGTGTTACGTTAAATGGGCGATGATGATACAAATGTTCGTAAAAATGGGACTCGGATGATCCGAGGCGTATCTTGGCGGGGTAAACCTTCGGGTTAGCAGCCATGGCGTCTCCGACTTCCGAAATTCCCGACCCCCAAATTCTGAGCCCAATTTTCTATTTTATAAAAAAAAACGGTCATTTTTTATGTTTTCCGGCAACTTTGATTATTTTTCCGGTTACCTTTGGCATGTTTTCCGGCATTGGTAAATTGGCAAGTTTTGGCTAGTTTTGTTTGCTACACCATGTGTTTTGGCTAGTTTTTGGCAACGCCACGTGGCGACTTGTGATTCGTCGAAAACTTGCCAAACTAGCCAATTTGCCAAAGTATTGGCACTACACCCTTGCCCCTTAGAGAGACCGAACGCATATGATTTTCAAATTCTATTTCCTTTACTAAAAATCATAATACAATATATATAGTGATTCCGTATATCGTACGAATAGTTAACATTATATATTATATATCTTAAAAAGTTAATCCAAACAACGCAGTATGTTTGATTGGAAATGATGCTTTTTAAGCAGATAAATTATTATAAGAAAAAGTTATATTATAGGGATAATGACATATAAATGCACTTATGTTTTTTGGGCTGTGTGATGTATGTTACCGGGTACTGCAAGTTGTAACAGGTAATTTCGTAATAGTTTAACGGATAATGGCATACGAATGTAACCACCTATGACAAAATGGTTATATAATGTATGTGGCAAATTTACACTCCAATCATCTTCTCCGATGAGTTTTCCGGCAACACCATTCTTGAATACATGTTAAACGAATACATTTCCATATAAACTCAAAATCGGGGACACAATCTCCGGCAAAACCATTTCCGGCGAGTTGCCATATTTTCCGGCGAAGTGTTTGACGGTTAATTTTTGGCTAGGGGTTGTGCGGAAGTCATTTCTGAGTCGATTGGCACCGGTTTCAAGTTCTAATTCGAAGTAATGTGTGAGAAATCGTGACTTTTAGTTTTCCGGCGAAGTTTTTCGGCCAGTGTGTACTGTTGAAACCGTCTTTTCTGCATATATATGTATATTTAAGCTTTTTAGGGTTTTTTATATAGATAATCAAACAGTCAGCCTCCACATGTACAAGTCAACGCGGGTCAACGAGTGTGGTGACCGGTAACCTTTACATTATACATATATAGATTTATATGATTATATCTATGGGATAATGGCATACGAATGACAAAATGGTTATGTAATGTAGTGTGGTGACCGGTAACCTTTACAACAGGTAACACGATACATCACATAACCTGAAAAATGAAGGATCTTACATCACATAGCCACCCGAGTAGGTCACTACATTACATAACCATTTTGTCATAGGTGGTTACATTCGTATGCCATTATCCGATAATTATAATAAGCATTTGGTAGCATAGTTTTTTGGATATATGAAAAGCACTCCCTATCATATTTTAAACCGGAGGGGCTGAGGAAGAATAATGAGTTAGGCACGTACAGACAAAAGTGAAATCAAGCTCTATATAGGTATCGGTCATCTACACCAAGAGAGACATAAAAACAGAAACATGTAAAACGGTATTCAAAATTTACATTGGGATTTATTTTACACGTACATAGTGACTTTTGATCCAGAAGATTTGAGTTAGGTGGATGAGCATAATTATTTTAATTGTCTTTTGTGGTTACCAACAAATTAAGTATAACCAAGACAACAAAATAAACATCTATATGTTCATAAATTAAGGAAGTCAGCAAACAACGGTTCGCGTTCCCCCTTGACTCTCGTAAACCTGGAGACACAGCAATAAACTCACTACCCATTTTGATATAAATGCCTGACCTTTTTGACCCTTGCTTTAATTGGTGAAAATCGATCTCTAATTAATATTATAATAAATGCAATTCGTGCACATTTGTTTAGACTTATATGACCATGAAAGAATCTGATATAAGTATCGGTTTAGGATGCAATTGGCATCTAATTATACTCCCTTTCCCACACGGTACCTACGTACATTCCAAGCAAAATAATTGATGGCGGCATCCGCGTCCAAGTTATTCGTACTGGAGACGTTGTTCAGTGTATTGGCTTGTGTGATGGGAGCCGCTCTTACTTGTGGATTTGCCATGGATTACTTCGCATCTTGCTTCGACCCCCGTGCTAGGTATATATATATAGATTTCTACATCAGTGTTAACCATAGAATTGAAAAAGAATACTTATATTTTATTTATATTGTGTTTATGTCATATACTTTTTGTTTAATCCCAATATAGGTAAATGAATTTCAAAAACAAATACCAATTTAGGTAACGTATCTTCAAGATTTTCTAATATCAACCAGAGATGCTTATGTTGACTACCTACTGATTGTCGACGTTACGTCATCATAAAAAGTTCTTACATACTTAATAAACAAGTATTCTATGTTAATACTGGAATAAAATTTAAAAATGTGTTACCTGTATTTTTTGAAGTTAGGTTAGTTTCATTGAAAAAATTACAAAGTATATATCCAACCAATCATATATAGCTTCATTAATTAAGAAGTACGTTTGTAAAAATTGTTGCAGATGGATGCAAGTGGGATTGTTAGCCTTTCTCATAAATTTATCTCCTATAACGGTATGCAAGTTCACTCCATATATTTTGGCTTTATTTCGTCAAATTGAGTAATGGTTTGATAAAATGGAAGGAAAATGAAAAATCGATGTTCAATTATTGTTAGAAATAAAACAATAGTTTCATATAATATATCCTATAATGATTTGGGGTTGTACTGAAATATATATATCTTTGTAGGTCTGGTATTTCTACAAGGAATCAAAATGGATCATGAGAGTTATGTTTATGTTTATTTTATTTTTTTTTGGAAGGTAAACCAATTTTTACTTATTTCCTTATTAGTCTATATCTATATTATTTTATAAAAATTCAAACCTTTTTCTTTTTCTAGAAATAACTAAAAATAATGAGACATTAGAAACGACCCAATTGCCTTTAACTATTTTAATAAAGACTTATAAAAAATTATCCAATTTGTCCTTAGTTAATTGATTTACACCATAAACACTTACATCACTAATTTGCACCCTAAAGTCTTTTTTATCTAAAATATATTCATTAACACTTGTACATTATTTATATTTACATCAAAGTACACCACTTGACGTCGCCGCCACCTCTAAGGTGTAAATTAGTTTATTAATGGCAATTGATAAATATAGATAATGACACCTGATTAACAATATTGTAATGACTTACCATTAATTTTATACTAACTTTATAAAGATATTTTGGTGGCCATTGGTAAGGTCTAGACCTTGGGAAATCCATCAGAGTTCGAATCTCACTTTCTACATTTGTAGGAGTGGATTATTAGGGGGGGGTCGAGAGTCCTGGGTTTCATCCCAGACATGCGTGGTTCGAGCATCGCATACTGCCCAATTGGATGTCATTGTAATGTCTCGAATGTTAACTATTAACTAATAATTATAAACTCGCAATTAAAAAAAGAAGTATAAAACAGTATATGAAATCAAAAATAAAAGGTAATATTTTATTCATTAATACAAATCACAACAATGATATAATATGCTACTAACATAACATGCACCAATAATAAAGATAAGGTATGATAGTAATAAGAATGATGATATAATATAAAATGGAAAACAAACTAAGAAAATAAACAAAACATTATTAAGAATAAATAAAAAACTATATGAAAATGATTAAAAAACTGCATAGTATTATTCTGCTTGTTTTGGTTATGGATTTCATGTTTTCTTTTAAAGATTAGTTATTATAATCTTGGGCTAATTGTCTGAAAAGTACTACAACTTGTACACTTTTGTTTTTGTGGGGCTCAAACAAAAAAAATTTCTATTTGAGGGAATGAAACCGGTTAAAATTGCTTTAGTGGGACTCCGTACAGGTAGGCGGTTAAAATTATTTTTCAAAGCATTTTTTTAAAACTCATTTATTGAGTGTACTGATATTACACGTCACTTATCAATAAAGTCTCAATTCCACATGGATATTCCATATCTCTAAACATTATATAAATATGTAACATAGATTCAAAAGCTTTGATTAAAGTATAGAACACAAATATGATTATGGAATATGCTCTCCACTCTTTATTAATTGAAGGAAAAAATAACTCAAAACCTTACAATTGTTGTGTATGTATTGACCATATGCTCAGCCAATATTTATAGACTATCATACTCGACTCCTACTAGGATACCAAGTCTATATTGGAATTATAATACAACTTTATTATAATTACCTAACCTACTACAAATAGGATACTAATTAATTAATTCTAATTAATTCCTAATTGTTGCCTTACCCATGGGCTCGGGTTTGGGTTACGACCCATATGCCCGGGTCGGTAATTATCCAACAATCACTCCCCTAATTTCCGACTCCAATCAGGAAGTTCTTCTACTCCGAGTAACTCCCGCATTTCCTTGAACTTGATTCTTGCGAGAGCCTTTGTCAGAATATATGCTCGTTGTTTGTCACCACTAACATGCTCGACTTTCACTTGTTCTCTTTCAACACATTCTCTAATAAAGTGATACCTGGTTTTAATATGCTTGCTTCTTCGATGAAACACCGGATTCTTCATGAGTGCAATCGCTGATGAATTATTTACTTTCAGAGTCACCTGTTGTTGAGTACATCCCGTTATCTCACTTAACAGTTCACTAAGCCATAATGCTTGACAACCCGCTGAAGGATCTGCCATATACTTAGCTTCACATGATGAAAGAGCTACTGTTTACTGTTTTTGAGAACACCAAGTAATAGGGCAATTTCCATAATAGAACACGTGACCCGTTGTTCTTCATCCATCGTCTTCATCTACGTTGTAACTGCTATTACTGAACTCGATTAGATCCTTGGTTCCACCCTTGGTATATTTAATACCATAATTCTTAGTACCACATATATAACTGAGAATTTGTTTAATTGCTGCTTCATGAGATTTCTTAGGAGTCTGCATGTATGGACTAACCAACCCAACACAGAAAGACAAGTCTGGTCTTGAATGTAACAAATACCTTAGACAACCCACTTGTCGTCTGAAACTTGTTGCATCAACGTCTTCACCATCTTCATCTTTGGTGAGTTTAAGTCCCGACTCCATAGGACAATGTGATGGATTACATGTATCCATGCCCACTTCTTTCAAAATCTTACTCGCATAACTCCCTTGCTTGATCATTATACCCGTGTCATCTTGACATACTTCAATTCCTAAGTAATATGTCAGCTTACCCAAATCGCTCATCTCGAATTTATTTGACATTTGTCTTTTAAATTCAACAATTTCGTCTTTCTTTGTACCGGTTACAATGAGATCATCGACATATACTCCAATGATTAGACGAGTAGTTGAAGTAGTTCTTGTATACCCGACTTGATCATGAAAACATCGACTAAACTTTAACTGCTTTAAAGTTTCATCCAACTTAGCATTCCAAGCTCTAGGAGCTTGTTTTAATCCGTATAGTGCCTTCTTGAGTTTATAGACCTTTTGTTCTTGCCCCTTTTTCTCGAACCCATCTGGTTGAGAAACATACACTTGCTCCTTCAAGTCTCCATGCAAAAACGCAGATTTAACATCCAAGTGATGTACCTCCCATCCTTCGGAATCCGCAATAGCAATAAGTAACCGAACGGTTTCAATACGAGTAATTGGTGCAAAGACTTCATCATAATCCGTCCCGTATTGTTGTACATATCCTTTTGCTACCAACCGTGCTTTATGCTTATTTTAAGATCCGTCTGCATTGCGTTTCACTTTGAATACCCACTTATGGCCTATCGGTTTTGAAAATTTCGGTAAATCTGTAAGATACCATGTTTTGTTTTTCTCTATAGCTTCCATCTCAGCCTTCATTGCCTTTATCCAATTCTGATCATGTGCTGCGTCTTGAAAACTCTTTGGCTCATCATCCATTAATAACAAATAATTTTCTTCTTCAACACCTTGATCCAACACATAGTCATCCAAATTCTTTGGAGTCCGTCTTTGTCATTCACTTCGCCTCAGATTACTAGTACTTGTTTCATGTTGCACCTCGTTTGGAATTGGATTGACAATCTGTCTAACACCACTAGTTTGATCATTCTGACCTGATGGTTGCTGCTGGGGGTTGTCCAAAACTGGCTCGGTTCTGATCAGAGGGTCTAAAGCTGCTACACAACCATTAGTCTCGGTTTGGACAACTTCACCTTCAGCTTCTGTTGCTGTCTCGTCATGATCTGAATTATAATCAACATTGATTTTAACCTCAAACGACTCCAATACATTCTGAATTTCATTATCTTCCTTCCAATTCGACCCCCGTTCTTCATTAAAGTCTACATTCCGTCCAATAACTAATTTCCTTTTTATTGGATCAAAAAGTCGATGTGCAATTGTTCCTTCAGTAGACTCAGTCCCGAGGTAGACTAGTCTTGTACTACGATCATCCAGCTTTGCAAGTTTGAACTTTGGAACCCTGTTGTAGGCTGGACACCCAAAAAATTTTAAATGCTCCATATTCGGTTTAATTTCTTTATAAGCCTCATATGGTGTCTTGTCTTTTACTGCTCGTGTGATAACACGATTCAACACATAAGTGGTATGTCGAATCGCCTCACCCCACATGTATGCTGGAACTTCCATGGCCTTTAGAATGGATCGTGCAGTACCCAAGATGGTTCGATTGCGACGCTCAACTACACCGTTTTGCTGTGGCGTATATGGTGCAGTTAATTGTCGTTTTATCCCATGATCTTCACAAAACTTATTGAATTCTTGTGATGTGAATTCTCCTCCCCTATCAGTTCGTAAACATCTTATCTTGACCCCGGTATCCGCTTCAACAATGGTTTTGTATTTCTTGAATGTTTCAAAGGCTTCACTCTTTTGCTTTAACATGAATGTCCACATGTACCTACTAAAATCATCAACCAACAAAAACATATAGTTGTTACCGGTTAGGGTTGGTGGAGAGATCGGGCCACACAAATCTCCATGCTTGCTCGAAAAACACCTTCTTTTGGAAAGGACTTTTGAGCCTGCTTCCCTACTACACATGCATCACAAATTTGATTTGGCTTGTTTATCTTCAGAAGTCCTCGAGTTAATCCTTTACTTGCCATAGCTTTTAGGGTATCAAAATTCACGTGTCCAAGCCTTGCATGCCATATCCAAGCTTCATCCTTCATGCTTGTTAGTAAGCATGTTGTTGCCCCTGGTTTATCTTGATCTTGTACATCCGGTTGCTTGATTTTGGAACTCTCATAATGACTTAGCCTTTATTGTCATAAAGCCACAAGTACTCATCCTTCATCCACACGCTGCATCCGTTTTCCGTTGCTTGCCCTAGACTAAATATATTGCACTTTAAATTAGGAATATAGTAGACGTTTGTAACTAACCTTTGTTCACCATTCTTGCATTGAAGCAAAATCGCCCCTTTTCCTTTTATCTCCACATTCGAGCCATCACCAAATTTAACCTGTCCGAATACTTCTTTATTCAATTCAATGAAGTAAGAATAATCACCAGACATGTGATTACTTGCCCCGTTATCCATATACCAGAAACCTTGCTCCTTTATGCCGTCTTGATATTTCTTGGGCTTTACCCGTTCTTCATTGAGACAGATTTGATCTTCCTCTATTTGAGCCATGAGTAACGTGTTAGGTCCTTCTTCGGTTGCATCGGCAAGATTTGCTTGGCTTGTTTTCTTTCGTTCTGGGCAAACAGATGCAAAGTGACCATATTTATCACACCGAAAACATTGAACATCTGGGCGTTCCTTGCTTTTTCTATTCTCACGGTTGTTGGAACGGTTTGAGAAGAGTTTCTTGACCCGCTTGATTAGTTACCTCCTTTTCCTTTTCCTCGTCCCTTCCCGTGTGATCCATTACCCCCACGTCCCTTGCTTTTGTTGTGATCTGAATCTTTTGATGAAGGTTCATGTTTACCATATAACAACTTGCCTCAGCTCCTTTTATCCGTTCCTCAAAAGCTTTGAGTCTTCCAACGGCATCATGAAAAGTCATCTTCTTTAAATCCGCAAATTGCTCGATAGTAGCAACTAGGAAGATAAATTTAGGTGGCACTGATCCAAGCATCTTCCGAACCAGTTTCTTGTCTTCTATGACTTGACCTAGTGTAGCTGATTTTGAAACCAACTGGCTTAGTCTTCCTGAGAAATCGTCTATTGATTCTCCTTCCTTCATCTCTATAGCTTCAAACTCGGCTTGTAGAGTTTCAACCCTTGCTTCCCTAACTTGTTCTTCACCGACATATCTCGTCTTGAGAGCATCCCAAATATCTTTTTCCGTCTTTAATTGAGAGACTTGCTTTTGGTTACGAATTTGCAAGCTGCAAACTTGCAGTCAGCAACCAATTAGAAACTCCTGCGAATTGACAGCTTATGCAACTGCTGCGAATTGATAGATAAGGCTTGCTGCTGCTCCTCTTATTGTTCGAAATATGCTATTGATCGAATTTTTTTTCCTGCTGCTGTACGAACGTAACCTTGCTCTGATACCAATTAAAGTATAAAACACAAATATGATTATGGAATATGCTCTCCACTTTTTATTAATTGAAGAAAAAAATAACTCAAAACCTTACAATTGTTGTGTATGTATTGACCATATGCTCAGCCAATATTTATAGACTATCATACTCGACTCCTACTAGGATACCAAGTCTATATTGGAATTATAATACAACTTTATTATAATTACCTAACCTACTACAAATAGGATACTAATTAATTAATTCTAATTAATTCCTAATTGTTGCCTTACCCATGGGCTCGGGTTTGGGTTACGACCCATATGCTCGGATCGGTAATTATCCAACATTGATAAAAAAAAAATCATAAATTTGGAAAAAAAACCCAGATAACAAAAATATAAAATAGATACAGAAAATCAAGATAGATTGATTACATCATAGGCTTCAGAGATGCTTTTGAATTTGGATTCATCTTTTGGGGAAATTTGTGGAGTTGTTGAGGATTTGCCTTGGAAAGGTGGGAGTGAGATGAATCCCGACTAGGAGTGTTTAGGAAGTGTCCCGTCAAACTTTATGTTCGCCGGAATCCTTTCCACTGCTGTAACCTTTCTTCAGATCATCGGATTCCTTTGCCGCCGCTACGACGCTCCCGTCGGAAAATTTGGTTGGCCACCGTAATTTTTACACACTTCAAAACCATCTCTTCCATCTATTGCTTCTATTACTTGAATCAAGAGGTAGAACATTGGTGGGGCCGCCGATGGGCGATGGTGGCAGTTGGGATGTCGGAGAAACCGAAGGTGGTGGTGGTGTCAACTCTGGCGATGATTTGTGAAAGATTGATTATGGGTGGTAATTCCTTTGTTGTGTATTTGATGTGATTTAATTGATAGCTACATATTTAAGTATATTTGATTTTAGATTGTGTCTTTAAGGTAGGATCTGATTAGGGATGTATGGTGTTTGCTTTTGATTGATAAAAGATTGGGGTCATGGGGATGCTGACCAAAAAAATAAAATAAACAAAGTCCACATGGAAAAGGACGTGACAAATGAGCTGTAAAAAAATAATTTATGACCGGCTAAATAGTGTCCACATCAGCATTAGCAGGTCACAATCCCACTAAAGTTGTTTTAGCCGTTTTCCTTCCTTACAATAGAACTTTTTTTTGTGAAGCCCCACAAAAACAAAAGTGTACAAGTTGAAGTACTTTCCAAACAATTAGCCCTATAATCTTACTACAACTCCACCCACCTTTGATAATTATATGAAGAATGAGTTCCGCATTAAATAATTATAAGAGAAAAGTCAGTATGTGGTTATTAAACACTTAAGTTTAGATGTAGAACCTCTTACATACAAATATTTAAATATTTAATTTATAATATTTAAATCATGTTTTTTATGGATTAAAAAATAAAGATGTGAAAGATTTTACAACCATGCTTAAGTATTTAACAGCCATATATTCTCATTCCTTTAATTACAAATGGGCAATAAAGCCCATTGATCAACTCTATAAAAATATCTAAATCAGGTACAAAACCACTCAATATGATCAACTACACATTCTTGCAATAGTTCAAATTTAAGGCCAAGTCAATTCCCAATATCTCGTATTTTAAACATTGAACAACAGAGTAATTAAACGATGAAATTGGTAGCTATATAACACAATTACTAGATGTCGTTGGTATTTATTCGGGGTTAATGATATTACATTTATATATATATTGAAGTTTATTTCTTTTTACAGTTTCACTCTATGTGGATACATTCTTCAACAGTTTTTCATGCTATCACCAGAACAAACTTTCAAAGATCCATTCTTTTTTGTGTTGGCAAAACCTCAAAACAGGTATATATGCTCTGTGTCATTGCTCATTTATATACATAACATTATAAAATACATTTGGCCGGTATATCCTCATGATCAACATCTAGCTAATTAAAGGATGTATGTACGTAGTTAGTTATATACGCTTTTAATTTGAATTATTTATATATAATATATATTTGGCTTAATTAAATAGGGATGATGTCATGGGAGCGAGCAGCAGAGGAGGATTTTCTGTTGTAACAACAAGAATAATATATGCTTCATTGGGTTGTTTGATGCTTGCATTTCCAGTTTTCGCATGGATCACTGATGGATCTCCATTTCGTGCACAAGTCTTCTCCCCGTACGTATTAACTTTCTTTCTATTCTATATATTTTCGAAGAAAAAAAAACTAAGTTACTTGCTATCTTGTGATTTCCTATGATCAATCTTAATTTACTTATAAGTGTAAGTAGTTCTCATATATATGTATTTGAAACTTAACCTGATGATCGAAGTTTGACATTACTAGACTTTAATTCACATGCGTGCAGGTGTATGGTTACATTGTTAATAGACCTTTCTATCCAAGCTGTTGTTTACTCGGTATGTACATTTTCATTTATATAACAATATTCGTACCAAACATTTTGATAGATTTATCATATTGTACAAGTATGTAATGCGTAAGTTTAATAGATCAATTCAAATAAATGGTATCAATATCATCTCCCAACCATCATAAAAGAGTGTGATCTTTATAACATACGTAGCACAATTTCTAAAAAACACACCACAATTTACAAGCTTTAGAAAGGAGTAAATATAAGGCAGAAATATATGCATGAGTGTAGTAATGAACATATAATTCTTTCGTTGCAATAAACATTTTCATCGCAGGATTTTCGTCGCAAAGCCTCCAGTTTGACTACAAAAGTCAAATAGTAATTTTTTTTTCTTCTGTTTAGCGGGGTTTTTGCGACAAAATGGGTTTCATCGGAAAAAAGGTTCGTCGCAAAAAACTGGATTTCTTGTAGTGTCTATCAAAGGTAATTAATAGTATCTATATGTAACACCCCAACAAGGCGGATTCATGGGGGTTATAAGAAAAGATCAGCGTGACATGGAAATTAAGTAGAGACAAACTAAATGCAAATAAGGATTGGGCAATACATTCAATAATTCAAGTGCAAATACAAATACCGGATCACAAATGCATAAGAAGCACATAACCATCAAATATTAACAAAATACAACACAAAAAGATGGCTAATGATCCTAAGCATATACCGACAAGTGGGAGCAATGAATCACGGATCCATAAGTCCAAGCCCAAATCCTAGTTGAAGCCATGCAATCATCCAACACGACCTTGATTAACTTGATTACCTGAAAAGTGTACTAAAATGTGTCAACATAAAGTTGTTGAGTTCGTAGGTTTTAACAAAAATTATAGTGTCGGGATAACAACTGTTAACGATATATGAGGATTTGGGTACTTACAACGTCAACCCTCACTAAGGGTGCACAACAATATACTTAACATATCGTATCCTAACAACTTGTCAACACGTCCAAATCAAACGACCATAACGTTTACAACATCGAAAAAGTATCCAATACCATGCACATACATATAAATAACAAATGGATATCCAAACGTTTATCGAGGCCACCAAAGTGGGCTTAACGAGGTCACATCAACTACGTGAGCTTAAACGAGGTCACATCAACAATGTGAGCTTAACGAGGTCACATCAACAATGTGAGCTTAACGAGGTCACATCAAAAATGTGAGCTTAATGAGGTCATATCCACAATGTGAGCTTAAACATTGTAACACCCTTCGTTTAAAAATATGGGTTTCCAAAAATTTTCGCCTAACGGCGTCAAAATAAAGCGGAAGAAACATTAAAAGTTCAAACCAATTAAAATCTGTTTGGTTTACTTATTCAATGGTGTTACCAATCGCATCATCAAAACAAGTTTAATAGAAACCCGTCGGCTGCCCAACACAAAACAACCGACTACATAATAATCCAACTCCACTAAAGACAAACATAAACAAATGTCTATAAAAGTTCGGCATCTATGGGTAGCTAAGGACTTCATCAAGCTATCTACCCATTCCTCGCTCTTCTTCATCAACCACCTCAGCTACGCTAAACCTGAGGGAGCAACACATTTCAAAAGACAAGTGTTAGCTAACGAATTACCTAAGTAAGATAACACTCAAGTTATAAAACAATTGTCCATTTCAAACATTATGGATTTAAATACTTCATTAAGGCACAACACACATCAAACACACAATACTTCATATTAGGATGAACCACCATAAATGTGCCTATCCTGCTTTACTTCATTACACACATATAACCACATAACTGCTTTCTACATTAACTGCTTTACACGTTTTAACTGCTTTACCACGTTTTAACTGCTTTACTACATTTTAACTGCGTCAATGTGCAACATAAGTTACACCTGACTAGATGAAAACCATTCAGTTGAACATCAAACGTCGTTAAGGAATGGCAAGCCAATCCCCGAGTAATCCGTATGTACAAGACAAATGAGGGCGGGTCAGACCCCTCGTATTACTCAACTGCATCTCAATGACCATGTTGCAAGGAGCCACCCAAGCAACCTACGTCAACGCACTTAGCCGGGCTAGGGCAAGTACGGGTTAAGCTTAACACTTTCCTGCATCAAAGTTTTACGAGCTCGAAACTGCATCATTTAGTTTAGGTGACTACACTACCTAAACATTTACTACGTTAACTGCTTTTTACGTTTTGGGCCCTTAAACGTGCACGTGACATGACAACTTAGCAAGTCTAGTGAACTAAATGAGCAAGCCATACAAACATGCACAACATCAATCAATAACAACATATACTGCATCTCATAACATCACAAGTTACTGCATATCATATCACTACATTATACTTCATTCATAGCACTACATCCTACGTCATATCATAACATGCACTACAATACATATCATGAGGGACTGCATTTCAGGTCTCAAAGGTCAACTACATAACCCATATTACCTCCCGTGTAACCCACATACCCATAAACAACATAAGTTACCAATTGGGAAGTTATAATTATGAAACCATCGTTTGTTGAACCCTCAGCGTGACAAAAGTAGTGTATCTTACCTCAAAGAAGCGCACGACGATAGGCAACTACGTTATCGTGCAAACAACTAGTCTCGTCTACCTATATATAGTAAACGACCATTAGACACGCTAATACTCACGTTATTAAAGTCATATCTCAGACCTCAACACCTACAAACAAGACCCACGACAACGACTACGCATTGGAGGTCCAAAAGTTAAACTCATTTCAAAACTGACACTGCTGCGCCGCAACATACCACGTTGCGCCGCAACTTATCTTTCTGTATTACAGTTGCGCCGCAACATACCATATGTTGCGCCGCAACTTATCTTTCGTATTACAGTTGCGCCGCAACTCATTTGTCTGGAAACTGTAAAGTCCCTCACACGATGGTTTAACCCACGAGTGTAAAATAACAAGTCAAGTATGAACTAGAATCGGACTAGTATTACTTTAAATATAAATGCAAGAATATAAATAAAGCAATAAACGACTTAAGCAATATTTAAACAAGTAAATAAATGATGGAACACGAATGTAATTTTCAAGTGTATTTTCTTTATTGATGATAAACAAAATACAAGATTGTTGCGGAACCTAGATATTACAAGTATGTAAATATCTAAACAATCTTTGAATTACAAGTGATCTATACTTGCTAAATAATCTCCTTAGATCGATATACTTAGAGTTGTGAAGTATAACTGTTTAGATCGAGAGTATTTAAGCAAGTTCACCAAATTGCTAAAAGTAATTTAAACGAGAAATATGACTTTGTATTTATAGGCAGATAAATTCAACAATGAATTTATTTGCCGTACAAATATGGTTGCATGCATTTAATGAACCGACAAGGTTATTAAATGCATTGGTTAAGGTACAAGGATAAAGTCCTTTTAACCAACCACCTTTACACACGTATGTACTTTTATCAATAGACAATTGGGATGTCCGGGTAAAAGTGTGTAAAGGCATAAAGTCAATTCCTCGATATCAGTGTTCAGACTTGTAAGGTCTAGAACACTGACAATCCTCCAGTGTACAGATCTGGTAAGACTTCCAGTGGACTCCGCCATTGTCAGTCTTCTTTATTCTGACTTCAGTCTTTGACTTTAGTGAGAACGTCTTCAATAGAGTAGATCTGGACTGGGGTGAAGTCCAGTGAGCTAATCTGGAGAATACTCCAGATTTCCTATACAAGTATTTGCTCACTGGTCTTCCATTATTTCTGAACAAATCTTCAGAGGGACTCCAGATTCCAAGTCTGGAGTAGGTCCAGTAATTATCATTTCTGGACAGATCTTCAGTAAGGCTCCAGTAGTCGAGTCTGGAGCGAGTCCAGTAAATCTGGACCTAACAAATTCCCCCTATTTGTTTAGAAATAATGCAAGTGTTTTCAAGCTTATATCTATACAACTTTGTATGCTTGAAAAACACAAGTTTTGATTTTAGTCTAAAAAATCTAAGTTACTGGAAAACACTTTATAGATCATGAGTGTTTTCAGTTTCATCTTTTAAGTTCTAACTTAGACTAAATCTGATCATTTACTTTTATGAATTAAAAATTGCAACTAATATTACATACATCAACTGATAAATAGTTACAATTTTTATCAAACGATAAATTACAATAGGTAAATGATATAAGAGTCAGGCCCTTCTCTTCGATGTCTGTCCTGGAGCATCTTCAGAAGCCTTTCTCTTTGGTGATGGAGAAGATGGTACTGATTCTGGCGATTTCATGCCTATTGCAACTTCCATCTGTTGCTTTCTTCTCCATACCTTCTCAACCCTCTTCAGAAATGATTTAACGTCAGACGACAAATTTGTCTTCCCCCTGAACGTTAAGGCAATCTCCTTCAGTTCACTCCATCCAAACGCCTGGACTGAAGTACTCTTTCTTTCATCAGTAAAGTTACCTTCCCTGGTCAACTTTATTTCAAACTTTGACATACCTTCATGATTATCAGCAAGCTTAATCTCTGCACCAGTGATCCTTCTGGCATCAGCCCTGAAATTTAACATTTCATTATATTTTTCTTTCCATTTGGCTGTCTGGATCATTGCTTCAGTTTCCTTTGATACTCTCTGTTGTTCTACAGCAGACTGGAGTTGTTGACGATTGATTTTCAGAGAAGTATCTAGGAGAATGAATGTGCTCACATCTGCATCTGCATCTTTAATTGCTCACATGAAATTGGAATATTTAGGGTTTTGATGAAGATTTGATGAATTAATTGATTGGAAATGGAGTAAATATGAGAGATGATTATGATTGGGAAATAAATGAATTGAAGTAAATGAAGGAATTTTAAGGATTTGGGGAGTAAATATGAGAGATGATTATGATTGGGAAATAAATGAATTGAAGTAAATGAAGGAATTTTAAGGATTTGGGGAGTAAATATGAGAGATGATTATGATTGGGAAATAAATGAATTGAAGTAAATGAAGGAATTTTAAGGATTTGGGGAGTAAATATGAGAGTATTTATGGAAATAAAATGGAGTTCAATGTTGTTTTTCATAATATGATCACGAATGAAGTGATACCTGAGATCAATGTGCTTCGTCTTGGAGTGCATGACTGGATTGTTCGAGATAGCGATGGCACTGGTATTATCACAAAAGATTGGGGTCTTTGAATACTTAATACCATAATCAAGCAACTGGTTCTTCATCCAGAGTATCTGAGCACAACAACTGGCTGCAGACACATATTCAGCTTCAGCAGTGGACAATGAAACTGAAGTTTGCTTTTTACTAGTCCAGCTGACCAGTTTGCCACCAAGGAAATGACATCCACCAGTAGTGGATTTCCTGTCTATCTTACAACCTGCATGATCTGAATCTGAATAACCCATTAGATCCATGCCTGAGCCTTTGGGATACCAAAGATCCAAACTGGGGACACCCTTAAGGTACTTCAGTATGCGTTTTACAGCAAGCATATGAGATTCCTTTGGATTAGACTGATATCTGGCACATAAACATGTTGAAAACATAATATCTGGTCTACTGGCAGTTAAATACATCAGTGAACCAACCATGCCTCTGTAGACAGTGGTGTTCACTGGTTTACCATCTGGATCGGAGTCCAGTGTCAGTGGTGCAGAAATTGGAATATTTGGGTTTTGATGAAGATTTGATGAATTAATTGATTGGAAATGGAGTAAATATGAGAGATGATTATGATTGGGAAATAAAATGGAGTTCAATGTTGTTTTTCATAATATGATCACGAATGAAGTGATACCTGAGATCAATGTGCTTCGTCTTGGAGTGCATGACTGGATTGTTCGAGATAGCGATGGCACTGGTATTATCACAAAAGATTGGGGTCTTTGAATACTTAATACCATAATCAAGCAACTGGTTCTTCATCCAGAGTATCTGAGCACAACAACTGGCTGCAGACACATATTCAGCTTCAGCAGTGGACAATGAAACTGAAGTTTGCTTTTTACTAGTCCAGCTGACCAGTTTGCCACCAAGGAAATGACATCCACCAGTAGTGGATTTCCTGTCTATCTTACAACCTGCATGATCTGAATCTGAATAACCCATTAGATCCATGCCTGAGCCTTTGGGATACCAAAGATCCAAACTGGGGACACCCTTAAGGTACTTCAGTATGCGTTTTACAGCAAGCATATGAGATTCCTTTGGATTAGACTGATATCTGGCACATAAACATGTTGAAAACATAATATCTGGTCTACTGGCAGTTAAATACATCAGTGAACCAACCATGCCTCTGTAGACAGTGGTGTTCACTGGTTTACCATCTGGATCGGAGTCCAGTGTCAGTGGTGCAGAAATTGGAATATTTAGGGTTTTGATGAAGATTTGATGAATTAATTGATTGGAAATGGAGTAAATATGAGAGATGATTATGATTGGGAAATAAAATGGAGTTCAATGTTGTTTTTCATAATATGATCACGAATGAAGTGATACCTGAGATCAATGTGCTTCGTCTTGGAGTGCATGACTGGATTGTTCGAGATAGCGATGGCACTGGTATTATCACAAAAGATTGGGGTCTTTGAATACTTAATACCATAATCAAGCAACTGGTTCTTCATCCAGAGTATCTGAGCACAACAACTGGCTGCAGACACATATTCAGCTTCAGCAGTGGACAATGAAACTGAAGTTTGCTTTTTACTAGTCCAGCTGACCAGTTTGCCACCAAGGAAATGACATCCACCAGTAGTGGATTTCCTGTCTATCTTACAACCTGCATGATCTGAATCTGAATAACCCATTAGATCCATGCCTGAGCCTTTGGGATACCAAAGATCCAAACTGGGGACACCCTTAAGGTACTTCAGTATGCGTTTTACAGCAAGCATATGAGATTCCTTTGGATTAGACTGATATCTGGCACATAAACATGTTGAAAACATAATATCTGGTCTACTGGCAGTTAAATACATCAGTGAACCAACCATGCCTCTGTAGACAGTGGTGTTCACTGGTTTACCATCTGGATCGGAGTCCAGTGTCAGTGGTGTAGAAATTGGAGTTGGTTTAGATGGTGAAGAGTTCATATCAAATTTCTTTAAAAGATCTCTAACATATTTTTCTTGATTAATAAAAATACCATCTCTGGTCTGTTTAATCTGGAGTCCTAGAAAAAATGTTAATTCACCCATCAAACTCATTTCATATTCAGTTGACATTATTTTAGAAAATTTCTTGCACATGTTTTCATCAATAGACCCAAAAATAATATCATCAACATAAATTTGTACCATTAACAGATTTCCTTTTTCATGAAGAATAAATAAGGTATTGTCAATTGCACCTCTTTTGAAACCATTTTTCAATAAATGTTTAGTCAGAGTGTCATACCAAGCACGTGGGGCTTGTCTGAGGCCATAAAGCGCTTTGTCTAGACGATATACCCAATGTGGATGCTTTTCATCAACGAAACCTGGTGGTTGTCTGACATAAACTTCTTCTTCAAGCTTTCCATTCAAGAAAGCACTCTTTACATCCATCTGGTAGACCTTGAACTGATGATGAGCAGCGAATGCTAAAAATATTCTGATCGCTTCAAGTCTAGCCACTGGAGCAAAAGATTCATCAAAATCGACATCTGACTGGCAGTAACCTTGTGCTACCAGTCTGGCCTTGTTTCTGATTACGTGGCCATCTTCATCTACCTTGTTCCTGAAGACCCATCTTGTTCCAATTGGTTCTTTCTTTCCAACTGGGAAAGGAACCAGGTGCCAAACCTTGTTCCTTTCAAACTGGTGAAGCTCTTCTTGCATAGCAGTCACCCAGCTTGGATCTTCCATAGCCTCGTCAATCTTCTTTGGTTCATTCAGTGATAAGAAACTGACATATAAGCATTGATCACTGGAGGCTCTTCTGGTCTGAACTCCTCTATTGGAGTCACCTATGATCTGATCGATAGGATGAGCTTTTGTCCATCTGGAGTACTGACCAGGATTGTTACTGACAACAATATCAGTGCAAGAGTTCAGTTGAGTTTCAGGATGAGGATCCTGGTAAACTATTTCAACATCTTCATCTGAATCAGTAAGATCACGATTTGCATCATGAAATTCTTCAATGGAAGGCATTTCCTGAAGTACTGGTTCAGTTTGAAATTCTTCATATGAAAACATTTCAGGAATAGTTTCAACTAATACTGATACTGGGGGAGTTGTACGTACATCTGATCCAATAACAAGTTCATTGGGTAGTTTGAAACTTATTGAAGGATAGAAAGGTGTACAACTGGGGATCTTCTTCTTACGAACTGGTTCCAAGTCAGAATGACTGGAAACTTCTTCAGATGAATTTTTGCAGTTAATGGGATCAGATTCATCGAAAATAATTGGAATACTGGGGGAGTTGTACGTACATCTGATCCAATAACAAGTTCATTGGGTAGTTTGAAACTTATTGAAGGATAGAAAGGTGTACAACTGGGGATCTTCTTCTTACGAACTGGTTCCAAGTCAGAATGACTGGAAACTTCTTCAGATGAATTTTTGCAGTTAATGGGATCAGATTCATCGAAAATAATTGGAATTACTGGGGGAGAATCAAGGGCAGGCTTTTTATTGATTGCATTATTTGATTCATCAAAAGTAACATGTATGAACTCTTGTACCTTGTCCAGTCTCTTGTTGTAGACTCTGAAGGCTTTGCGAATGGCTGAATATTCTAAGAAATATCCTTCATCAGCTTTGGCATCAAATTTGCCTAACTGAGTGGAGTCGTTCAGGATGTAAACTGGACATCCAAAAACGTGAAAATAACCAATATTTGGTTTTCTATTTCTCAATATTTCATAGGAAGTCTTCTTGTGTCGCTTCACGTACACTGATCGATTCTGGGTGTGGCAAGCAGTTGCAATTGCTTCAGCCCAGAAACTGGTAGGAAGACCAGATTCAGCTAGCATACTCCTGGCAGCTTCTATCAGCGTTCGATTTTTCCTTTCTACTACTCCATTCTGTTCTGGAGTGCGTGCTGACGAGAAGTTCTGGGAGACGCCAGTGTCAGTACAGAATTTCTCCAGAGTTGCATTATGGAATTCTGTTCCATTGTCACTTCTTAACTGACACACCTTTCGCTTATGCTTCAGTTCAATCTGCTTGATAAGAAAGATGATTTCAGCAGCAGCTTCACTTTTAGACCTGGGAAAGACCACCCAACAATATCTGGAGAATTCATCTACGATCACCAGGGTGTATCTTTTACCAGCACGAGTCTGAACATTCACTGGACCAAAGAGGTCCATATGAAACATGTGAAGTGGTTCAGTAATGCTGAAGTTCTGTCTGGTCTTGAAACTGGCACGTTTCTGCTTTCCTATCTCACATCCTGGACATGGCCTTTCCTTTTTGAAGGAAACTGAAGGTATCCCATCTGCCAGTTGTTTTCTAGACAACTTATTAATATTTTTGAAATTTAAATGGGATAACCTTTTATGCCATAACCAGTTTGTGTCTTCATCAGCTTGAGTATAGAAACATTGCTCTGAAGAAGAGCTTTCCATATCCATCACATACACGTTCCCTCTTCTGGGAGCAATCAATACTACCTTCCAGTCCTTGTTGAATACAATGCCATGAACAATATTGAATAGAACTTGATAGCCATCATCACACAGTTGACTTACACTGATCAGGTTATATTTCAAACCATTCACATATGCAACACGTCTGAATTTGACTTGTCCATTGTTCAGAACACCATACCCCTCAGTCTTTCCACAACCATCATTTCCAAAAGTAATGGAGGGTCCATCAGAAATGATGAATTCCTCCAGCAGGGTCTTACGTCCGGTCATAGTGCTGTCAGCTGCACTGTCAAGATACCAGGTATGCTTCTTTCGATCGCCCTGCACATCCACCAGATATATCAGTTAGATTTGGGAACCCATCGACTGATGGGTTCACTGGATCCTCCCTTATGGATCCTGGGGGTATCTGGTTGAGTTCACTTTCTTCAACAGTAGTTTTTGTTGAAAACACTACTGGAGTTGATAGTTTAGAAACCTTTTTCTTTTTCTCAATTAAAGGAATATTTTTCTCTTTCTTAGAAAAAGGTTTGGTATTTTGTATAGGGCCAGATGAAGTACCCTCAAAGTTGTTTAATCTTGCATGACAACTTTGAACCTAACGAGCCAGTAGTTGAAACTGGCTCTCCAACCTTAACAAAATAGATTCTTCAGATGAAACCTGAGCCTTTCCAGTTGACTGGACTTTTGGCTTAGGAAGGGAACTGTTCTTTTTCCTTTGAACCTGGGGTTCATTAGAAACAGTCTGAGGCAAAGGTTTATGCTTATTGACCTTTTTAACTGGAGCAGTCATCTGGGATGCTCCAGTCTTGACCTCCAAAAATTGAGCTGGTATTATACAAGATTTTGGGGTAGAAGGTTCATCATATATGGTACTAGGTTTAACCTCCTCTGGTAACCGGTCAATTACTGGTATTAATGCTGCAATATGAGTATTTCCATCCAGATATGCATGTTTTTGGGATGGAAATTGGTTTACTCCATCATCATATGGCTTTCTTGTTTCAAGCCATGATTGAATAACCTGTTTTTCTTTTTGCAAAATTATTTCCAGGTCATGTTTTTCTTGAACCAGTTGTTCAGTTACCAAAACTTGTGCTTGAAATGCCAGTTTAATATCTTGAAGTTCTTTTAATTTTGATTTTAAAGCAGCTATTTCAGAGGAATCTGTTTCTAAGCCATTTAGACTGTCAAATCTAACAGTTTCCACAAAAATAAATCAGAATTTAGAGCTTCAACAATGTCCAATTTAAGTTCAGGATCAGTTTCATTATCATAATCACTAACCTTTTTAATAACAATGTCTACCCATCGACCAGATGTGACATCATCCTTCACCAGATGCTCTTGATCTGCCAGAGCCATAAAACAACAGTCTCTTTCATCTTCTTCATCGACTGACGAATCATCAGAGGGAACCCATGCTTCTTCAGTGGTTGCTATCATGCATTTATTATTATCTTCCATTTGTTTAGACAAGAGAGCAATTTGAGCCTTAAGATTTTTGTATTTCAACTTATAGCTATCATCAGGCTTGTTATAAGAAGCAGTTGGACCAGACTGAGAGACAAACTGACTGGACTTGCACTCTTTCATAAAATGACCTTTTTTTTGCCACACTTAAAGCATGTCAGATTGGTCTTGTCAGTGGAAGAACTGGGTGCATGTTGTCCAGTGGGCCTATTTGCTCTGGCCTTAAAACGGTTAAACGTTTTGGCCATCATTGCAACCAGGTCATCACTGTCAGTTTCATCACAGTCTGGAGAATATCATTACAGACTCCAGAATCCATTAGTTCAGACATCATCTTCTTCAAAGAAAATACATTCTCAGAAGATATTAATGCCGCACAAGGTGGTACAGTATTAGTGACCACTGTGGAACTACTGGAAGCATGATTAAAAGAATCTTTTTCTGCCTCAATCCTTTGGGCTTGATTTTCTTCAGTGAATCTGAAGGCTCCATACAATGTTGACAAAGTATGGGAATGCAAGGTTTTACCTTGCCTCAAGACCAGAATTATGTGAGACCATTTTGTTGGAAGAATATCACAAAATTTCTCCAAAAGTATATCCTTGTCTTTATCAACCCCTAGTCCTCTTAACTGGTTAATAATACTCATAAATCTGGTGTAAGTACCAGTAAGAGACTCATTGGGGAGAGCAAAAAATGACTCATACTTTTTGTTTAAGGAGACTTTTCTGGTAACAACAGTATCATCACCTCCCTCATGCTGGTTCACCAGTTCATCCCACATGCTTTTGGCACTGGGATAGAGAACTAATGTGGGAATAAGAGTTTCTGGAACAGCCCCGAGGATCATATTTTTAAGAAGTGTATCAAGATTTACCAATCTTTTCTCCTCTTCGGACCAGTGTTCCTCTCTCTTTTCCCTTCCACTTCTTGATCCAGTAGGGTCAAGAAGTGCATTGATAGGAAGTCTTGGCACATAGGGTCCTTCATTTAAGATTTTCATCATATTCCTTTCAATACCAGTAACATGCAATATTATCCTAGCTTTCCACGTACCAAATTCATCACTGCTCCCATTGAATTTAGGAACAGGATTATTTGAATAATGCACATGCACATGTGGAAAAGCAGGAGGAGGAGGAGGTGGTGGATTGTTATTTCCAGTGGATGGGTCATTAAGATTAGTTTCATGAGTTTCTTGAGTATTTTCTGGGATTGCCATCGCGAAACAGATCTAGGTAAGTATATTAACCTTCTGCTCTGATACCAATTGTAAAGTCCCTCACACGATTGTTTAACCCACGAGTGTAAAATAACAAGTCAAGTATGAACTAGAATCGGACTAGTATTACTTTAAATATAAATGCAAGAATATAAATAAAGCAATAAACGACTTAAGCAATATTTAAACAAGTAAATAAATGATAGAACACGAATGTAATTTTCAAGTGTATTTTCTTTATTGATGATAAACAAAATACAAGATTGTTGCGGAACCTAGATATTACAAGTATGTAAATATCTAAACAATCTTTGAATTACAAGTGATCTATACTTTCTAAATAATCTCCTTAGATCGATATACTTAGAGTTGTGAAGTATAACTGTTTAGATCGAAAGTATTTAAGCAAGTTCACCAAATTGCTAAAAGTAATTTGAACGAGAAATATGACTTTGTATTTATAGACAGATAAATTCAACAATGAATTTATTTGCCGTACAAATATGGTTGCATGCATTTAATGAACCGACAAGGTTATTAAATGCATTGGTTAAGGTACAAGGATAAAGTCCTTTTAACCAACCACCTTTACACACGTATGTACTTTTATCAATAGACAATTGGGATGTCCGGGTAAAAGTGTGTAAAGGCATAAAGTCAATTCCTCGATATCAGTGTTCAGACTTGTAAGGTCTAGAACACTGACAATCCTCCAGTGTACAGATCTGGTAAGACTTCCAGTGGAATCCGTCATTTGTCTGTCTTCTTTATTCTGACTTCAGTCTTTGACTTTAGTGAGACGTCTTCAATAGAGTAGATCTGGACTGGGGTGAAGTCCAGTGAGCTAATCTGGAGAATACTCCAGATTTCCTATACAAGTATTTGCTCACTGGTCTTCCATTATTTCTGAACAAATCTTCAGAGGGACTCCAGATTCCAAGTCTGGAGTAGGTCCAGTAATTATCATTTCTGGACAGATCTTCAGTAAGGCTCCAGTAGTCGAGTCTGGAGCGAGTCCAGTAAATCTGGACCTAACAGAAACTGGTTGCGCCGCAACTAGCCCCGATTCTGCACAACTTCGATCGATTACACCCCAAACCAGATCCAAACGACTCCAAATCAATTACATGACTTTCATACATCAAAATCCTTCATTTTCAAACCATTATAATGCAAATAACTCCTTTATTAAACCACTCATGATTTGCATTATTAAAACAAACGTTATTTCGACATCAATTGACCCTCCAATGGTCTAGATCTGATTTCTAATGACTCATATGATCAAAAAGACATAAAATCAAAGGCAATAAACCACTAATACCTGGAGATCACAATGGGGATGCAAAATACTCGATCAATCACTCCTAAATCACACGTTTGAAGGATTTTCGGCTTAGAATTTTGATAGGGGATCAAAGGGGTGGCTAGGGCTTGAGAGAAAAGTTATTTGATCAGCAAAAAGAAACTAATGACTCCCTCAAAGACCCTAATCCCATTTTTGACTTTCACACCATGTCAAAGTTGGTCCCTAAGCTTCATAAAGTCATATTTCTTGCCCAAAATACCTCTATGGACTATATACAACTCATTAAACACTTTGAACACCTCAAAAGGCATTTAACTACATCTTGACCACATTACTACATCAATCAATAAGACGATTAAGTCCCACACGCATAACACATTAACTACATATAAGCATAAAATCTATCAGAGACTTAACGGCACATTATGTTGACCTAACGACTCTAGTCAACCGTTAATTAAAAAGGATTGGGATGTTACAAACATACACATAGCATTCATATCATTAACAATACGTTAAGGGAAATTATCATGCAAGTTCCTATGTTTCGTCTCATACCATAACGATTCCGATCTACCGACATGCGTTTACAACGAGTGCACTTTCCACCTATTATCGTAGAAATGTAGGGGCTACGAAACTCACCTTAGCTTGTATGGCGTTGATTTACGTACTTAAGTGGATGAGCAGGGAACACGATGATCACAACCTATTACATCATCAATATATCATCATAATGTATCCTATGGTATGTTACATGACACCCTAGGCCAAACCAATACACCCCACGATCGATAAACGAACAAACGAACAAAATATAGAAAACTGATAAACCAGAGGGACGTAACATACGCCCATGGCTGGCGTATATTACGTTGGGCCAGATATGGACTGGCGTAATGTACGCCAGAAGTGCGTACGTTATGCTGGTCTGGAAAGTAGTGTTTTGGCGTAGGTCAGGAGATAGTGGCGTAAACTTGAAAAATGGAAGATGAAGGGCAGCGTAAATTACGCCCATGTCTGGCGTTTCATACGTCGGTCCAGAAAATGCGATTTTCTGGAAAACGAATTTAAGTCCAAAATCAAGTACTAAATCGACCATTTCACCTCAAATGTTATTTCCAAACTTTGACACAAACATATACTAGTATAAACAAGTCGTAAAAACATACATTTACATAAACCCACTTCCAATTTCTCAAGATTTGATTCAAAACACATTTTGAGCTAAAACACACAATTTACGCCAAAATTGACCATCAAAGGTTTAGATCTATAACAAGGAACTAACCTACAATGTAAAAGGAACGTTTTGAGCTAAGAAACACTTACCAATTGGACTCACAACTTCAAATTCGTTTTTGATGTCCTAAAAGTGGATGAACACTTGGAACAAAGAAAAGCCTTGGATTTTTGATAACATGTTATTATTATTGTTACCAAATCTTGTTAATTCAAACACCAACAACCCAAAATTATGAGAATTTATCATGAATTAAATGAGGGATTCTTTTGGTAGATGAAGGGAAGAAGAAGAAATGAATGAGAGGAGAGAGGGAGAGATAAGGGTGGATAAATAAGGAAAAGAAAGTGTGTAGGTGTGGAATAGGGCATGGGGTCGACCTAGGGGAGTCCAAAATGGGCTCCCGCTCCGCTAAATTCGACCAATATTTATTCGTTAACCAACTAAACGCTAAAACAAATCCATACACATAAACGAACTTAAAATACCCCAAGGCTTAACAAAACACTCGGGGATTATCATTGAATCATTAAAGTCAATTACATTTAAATTACAAGTCAACGAGGTCAAAAAACACAAATGTTACACTATATAACCTCCCATCTAAAAAACTATGTTTAAATAGAATATAACTTGTTACAAAGTATTTCTAGGTCAATGGGGTTTCGCTCTAAATCAATTTTTAAAAAAACTAATTCACTAAATCAATTGTTAGAAAAACTAATTCACAAGTTTATATATATGTTTGGAGTTTATGCGACTTCCAACGTACATATCAATTAGCATTAGGTTTACACTAAATGAAAACAAATTAACCCAAAAAGTATTAGATGAACATACAACAATTATATATGATGCCGAAAGGCCTTTGGAACTCTTCGAAACATATAATTGCGCGCTTCTTTGTCTTTAATGTATCTGCAATGTACAACGTACAATGTGTATATGCTTATTCTTATTTCAGGTGTGGATAGGATATAAGGAATCAAGTTGGATCAATGCTTTCTTTTGGATACTTTCTATCGTTTGTTTTGGGAGGTACGTACGTAGTTATTAATCAAAACTATATACGGATTATGTAATTTAGCCTACCTAGCCACCTTATCACTCATGTATATTCTCATAATCGACCTCTGCTTTATCTATTTAATTGCTTCAATTCAATTGGTACGTAAAATTACTTTTTCAATAAGGTTAAATTCTGAACCATAATTAATATGTACTACTGATTATTATTTGGTGATAGCGCGCCTCAATCTATTTAATTAATTAAATATGCATATATCCATGATCTCTTTTTTCACGTACATGCAGCATTGGTTTGTGTGGTTACATAGTGCGCGAGTTGTACTACCTCACACCTGAGCAACCTGTTTACCTTATACTTTTCAACACAAGTAACAGGCAAGTCCTGGCTACACGAACAACAACTTTCTTTATTCAGGCTGCGGGTAGCCTTGCACACATACACACACACACACACACACACATACACATATATATATATATATATATATGATTTTTAATTAGTTGTCGATTTTATGGAGTAGTGTGTTTTAATTGTGTTGTTGTTTTGTTGATTTGATTGCAGAGATGTGATGCTAAGTGATCCGTTGTTGTTAAAGAATCATCATCATCATCATGGCAATATATAATGAATGATCGATCAGTAGGTCTGTCGGGACTACAACAATTAAAGCAACGATATTTTGTTATGCTTTTCTCCTTGCTTTGTCTTCATTTAAAAATAAATAAATAAATAAATGGTACTCATAGTACTGTAATAGTAGTAGTAGTTGACTTACGAGCTTGGTCAACTATGGAAGCTGTTGTGTCATGAAACTCTTTAAATTTTCTTAACTAAATTATGAATGCACTATTATTATTATTATTACCATATGTATTAACCGTGTCACAAAGACTCAATTATCGTGTTTGTGTTTATTATTGATCGTTTTTAAAACATTTATTATTGATCGTTTTTAAAAACCAAAAAATAAATAAATTAGAATACACCCATGGATCATGAAAAAGGAAAAGTCAAATGACACACCAAAATCAGAAACATAGATATTTTTATTAAAAAGTTTGTAATATCAAAGTTATATTTATTTAAGAATCATATTGATTGTTGGTTTTTTTATTTATTTTTTATTTATAGTTATATCAAACCATCTCATTATAAACAGGGATCCTTTGTACCGATACATCAACGCACGTAGTGAGGGCGGCAAATGGGTTACTGATTTGCTTCTCTTGTACTGTTTTCTCATGAGGGTCCCTTGCCACCTGCCCCACATTCTCGCACAGTAATTGCATGGCTTTATCGTAGGTAATATTTTCTTCATTTTAGCAATTTTCTTCCATTATGAGGTGTAAAGTTCTAATGCTTAATATATGAATGTATACATTTATTGCGGATACTTCGTCACAGGGATCGCCCTTTCCCTAGGCTTGCAAGAGAAGATTCGCACCTTGAAGACAAAGCTCCGTCCCAATTAAGCTTGGCAATAAAGTAATGTATGCGATGCAGATCCTCCGGAAGTCAGTGTAGGAAGATGCTAAGGTGATGTATGATATGGGCACGGAACCGTGGTAGGGACCAGAGCCGATAAACATTCCACCTCCATTGCCAGGAGTACGGATTTCGTAGGTGCCCGTGAGGCGTCATCACGATAGGGATACTAACCATCATGGGGACCCCCCACTACCATATCGCCCACGATACTTGTTACAGGTTGCTCGACTCCCTAACGACACTATATGTGAGCTTCAACAGAGAGCGTCTCGAGTTGGGAGTCTAGAGCACGCTGTGGCTAGTCTGGAGCAAATGATGACCACCACGCATGCTCGTATACATTGGATGTATCGTTTGCTGACCCCCAGACCAGATGGTCCATACCCAATGACACCCCCTCATAGTCCTCGTGCTACTGCTGCTCCATTAATATTGCTCCACCACTGAGTCCTGCTCCTACTACTCCATATATGAGTCCTGCTCTTGATGCTGTTGGTTAATGTTGACCAAGGTTAGTCAAAGTAGCAGTTAGTAGCTGACCTGGCAAGTTGAATGTTTCTCAAACGTGCAGAAGTGGTAAAATAAAACGTTTGGAAGATCCCAGATATTTTGGAGTTTTCTGTTTTGTTTTTTTATTATTTAAACTAGTTGCAGTTGTAGTTTTGGATTATTCTCTTTCAATCAATTAGCCGAAAAAGCTTGTATCAATTAGTCTTCTTTATTCAATAAACTACAAGCATTTGGCCAGTTAATTCCTCTTACTCTTGATTATTATTTTGTGTTTATACCTGTGTCTTATCACCTCTGATCCAACATTTGGTATCAGAGCCTGTGTTGCGATCCTATTGTATGCCTAAATACCTTCGATTGGAACCCATGTCTGCCCTTGTAAACACTTCAAACCCTCCCCCTACAAAAGACACTATTTTCCCTTTTCAATGTCCAGTATTAACCTCAACAAATTACAGCACTTGGGCGATTAAAATGGAGGCTATTATGGATGCCCACGGGCTGTGGGATGCTATTGAACCAGCCACCGGAGTGGTGGTGGACGAAAAGAAGAGCAAACAAGCCAAGGCCTTTATTTTTCAATCGATACCCGAAGAGATTTTGTCACAGGCTGCCAAGAAAAAGACAGCCAAAGAGGTATGGGATTCTTTGAAATCTCGCTATGTTGGGGCTGACCGAGTCAAGAAGGCGAGACTACGGATCTTGAAAAGTGAATTTGAAGCACTGCAAATGAAAGATGGAGAGACCATCGATGAATATGCGGGAAAGCTAACGGGAATGATTTCGAAGTACAACAGTGTTGGGGCAACGATTGACGATGAGGAACTTGTTCGAAAGTTGTTTGATACCGTACCAGAAAGATTTGTCAATCTGGTAGCGTCTATCGAACAAAGTTCAGATGTGGATGATATGCCATTCGAAGAGGCAGTAGCGCATTTAAAGGCATATGAAGATAGGATCAAACTTCGGAAGGGAAGTATGGCAGGTGAAAACACATTGATGCTTACCAAATCTGACTCAGTTGGCAGTCATAGAGACAATGGCAAGCAACATGTACAGGCTGGTCGTGGCCGGGGAGGTTATAATCAAAGTAGAGGAGGTAGAAGCTCGTCTAGAGGACGTGGTAATGGAAGAGGCAGGGGTGGCCGCTGGGGTGGTGGTTCACGACATGAATATGATAGCTCAAGTCGGAAGCAAAGAGACAAAAGTCATATTAAGTGTTTCGAATGTAACAATTTGGGACACTACGCCTCGGAATGTAAGCAAAGAAAGAAGCAAGATGAAGAAGTAAATCTGACCTAAGAAAATGGAGAAGAGGCTACGTTGTTGTTAACTGTTTGTGGTGAGGGAGAATCCACAATGGTACTATTAAATGAGGAGAAAGTGCTGCCAAAAAGGTATGATGAACCGGGTAACAACAATCAGATGTGGTACTTGGATAACGGGGCCAGCAACCACATGACGGGACTAGTCGAGGTTTTCTCAGAGTTGGATAGAAAGATAACGGGTCAGGTCCGTTTTGGAGACGGATCAAAGGTAGAAATAAAAGGAAGAGGTACGATTCTGTTTAATTGCAAAAATGGAGAACAATTCTTGTTGCCAAATGTCTATTACATACCTGCTTTAAACAGTAATATCATAAGTTTAGGGCAAATGACAGAAGATGGTTATGACATAAGTATGAGGCAAGAATTTTTACGCATGTACGATGACAGAAAACGGTTGGTGATGAAGGTACAAAGGGCTGCTAATCGGCTGTACAAAATCTGCTTAACTCCTGGGAAGCCGTTATGTTTAGCCATGAATATGGATCAAAAGGAATGGGTGTGGCATGCTAGGATGGGGCATGCAAACTTTGCTGTTCTACAAAATATGGTTAAGCAAAAGATGGTAGAAGGTATGCCATACATAGATCGACCATCACAGATGTGTGAAGGTTGTTTAATCGGCAAACAAACACGAAGAGGCTTTCCTACAGAAGCAAATTGGCGTGCCAAGGAGCCATTGGAACTCATACATGCTGACTTGTGTGGCCCAATCACACCTGACTCCAAAGGAGGTAATCGTTATTTCTTTCTATTGGTCGATGATTACACTCGATTCATGTGGGTATATCTGTTGAAATCAAAAGATGAAGCATTTTTGAAATTCAAACGGTTTAAGAAACGAGTTGAAAAAGAGAGCACTTTCAAAATCAAAATGCTTAGAACTGATCGCGGGGGTGAATTTAATTCACAACAATTCAATGATTTTTGTGAAAAGACAGGAATAAGAAGGCAGATGACCGCTCCATACACACCCCAAAAGAACGGTGTGGTGGAACGTCGTAACAGGACGATTATGGAAATGACTCAAACGATTTTGAAAGCTATGAAGGTACCTGATGTATTGTGGGGAGAAGCTGTAAGACACTCTGTATATCTCCTAAATCGAGTGGCAACTAAGGCTGTTCGGAATCGTACTCCTTATGAAGCATGGAAGGGAGTAAAGCCACTATTAGAACACATTCGAATTTTTGGGTGTGTGGCCTATGTTAAGAAAATGAATCCAGTCACGAAGCTGAGTGATAGGAGTGAACCGATGGTTCATCTTAGAACAGAAGAGGGGAGTAAAGCTTATAGGTTGTTAAACCCTAGAACTAATTCTGTTGTTATTGCTAGGGACGTGGTATTTGATGAAGCTAGACAATGGAAGTGGTGCTCTCAGAGTCAACAAGAACAAGCTCAAAAGAACTCTTGGAGTGGGGTTGTTTTTAATACAAGAGATGTTGGATCCAGTTCAATCCATGGCACAAATGACAGTGAAAGTCCTCAATTTGACGCTTGGAGTCCTAATTCACATCTATCAGGCACCACTTCACATACTAATCAAGGTGACCAAGTGTCATCTCCTCCCTCTTCTAATTTTGCAGGCAATAACCAAGACGGTGAAGATTCATCAAGACATGATACAGATCAAGAAAGTTTCCCTGCTGAGTTTGATCATACACCGCCTCGGGGTTTTCGAACTATACAAGAAGTTGAACAGAGATCACTACCAATGACAAGTGACGAGACAAAAGCATATTATAATGCACATGCTGATATGTTGCTACTGCATGATGAGCCAACAACATATGAAGAAGCAGCCAAAGAAGTGAAGTGGAAAGAAGCGATGCAACAAGAAATTGAGGCAATAAACAAGAACAAGACATGGCAATTAGTTCCTCTACCAGAAAAGAAAAAGGCAATTGGTCTGAAATGGGTTTTTAAGCTGAAAAAGGATCCCAATGGAACAATTACAAAGTACAAGGCTCGATTGGTGGCTAAGGTATATGTTCAGACAAAAGGGGTGGATTTTGAAGAGGCTTTTGCACGTGTTGCACGATTGGAAACCATACGATTGATTCTTGCAATTGCAGCAAATGAATGTTGGCTTGTACATCACATGGATGTGAAGTCGGCATTTTTAAATGGTGAACTAAAAGAAGAGGTGTATGTGTACCAACCAGTTGGATTCGAAGTTAAAGGCAAAGAGACGATGGTGTATCGTTTGAACAAAGCACTCTATGGGCTCAGGCAGGCCCCTCGAGCATGGAATATTAAGCTGGACCAAACACTTAAGAAGATGGGATTTAAGAGATGTGCCCAAGATCAGGCGGTATACAAGGTACACGATGTAAATTCAATTCTTATAGTAGGAGTATATGTTGATGATCTGCTTGTTACCGGGTCACATGAAAAAGAAATCCATTTGTTTAAGGAGAAGATGAAAAATATCTTTGAAATGAGTGACTTGGGGTTATTGACCTACTATTTGGGAATTGAAGTGTGCCAAAAGAAGAATGAAGTGACAATAAGTCAGGAAGGGTATGCACTCAAAATCCTTGAGACTGTGGGGATGTAGGGGTGCAACAGTACCAAATTGCCTATGGAACCAAAGATGCAACTAACTAAAGATGAAAAAGGGAAGCCTACAGATGCAACCAGATATAGAAGTGCAATTGGCAGTCTCAGATATTTGCTAAATACTCGACCTGATTTGTGTTATTCAGTCGGTGTATTAAGTAGATATATGCAAGAGCCAAAAGAAAGTCATATGGTTGCACTTAAACAAGTACTTAGGTACTTAAAAGGAACAGTTAGTTACGGGCTGAAGTATAGTAGACATGGCAATTAGTTCCTCTACCAGAAAAGAAAAAGGCAATTGGTCTGAAATGGGTTTTTAAGCTGAAAAAGGATCCCAATGGAACAATTACAAAGCACAAGGCTCGATTGGTGGCTAAGGGATATGTTCAGACAAAAGGGGTGGATTTTGAAGAGGCTTTTGCACGTGTTGCACGATTGGAAACCATACGATTGATTCTTGCAATTGCAGCAAATGAATGTTGGCTTGTACATCACATGGATGTGAAGTCGGCATTTTTAAATGGTGAACTAAAAGAAGAGGTGTATGTGTACCAACCAGTTGGATTCGAAGTTAAAGGCAAAGAGACGATGGTGTATCGTTTGAACAAAGCACTCTATGGGCTCAGGCAGGCCCCTCGAGCATGGAATATTAAGCTGGACCAAACACTTAAGAAGATGGGATTTAAGAGATGTGCCCAAGATCAGGCGGTATACAAGGTACACGATGTAAATTCAATTCTTATAGTAGGAGTATATGTTGATGATCTGCTTGTTACCGGGTCACATGAAAAAGAAATCCATTTGTTTAAGGAGAAGATGAAAAATATCTTTGAAATGAGTGACTTGGGGTTATTGACCTACTATTTGGGAATTGAAGTGTGCCAAAAGAAGAATGAAGTGACAATAAGTCAGGAAGGGTATGCACTCAAAATCCTTGAGACTATGGGGATGCAGGGGTGCAACAGTACCAAATTGCCTATGGAACCAAAGATGCAACTAACTAAAGATGAAAAAGGGAAGCCTACAGATGCAACCAGATATAGAAGTGCAATTGGCAGTCTCAGATATTTGCTAAATACTCGACCTGATTTGTGTTATTCAGTCGGTGTATTAAGTAGATATATGCAAGAGCCAAAAGAAAGTCATATGGTTGCACTTAAACAAGTACTTAGGTACTTCAAGAGTAAAGTTTGGAGAGATGATTGAATTGATTGGAGTTAAAGACCTGAAGGTAAAGGCCAACATTAAAGGGGTGAATGTTGGTTAATGTTGACCAAGGTTAGTCAAAGTAGCAGTTAGTAGCTAACCTGGCAAGTTGAATGTTTCTCAAACGTGCAGAAGTGGTAAAATAAAACGTTTGAAAGATCCCAGATATTTTGGAGTTTTCTGTTTTGTTTTTTTATTATTTAAACTAGTTGCAGTTGTAGTTTTGGATTATTCTCTTTCAATCAATTAGCCGAAAAAGCTTGTATCAATTAGTCTTCTTTATTCAATAAACTACAAGCATTTGGCCAGTTAATTCCTCTTACTCTTGATTATTATTTTGTGTTTATACCTGTATCTTATCACCTCTGATCCAACAGATGCTCCACCTCTGACTGCTAGTGCTCCACCTCCGAGTCCTGCTCATATTGCTCCACCTTTGAGTCCTGATCCACCTCTGACTCCTACTTCTTCACCGGGTTTTGCTCCTACTACTCCACCTCCGGGTTTTGCTCCTACTCTTCTACCTCTGAGCCTTGATCTTACTGTTCCACTACTGAGTCCTGCTTTCACTACCCCATGAAAGAGTCATGATCAAGGATTGTGATGTATTTATGATGTGTGTATGCGTACTTTTTAGGAACCATTATGACGTGAGTATTATGCAATATTTCTTATTTTAATGGCTTGTCTATCTGTGTTAGTTTATTATTCATGGTTTTGTGTTTTTGTGTTTGGAAAACGTTTGTGGTTGCAAGTTATTTGCCATAGGTGAAAATGTGAAATGCGACGAAATTCATTTAATATACATTTATAATATTACCATATCACTTAATACAGAGATTATTAGGAGGTTCATATCAAGAATTCGGCATTTCCGTATTCAATAACTTATACGGTGAGATTAGAGGGGGATATTTTTTTTACCATATTAATTACCTTGTACAACCCTTATTAGAATTTCTTTATAATATGAACCGTTCAAAAAATTTTATAATAATGTTCGTATTATGTTAACTAGTTAAAAAACTTATAATAAGCTTCGTATCATTTAAAGGTCCATATCAACGATTTCGTAATTTTTAAGAAGATTAGAGGGGAAAAACTAAATTTTGATTCACCGTATTATTAACTTATACAATGTTATTAGAATTTCCATTAAAATAACTTATTATAAGGTTTTCAACTAACTAGAATACTCTCCGTTTTATAGCATACGGATAATGCAAGACACCCATTGATGGGTAATTAAATGGAGTTAAAGGGGAGACGGATGTGTTACACTTTTATCAGAGTAGGGATGGAGAATGCAAAATATTAACAAAGAGGGATGGTGACTGATAAATTAGGTAAAACACAGGGGAAGCTTAAGTATTTTACTCATTTTATATATTAAAAAAAGATTATCTCTCTTGTTTTTATATGAATACTCTCCGTTTTATAGCATACGGATAATGCAAGACACCCATTGAAGGGTAATTAAATGGAGTTAAAGGGGAGACGGATGTGTTACACTTTTATCAGAGTAGGGATGGAGAATGCAAAATATTAACAAAGAGGGATGGTGACTGATAAATTAGGTAAAACACAGGGGAAGCTTAAGTATTTTACTCATTTTATATATTAAAAAAAGATTATCTCTCTTGTTTTTATATGAATACTCTCCGTTTTATAGCATACGGATAATGCAAGACACCCATTGAAGGGTAATTAAATGGAGTTAAAGGGGAGACGGATGTGTTACACTTTTATCAGAGTAGGGATGGAGAATGCAAAATATTAACAAAGAGGGATGGTGACTGATAAATTAGGTAAAACACAGGGGAAGCTTAAGTATTTTACTCATTTTATATATTAAAAAAAGATTATCTCTCTTGTTTTTATATGAATACTCTCCGTTTTATAGCATACGGATAATGCAAGACACCCATTGAAGGGTAATTAAATGGAGTTAAAGGGGAGACGGATGTGTTACACTTTTATCAGAGTAGGGATGGAGAATGCAAAATATTAACAAAGAGGGATGGTGACTGATAAATTAGGTAAAACACAGGGGAAGCTTAAGTATTTTACTCATTTTATATATTAAAAAAAGATTATCTCTCTTGTTTTTATATGAATACTCTCCGTTTTATAGCATACGGATAATGCAAGACACCCATTGAAGGGTAATTAAATGGAGTTAAAGGGGAGACGGATGTGTTACACTTTTATCAGAGTAGGGATGGAGAATGCAAAATATTAACAAAGAGGGATGGTGACTGATAAATTAGGTAAAACACAGGGGAAGCTTAAGTATTTTACTCATTTTATATATTAAAAAAAGATTATCTCTCTTGTTTTTATATGAATACTCTCCGTTTTATAGCATACGGATAATGCAAGACACCCATTGAAGGGTAATTAAATGGAGTTAAAGGGGAGACGGATGTGTTACACTTTTATCAGAGTAGGGATGGAGAATGCAAAATATTAACAAAGAGGGATGGTGACTGATAAATTAGGTAAAACACAGGGGAAGCTTAAGTATTTTACTCATTTTATATATTAAAAAAAGATTATCTCTCTTGTTTTTATATGAAACTCTCCGTTTTATAGCATACGGATAATGCAAGACACCCATTGAAGGGTAATTAAATGGAGTTAAAGGGGAGACGGATGTGTTACACTTTTATCAGAGTAGGGATGGAGAATGCAAAATATTAACAAAGAGGGATGGTGACTGATAAATTAGGTAAAACACAGGGGAAGCTTAAGTATTTTACTCATTTTATATATTAAAAAAAGATTATCTCTCTTGTTTTTATATGAAACTCTCCGTTTTAAATTATATGCACCATTTTGTGGAATATGACATGTCATTCCCTGACATGTCAGGGAATCATTGCGCCGTATTTACACACCAGTTTTTACCCCGTATTACTGCATACTCTGAATTTTCATCACCAAGACGGGGAATATTACATAATATGGGCCGTATGGGCGGTGTTTTTTTTATAACAATTGACGGTCTGAAGATAGGATGACCCTAGATTAACAAGGTACCCTGCATCCTGGTTACTGGATTAAGCTTTCATCAATCTTTTTGTTTACATATGATTTATAAGCTTTCTTAATTTCATTTGATGATTTGTATGGGTGACACTGACAGTCAATGTATGCAAAATCCATAAAAGGCCAACAAAATTTTTAGTCTAATCTCATCTAGACCATGTCCGAGCAAACTGATGACCATATTATGTATCACTTTAAAATTAGTAATAACTCAAAATGGATTACTAAAATCACTAAACGTCATCCAACATCAATGACTTACGATTATACAAAATTTTAAAATTGATAATTACTATAAAGTTTGTCTTTAATGTGGTGTGTTTAAATTGGCTATGATGATGTTTGAGCCTCAAATGACATGCCAAGGAACACAAAACCTCAACTTTGGCTATGATAATTACATTAAAGGTTGGCATGTAACAGTCAGGTCACATACACACCTCAAATGCCATGCCAAGGAACACAAAACCTCAACTTTGTCTTCAATGTGAACACATCATCATAGCCAATAAAAAAGGGACAACCATCATATTGTATAAATCTCATCATCATAGTCAATCTGAACACATCAGTTGTACAAGAAAGGCTTAGACATGTTCAAGCAAAAGTAATGATTCAGCATGGCTGCATAAAGAAGCTTTCCATATGACATAAAGGTCACATACACCATAATGTCATGCCCTGGAACACAAAAAGTCAGCTCTTTTTGAATGTAAACATATCATCAAAGCCAATCAAAAAATAACAACCATCATATTATATGAGATGCAATATAGCTCTGGTTTCATTATACGTACATTAACAATTACACATAACTTACACACAATCAAAACACCTTCAAAAACACACAAATTACATCACAAAGCATGTCACCAATCCAATATGGATGCTCCAATTGGTTGACAACTCTAATTTGTGATGTAATATGAATATAGCTCTGGTTTTTCAAATCTGAAAACTAAAAAAAAAAAAAATTAACAACATCAAACATTGTACTATCAAAATCAAACATTGATGATCCATTCTACTATCCCAAACTTATATATCAAACTCCCATAAAAGTATAACAAAAACAAGACTTTCTATTAAAACTAATTATTGGTTTTTCATAATCAAACCAATAATAATACCAAGTTTAATTATTCATACTAGAAAACCATCTATTGGGTTTCTGTAAGTCCCAAGATGATGGGTTACCCGAAGACACCTCTATGTCAATAGCAATGACTGACAAGCTATGTTAATCTGATGTATAACCAGTCTAACAAGACGATCCAGATTTCAGAATACAAGTAATAAATGCAAGAAACTATATAAATACAATATATATATATATATATCAATATAAATACAATATATATATATATATATCAAGTATGTGGCAAAGGAACACGATGTACTTTTCAATGTATTTTATTAATTGTGTTAAACAAAATACAAAGTTGTTGCGGAACAAAGATAAACACCCAAGTGTAATATCTAAACAACCTTGAAATACAAGTGATCTAATAACTTGGAAATACTCGTAAGAATACTTAGAGTATAAATCTCAAGTTGCAATGCCAAAGTTTCAAGCACTTTGCAACTGAAAAGATTGCCTTCTATTTATAGGCGAAGTCCATGATGACGTGGACTAGGCCGTACGAATTATGGTTGACAACATTTAAGGAATTGAAATCAATTCCTTAACATGCGTAAATAAAGCATGTGTGTGAAAGTCACTTTGGTGTGACATTTCACCTTTATTCTCAACCTTTTACCCAATCTTGTACTTTACCAGACAATATGTTATTATCCGGGTAAAGGTTGGTAAAGTCAAAAAGGCTTCCTCGTAATCAGTGTAAAGTGTTGTAAGTAATTTACACTGGGATGCTTCAGTCTTCGATCAGGTAGAATCTTCTCTGAGTTCTGCTACTGAGATGATTCTCTTTCTTCAGTCTTCAGTCTTCGACTTTCAGATGAATGCTTTCAGTTGGGCTGATCTGAACTGAAGTGAAGCTCAGTGAACATTCTGAAACTGAAATGTTTCAGAATCCTGTACAAGTATTTTTCACTGATCTTCAACTATTTCCTGGACAAATTATACTTGGTCGTTTTTGACCTAACAGTTTCTTAACAGCAACCACAGTGGAATCGCCTTTACCATCAAAAGGCTTGATTGGGCCTTTATAAAAACATCCAAATCCACCTTCTTCAATCTTCATTAGCCTCGTACATGACACAAAAGCTGATATACATCCAACTGAAATCGGGTTGAGTTTCAACCATTAACCTTTCCAAACTAAAATCGGGTTGAGTTTCAACCTTTAACTTTTCTTTTATGTTAAACATACCATAATCTTTTTTAGGTTAAACGTAGAATATAAATAAACATAAAGCAAAAAGTACAAAATTAGGTTAACGAAATTAAAATCCAAAAAACATACCAAAAGTTTATGAAATTACAAATTAGGCACATCAGCAGCAAGGCCCAGCGCCGCTGGCCCTCCCAGCGCCGCTGGAGCCCATCCCAGCGCCGCTGGGCGGCCCAGATCAGCAACCGACTTTCGCCTCTATTTAAGTCAAAGCAACCCTCAAAACCCTAAGAGAGGCCGATTCAGCAGCCCTAGCCGCCACCTACAAACCCTAGGTCGACTTTGCAGATTCCAAGGAGGTTTTGGAGCTTCTAACACCTTCTGATCTTCATCTTCTACCTAGATCTATCTCTTTTATTTACTTTCAGTTGGTAAACAATGTCTTTCATCTTTTCAGACTTTGTTATTCCTTTAATAATGGTAGGCTAATAGGCTGAATACTTGTTTGGATCGATGTGATCATGTAAACGTTTATCTATTTTACTTTATTTGTTAGATCTGTTGGAGTCTGTTTTACTGTTTATCGTAGATCCATGTTTTACTAGTTCTTCATATTATTATCGGTTCTATACCTGCATGTATTAATTTAATTCTGATGATCGGTCTATAATCATACACCATGATTAATACATAAAGATGGAAAATACTAGTCGGTCTATAACTAGATGTAAAAGGTGATTCACTTATAATTGAGGGATCCAGAACCATAGTAATTAGGATGAATTGAACATGAAGCTTAACAATGTCAGACACGATCCAGTGACATGGAAACGTGCACTGTGGTCACCAGAGGGAATTAATATATGGTCATGGCTTAAGAGCCGGGTATACTAAAAGATGAATTAGTAACACAAACTTAGGTGATTAATGCTTAAACAATGAATCTAACGAGAATTTGTTTAAAGAGTAGTGTGAGTCTAGGGACAACACTAGTTACTTAGGCAAAGTGAATCTAACGAGAATTTGTTTAAAGAGTAGTGTGAGTCTAGGGACAACACTAGTTACTTAGGCAAAGTGAATCTAACGAGAATTTGTTTAAAGAGTAGTGTGAGTCTAGGGACAACACTAGTTACTTAGGCAAAGTGAATCTAACGAGAATCTGAGCCGTGATTAAGTTTCCAAAAGTCTAGCAAGTAGGTAGGATGATATCTGGTCGTGTCATGAGAGCTGATATGCCAAACAAGTATTTTAATTTAAATACTGTTATTTGTTTTTTCAAATCTTTTTCAGACTAAGCCTCTCGCTGAATAAGCGGTTGCGGCTTCTATTTACTTTTCAGTTTTTAATTAGTTTAATAGGAAATCATGACAACCCACAACCACTAGAATTACACATATTATTAGATTAGGTAGTGCAAGCATCCCTGCGAACGATCCTCTACTTATCACTTACTATACTACATCTGATCGGGTTCCCTGCCCGTAATCGTGTGGTTAGTTTGAGATAATTACTTGTACAACATTTTTATAAGTTTAAACACTAAAAAATAACCACCCATCAAGTGTTTTTGGCGCCGTTGCCGGGGACGCGTCACATTCTTAGTTTAGTAGTGTATTTCGAATCTTTCTTGTGTTTTGGCACGAGAAAGTTACTTTTCAGTTTTTTAGGTTAAGTCATTTTAGGGGTTATTAATTAGGTCTAGTTTAGGTTAGTTAAGTAGTATTTTTATTTTCTTTAAATTTTCAAAAATCCAAAAATATTTTCTTTTTCATTTTTAGTTTAAGTAGTATAGTTTAGTTTTTCATTATATCTTTATATTGATGTGTTTGACGTTTTGCTTTGTGTTTTGAAGTTTTACTTAGGTAATCAAGTTGGGGGACAACTCGAAGAACAAGAACACTAGGGCACCATCACCACCGAAAATTAGGATACACCAATTAGAAGGAGCTTCATCAAACCCACCGAAACCACCAACCGAACCGAACTCACCTAGATCTGAAATGGACGCCTTTGACCGACCCATGATGGAGAGGACGAGATCCATCGCCCCTACACCGGGATCGGCTATTATACCACCAAACCTAGGAGATTCGTTCTCAGTCAAAGGACACCATCTTAAGTTAATCCAAGACAACCAATATGACGGCCGAGCCAAATCCGACCCACATAAGCATGTAAGCAGGTTCACAAGTTTGTGCAAGATGTTCAAGTATGGAGGAGACGTCACTGATGATGCTGTGAAACTTAGCTTATTTCCCTCATCTCTCACGGGAGAGGCACGAGCTTGGTTCAATGAGCTCGATGAAGGTACCATCACTACATGGAATCAACTTCACGAACAGTTCGTCTCGCGATTCTTTCCCCCGAGTTTAGCAAGGAAAATGCTTTCGAGACATCAAGGCTTTCAGGCAAGACGAGGGTGAATCACTAGTTGATGCATGGAAAAGGCTTAGGGAAATGATCAGAAACTGCCATGGGAATGGACTAGAAAAGGACGATATCATGGAGATTTTCTTCTATGGCTTAACAAAGAGTTCCCAAAAGGATTTAGACCTAGCCGGCGATGGTAACTTTTTGTACAAGTCTACTAATGACGCGTACAAAATGTTGGAGGATATGGTGCAAGCTAGCTTAGCTCGTGATATGGATGACACGGATCGAGATAGGAGGACGAGAAGGACCGTGGCTAGCATTGAGAGCAACTCTGACAATGAGGTAATTCATGAACTTAAAGCTTTATCTAACCGTTTTTCTACTTTTGAAGATAGGTTGGACATTATGGACAAGGACCTCAAGGTGAATGCACTATACCGAGGATTGTGAAAAGGAGGCTACCGAGCAAGTCAATTTTGTCCATAACCAATGCCTAGGAGGCTATCAACGAGGACTATTCCAAAGAAACCCCCGGTAATTCTAACTTTAATTCTAGTTATGCTAGAAATAACTTTGGTTATTTTCAAAATAGGTGGCAAAGGAACAATGCTCAACCCGAGCAACCAAGAGCCGAGAATGAAGTCAAGGAGGATCCGATTGCCAAGCTCACCACGATGATGGAGAAGTACATGGAGATGAACGACAAGAGGCACGACTCCTTAGAAAGCTATACGAAGTCGCTCAATGAGAAGATAAGTAATCTCAATCAAAAGGTTGACGAAGGAGCAAGAAATCAACAAGCCGCAATCAAGGACTTGGAGAGGAGGATAGATAGATGGATTGAGCAGAGTGCAAAGAGGGAGAATGGCTCAAATCCGAAGACAAACATCCAAGTCGGCCCAAGCTCAAATCAAGGAACGAGTGAAAAGTACCAACCACCAATGGGGTGAAACGAGAATGTGAACGCCGTATTCACTGAAGGTAATGACTCTACTGAGCTTTCTAATGATTTTTGTGAATTGTCCAATCAGGTACAGGTCATACGGGAGCCAAACGGTGAAGAAACAAGCAAAAACACAAAATTGGAATCTATCCAGACACCCCCAGCGCCGCTGGCGGCTCCTCAGCCAGATTCGTGCGAAACTTCGTTTTCAGCTGTTTTTCAAGGAGATGTCGAGACCCAATTCGTTACAAAATGCAAAATCAAAGATGGGGACGACTCGGACAGTAGGGATGAAGTTCAAGGCCTCGAGGCACCGGATGACGGGAGACAGCTACCGCAAGTATCAGAAGATCCAGGAAGTTTTCTTATTCCTTGCACTATTAATAATGAGTATTTTTCATGTGCATTAGCTGATTTAGGGTCAAGTATTAATGTTATGTCTACTGTGATTTTTGAGAAACTTACCCTTTGTTTGCTAAAACCCGTTAACATGAGTATTCGGTTAGCCGATCAGACTTACCGACATCCCAAGGGGATTGTCGAACGATTCCATGTCAGGGTGACGGAATTAGAATTTTGGACTGAGTTTGTTGTGCTTGATTCAGTAAGTGAAGTAGTGACACCCCTAATTCTAGGCTGACCATTTTTGCATGTTGCGGATGCGATCATCCATGTTCTTAAACGTGAAATTTCTTTGTCAAATGGTCAAAATAGGATTAGAGTGTCTGAATTAGAAGAAGATAGTGACTTAATTAAAGGAGAATGTCTTATGATGGAAGTAATAGATGCTGACCAATACCCTAATGAACAATCAGACATGTCACTAGAAGAGGAAACCATAGAAACCCAACCTAAGAGGAAAATCTGTTATGAGAGTTTCATGGAATTAAAAGAATTAAAGGAGAAAGTAGAAGAACAACTAAGAAATGGTAGAGAAGTAGCAAATAGGGTTAGGAGAATCCTAGGAAACATTAAGTGGGAAGAGCGTGTAGCCGACCTAGAAAGAGATAAGATGAATGTGATAATAGCTAGAGAACCAAATGGTAAGTTTTACGGTGACCCTAGCATTTTTCAGATTCCTTGCTACATTAGCTCTAACTGTTTTGAGGATACCTACATAGACCTTAGAGCCACATCTAATATCTTGCCCATAAGTATTTACCGTCATAATTTAAGGAAAAATATAAATGAGGTAAAATGGGAGGATTTAGAGATTAGGTTAGTAGGAGGAGCCAAGGTTTTAACTAAAGGCTTCATAAGAAACTTAGTCGTTAGGATAGAGGGATTGGACATCCCCACTGATTTCTTTATAGTTGAAGATGATTCAATTACTAGAGATCACGTGATTTTAGGTCAACCATTCTTGCTTTCGGTAGGTTCATCGGTTAATGTGAAGGCAAAGAAGATAACTTTAACCATGGGGTTCAATCAAGTAGTTTTAACTAAGGAAGACATCAGTATGACAAACCCCTTCGGGACTAGATGCAAAGCTAGGAGTTTTGCATGCGAGGTTAAGAAAAGGAGAGTCGAATCGCACTTAAAGGACACATCTGACATCTATATGCGATACAACCCAACGGGAACTGGCCCCCGGCCGACCCCGTTTTCTTTCTCAACCTAGTTCCTAGGCTGAGTCCAGCTGAAGACTCGTTAAACTTAGCGCTTCTTGAGAGGCAACCTGCACCTAAGGAGTCCAGCGCCGCTCTCACTTCACCAACGCCGCTCAGAGCTCCAGCCAGCACACTAAATCGCGAAAAACCCAAAAAAATCAGAAAAACCCAAAAATCCAAAAAAATCAAAAAATCAGAAAAACCCAAAAATCCAAAAAAATCAGAAAACCCAAAAATCCAAAAAATCAGAAAATCAGAAAAACCCAAAAATCCAAAAAAATCAGAAAACCCAAAAATCCAAAAAAATCAGAAAAACCCAAAAATCCAAAAAATCAGAAAAACCCAAAAATCCAAAAAAATCAGAAAACCCAAAAATCCAAAAAAATCAGAAAATCAGAAAAACCCAAAAATCCACAAAAAATCAGAAAAACCCAAAAATCCAAAAAATCAGAAAAACCCAAAAATCCAAAAAAATCAGAAAACCCAAAAATCCAAAAAAATCAGAAAATCAGAAAAACCCAAAAATCCAAAAAAATCAGAAAAACCCAAAAATCCAACAAAAAATCAGAAAAACCCAAAAATCCAAAAATAAAAAAATCAGAAAAACCCAAAAATCCAAAAAATCAGAAAAACCCAAAAATCCAAAAAAATCAGAAAACCCAAAAATCCAAAAAAATCAGAAAATCAGAAAAATCCAAAATCAAAAAATCAGAAAAACCCAAAAATCCAAAAAAAATCAGAAAAACCCAAAAATCCAAAAAAATCAGAAAAACCCAAAAATCCAAAAAAATCAGAAAAACCCAAAAATCCAAAAAACAAAAAATCAGAAAAACCCAAAAATCACAAAAAATCAGAAAAACCCAAAAATCCACAAAAAATCAGAAAAACCCAAAAATCCACAAAAAATCAGAAAAACCCAAAAATCCACAAAAAATCAGAAAAACCCAAAAATCCAACAAAAAATCAGAAAAACCCAAAAATCCAAAAAATCAGAAAAACCCAAAAATCCAAAAAAATCAGAAAAACCCAAAAATCCAAAAAAATCAGAAAAACCCAAAAATCCAAAAAAATCAAAAAATCAGAAAATACCAAAAAGAGAAGAAGATGGAGAAGCAACAATGGATCGCCATCAAACGGAGCTGACTCAACCTTTGAAGATCTACATCATTCGAGGTCGCTCCACACATGCCATCTTCAACAAATCAAACAATCTAAGTCCGGAAAGTTTCGTAAATCCTTTATCTTTTCGTGTTTTTCCTATTACCTTTTCTGTTATGTCATGTTTAGTACAACGAGGACGTTGTACAATTTAAGTGTGAGGGGATGAAATAGGAAAAACCTGTGGTTTAATTTTTTGATTAATCATAAGTTTTCTACTACTTAATTCATGCAAATTTAAAAATTTTCTTGTGTCTGAAAAATATTTTGAGAAATAAGCTTTGCAAGTAGACAAAAGATGACGATAACTAAGCAACATTAGCTTTGGTAGATGAACGGTTAGTTAGGACTTTTAGTTTAACTATAGATTTGTGGCTGTTCATTTGTCCAAATGGATTAGAGCTTAGACTGAAACTACATGCGATTATGTTTGCCATAGCGAATATGCCTAGCAATTGGAACTATCTAGTTATTAGTATAGGTGTATTAATTGAACTTAAATGATATAAGTGCTTGTGTAGGAACTAGTTTAGACGTATGGTTTGCCTTAATCCTTACACTATTGATTGTGAACTAGTTGCATACTGAGTAAGTGTATGAGTCATCCGGGGTCTCTGATAATGTCTATGCATGACTAATGTAGTAATCTTAAGAAAAGGCAATCAGTAGATTAATATAAAGAGTTCAAAGAACTATTAACGAGTAAAATTTATACACATCAAGTTATGTCGCTTTGCACGTGGGGAACCACCGACCTGTCACCGCTGTCTTGATGTAAGGTATAAACTCTAACTATTAGTTGAGTTATGTCGCTCTGCGAGTGGGGAACCACCGACCTGTCATCGCTGTCTCAACTATTAAAGATGATAATATCGTATAACTGCTTTAGTGTTTAGCTAGCGAGCATGACTTTAGTGTGAGAGTATGTCTAAGTAGTGAATCACAAGTACGGCAAATAATAAGATATAAATGCCTTGCTAGTAGCTAGTAGATCTAATTGCTATACAAACTTTAATTAAGTGCTTAATGATGATATACCCTATACGGAGCTTCAGCTCCGTACCCGAAGCAGATACGAAGACACCTTCGTATAGGTAAAATTACTTACCCAGAACGGAGCTTAACCTCCGTTCGGCATAATCATTCCGGAGCTCCTGAGGTAACAAATACCCAGCTCCGAGGAAAGATACCAAGAAGATCGGATATAGATCCTTTCTATGATTATCCGAGGAAAAATATATTTGAGGTCCGACAACCTCAGACACGGTTTGTAAAAGATCATCACGAATCTCCTCAAAAGGAAATAGGATATTCTCAAAAGAGGAAAAGATTTACCCTAATTCTCTTACCCTCCTCTTCAAGTTTTCTACCCTCTATATAAAGAGGAGGTATCATACGGCACATATCATCTTCAATCACCTTCAACCTTTCATTCATACATCGGCCTCTTTAGACCGGTGACAATACTCAACATAAAATTAGGCGTAAAGCGGCCATAGCCCTCTTACCGGTAGGGAATCGCCTACAAAACCACCACCTAAACCCACACACCCCTCGGTTGTGCCATAGTGCGATTATTTGATCCATCAAATTGGCGCCATCCGTGGGACCACATCCTTAACACACAAAAAAAATAGCGATCCCACTCACGATTAGAATAATCAATTACCATGGCTGACGGAGACACCTATTACTCCTCACGAACACCCAACACGCCCCCAAGAGGGTCAAATTTCCAGGAATAATTTTCCTTTGACGCGGCTGGGTCGAACTATCGTCCACCTATTATCACGACAGGTGGCCATAGCACGGCTGTAGGCGAAACATCAGATGCGCGAGGAGTTTTGGATAGGCCAGAACCGCAGAGTCAGGGCCAGGACAGATCCGTGGTAACACCGCAGGGTCAGGGTCAGGACAGATCCATGGTAACACCGCAGGGTCAGGGCCAGGACAGATCCGTGGTAACACCGCAGGGTCAGGGCCTATTCAGATCCGTGGTAACACCGCAGGGTCAGGGTCAGGACAGATCCGTGGTAACACCGCAGGGTCAGGGTCAGGACAGATCCGTGGTAACACCGCAGGGTCAGGGTCAGGACAGATCCGTGGTAACACCGCAGGGTCAGGGTCAGGACAGATCCGTGGTAACACCGCAGGGTCAGGGTCAGGACAGATCCGTGGTAACACCGCAGGGTCAGGGTCAGGACAGATCCGTGGTAACACCGCAGGGTCAGGGTCAGGACAGATCCGTGGTAACACCGCAGGGTCAGGGTCAGGACAGATCCGTGGTAACACCGCAGGGTCAGGGTCAGGACAGATCCGTGGTAACACCGCAGGGTCAGGGTCAGGACAGATCCGTGGTAACACCGCAGGGTCAGGGTCAGGACAGATCCGTGGTAACACCGCAGGGTCAGGGTCAGGACAGATCCGTGGTAACACCGCAGGGTCAGGGTCAGGACAGATCCGTGGTAACACCGCAGGGTCAGGGTCAGGACAGATCCGTGGTAACACCGCAGGGTCAGGGTCAGGACAGATCCGTGGTAACACCGCAGGGTCAGGGTCAGGACAGATCCGTGGTAACACCGCAGGGTCAGGGTCAGGACAGATCCGTGGTAACACCGCAGGGTCAGGGTCAGGACAGATCCGTGGTAACACCGCAGGGTCAGGGCCTATTCAGATCCGTGGTAACACCGCAGGGTCAGGGTCAGGACAGATCCGTGGTAACACCGCAGGGTCAGGGTCAGGACAGATCCGTGGTAACACCGCAGGGTCAGGGTCAGGACAGATCCGTGGTAACACCGCAGGGTCAGGGTCAGGACAGATCCGTGGTAACACCGCAGGGTCAGGGTCAGGACAGATCCGTGGTAACACCGCAGGGTCAGGGTCAGGACAGATCCGTGGTAACACCGCAGGGTCAGGGTCAGGACAGATCCGTGGTAACACCGCAGGGTCAGGGTCAGGACAGATCCGTGGTAACACCGCAGGGTCAGGGTCAGGACAGATCCGTGGTAACACCGCAGGGTCAGGGTCAGGACAGATCCGTGGTAACACCGCAGGGTCAGGGTCAGGACAGATCCGTGGTAACACCGCAGGGTCAGGGTCAGGACAGATCCGTGGTAACACCGCAGGGTCAGGGTCAGGACAGATCCATGGTAACACCGCAGGGTCAGGGTCAGGACAGATCCGTGGTAACACCGCAGGGTCAGGGTCAGGACAGATCCGTGGTAACACCGCAGGGTCAGGGTCAGGACAGATCCGTGGTAACACCGCAGGGTCAGGGTCAGGACAGATCCGTGGTAACACCGCAGGGTCAGGGTCAGGACAGATCCGTGGTAACACCGCAGGGTCAGGGTCAGGACAGATCCGTGGTAACACCGCAGGGTCAGGGTCAGGACAGATCCGTGGTAACACCGCAGGGTCAGGGCCTATTCAGATCCGTGGTAACACCGCAGGGTCAGGGTCAGGACAGATCCGTGGTAACACCGCAGGGTCAGGGTCAGGACAGATCCGTGGTAACACCGCAGGGTCAGGGTCAGGACAGATCCGTGGTAACACCGCAGGGTCAGGGTCAGGACAGATCCGTGGTAACACCGCAGGGTCAGGGTCAGGACAGATCCGTGGTAACACCGCAGGGTCAGGGTCAGGACAGATCCGTGGTAACACCGCAGGGTCAGGGTCAGGACAGATCCGTGGTAACACCGCAGGGTCAGGGTCAGGACAGATCCGTGGTAACACCGCAGGGTCAGGGTCAGGACAGATCCGTGGTAACACCGCAGGGTCAGGGCCAGGACAGATCCGTGGTAACACCGCAGGGTCAGGGCCAGGACAGATCCGTGGTAACACCGCAGGGTCAGGGCCAGGACAGATCCGTGGTAACACCGCAGGGTCAGGGCCTATTCAGATCCGTGGTAACACCGCAGGGTCAGGGTCCAGGACAGATCCGTGGTAACACCGCAGGGTCAGGGCCAGGACAGATCCGTGGTAACACCGCAGGGTCAGGGTCAGGACAGATCCGTGGTAACACCGCAGGGTCAGGGTCAGGACAGATCCGTGGTAACACCGCAGGGTCAGGGTCAGGACAGATCCGTGGTAACACCGCAGGGTCAGGGTCAGGACATATCCGTGGTAACACCGCAAGGTCAGGGCATTCAGAATTGATTGACAATATTTCAAGGTACCATCTGAATATTTGGAAAATTCAGAGGCACGAATGAAGATCTTTTTCTTCAGTCGATTAATGAAGACAAATCCATCCAAGTCTTCAATTGGATCTCCAACCTGAAATGAATTTAGCTCATAACCTCTGGCTCTTTGATTTGGTCTTGTAAGATTAATCCTGCTAGTTCTTCTTTCTAGACCAATCTGAAAGTCATTGAACTCATAGAATCTGATCAATGCTTGAATATGGCTTTTCAAAGCTTCGTAGGCTAGAAGTTGATCTGGAGTCTTGATGATCAGATAAGCATATTGATTGTAAAGAAATAGAATGTCTGAGATCGTCATATGTTGGAAGGATTCTTCTTGAACAACATAGATATTGCCATCTGCTCGACGAATTCTGAATCGAACAAGTCTAAGATTGTGGTTTTTGAGAGGAGTAAACAACTGAAGGACTTTGGTTATTGGGATTTGAAATTGTTGATACCACCATTCAGCTCTTACAGAACTTTCAGCATTCATTAGCTCCATATATGCATCTCTTTGACCTTGATGTCTGAACAAAAAGAATGCTCTTAATCTGTTCAAGGTCATGTTGAGTCTTTCACTTGGTGAGCAATAAATTTGAAAGGCTCTTTCTTCAAGGTATCTTGCTCTGCACACAATTTCTTCCGGTCTTGTGCTCAAATCCAAGATTTGTTCATAATTCTCAGCAAAATAACCCTCATTGATCTGCCATATCTTATTTCTTGAGATCCTTGGATGTCTAACTCCTTGTCCAAGTTCATTGGGAGTCTCAAGATTTTCTGTGTTTCTGAGATGATAAACTATCTCTTCAAAGATATCTTCTCCATATTCTTCTTGAACTACACTTGCTGGAGCATCATCAGGTTTATCAGAATCATACTCATCATCATTACCATTTTCTGGTTGAAATGGATCAGGATCACTTGACTCATCAGCACTTGATGTGGAAGAATAATAATGAGAAATATTTCTGATGAGTGGAGGTAAATCATCCGAATCTTCTTGAATTTGAGTTCCTCCTTGAGTCTCTGTAACAACTTCTTGAACAGTTTCTTGATCATCTTGAGCTTGTGTTTCATGACCCTCTCTAATATCTCTCATATTCTCCCCCTCGGGTTGATCATCAGGTTCTTGATCATCCCGACGCCTTGAGATATTAGCCAGTCGACATTGTTGATTAAGCTCGGTGACTCGCTTTTGAAGAGCTTCAATTTGAGCCTGTTGTTCCTGTTGTGTATTTTGGATAGACAAGTATGCAAGAAGTGATTGAAAAATAGATCGTTTATGTGAAGAAAGATGAGGTTCTTCTGATCTCAACCGATTCATGAGAGCAACAATTAGAGTATCGGTAGATAACCCACTGTTGGCAATTTTGTTTGGTGAGCAATCGCTTAAGTATTCGGATGAATCAGATGAGTCAGAAGAAGAGCTGGAAGAATGATGTGGTGGATTTGGATCAGGAAATGATTGTGGTGGTGGTGTTGGTGGTAAGGTTGTTGTTGTTGTTGTTGTTTGTGGGGGTGTTGGTGTTGTTTGTGTTGGTGTTGGAGTTTCTTCTGGAGAACGAATTCGTAAAGCACCTCCAGTACGCAATCTAGGTGGTTGAGATGTGGTTTGAGATGCAGGAAGTTTACCAGTGATAGTGTTTCTCGATATAAGTAACTCACTTCTTTGTCCTTCTTCAATCCCATCAACAAATTGAGCAATTATTCTTTGAGCCTCAGGTGGTAATGGAATATCAGAAATTGGCACATCAGTAGTCTCAAGTGATTCTACTGAGTGACCCGAAGACATCATGACTGTCTCAGGATTTCCTGTTGGTTCAAAAGTATGAGCAACAGTTGATGATTCGGCTTTGCAACCAGAATCGGGTTGTTGTTGGGCAACACTACTAACAATACCGGGGTCACTGAGAATGCCCGTTAATACAGTCTCAGGGTGATCCTGAGGAACAGCAGTGTCACAACGGCGTTCATACTGCTCCCCAGTCTCTGTCTGAGGACTGTTACCTGCGGCTAAAGCTGGCGTGATGTTCGCTAAGGCAGGATTTCCAAGCTGTCCTTGAGGGTTACACAAAGTGGGTCCCTCTCCGCTTGTTCCGGCACCAGTACTCAACTGGGCTTGTGATTCCGTGTGCCTAGGAGATCTAGACTCTTGTGCATGAACTGAAGGCGAGAGGTGGGGCTGGTCCTCTCTATTTTCAACACTCTCATCCTCCAAATGAGGAGAGTGTGGTGAGCGTTGATGTTCCCCGTGTATTTCTAAGACTAACTCCTGTTGTGAGGAGTCAGAATGGTTGGGAGAGTTTGGTGCAAGCGAGAATGGGCAGTTCCCGACTTCTACTCTAGGGTAAACCCGGCGTTGATATTGGTTTAAGACTAATTGGAGGCCAACGTTTTCTTTTTGCCTTTCACCTATCCCGGACCTCTCAACCTCTCTGGTATTTTCAACCCCTTCCTCATTCCTTCCTTGTTCCTCCGGGATGTCTATGACATCATCAGCAAACTGATTTGCATCATCATCAGATGCATCATTATCAGAAGTAATCGTATCTACTAGTTCGGGCTCTTGAAATCGGTCATACTCAAAGCGAGATCTTTTAAAAGTTTTTCGAATAGTTACCGGAATTGATTTCTTTCTGCCTTGAGTATATGTTGGTGGAGGAGATCGAACAAAGGATGATGAAGGTATGGTTGAGATAGATTGAGGTATGATTGGTTGTTCAGGTGTTGTAATTTCCGGAAGTGGTGAAGATTGATTAATTGGTGTTTGAGGTAATTTGGGTGAAGATGGAGATGATGGTTTTTGAGGTGATGGTGTTCTGGGTGATCGGATTAAATTGATTGTTTTAGGGAGTGGTGATCGGATTGGTCTTTGGGTGATGGTGATGGATTAATTGATTGTTTTGGGTGAGATGGTGATGGATTTTGAGGTGATGGTGTTTGGGTGATGGTGATCGGATTAAATTGATTGTTTTGGGTGAGTGGTGATCGGATTTTGAGGTGATGTGTTTGGGTGAGTGGTGATCGGATTAATTGAGGTTGTTTTGGGTGAGTGGTGATCGGATTAATTGATTGTTTTGGGTGAGTGGTGATGGATTTTGAGGTGATGTTTTGGGTGAGTGGTGATCGGATTAATTGAGGTTGTTTTGGGTGAGTGGTGATCGGATTAATTGATTGTTTTGGGTGAGATGGTGATGGGTTGTGAGGTGATGGTGTTCTGGGTGATGGTGATCGGATTAAATTGATTGTTTTGGGGAGTGGTGATCGGATTATTGGTGTTTTGGGTGAGATGGTGATGGTTGTGAGGTGATGGTGTTCTGGGTGATGGTGATCGGATTAAATTGATTGTTTTGGGGAGTGGTGATCGGATTAAATTGGGTTGTAATTTGGGTGAGATGGTGATGGTTTTGAGGTGATGGTGTTTGGGTGATGGTGATCGGATTAAATTGATTGTTTTGGGGAGTGGTGATCGGATTATTGGTTGTTTTGGGTGAGATGGTGATGGTTGTGAGGTGATGGTGTTCTGGGTGATGGTGATCGGATTAAATTGATTGTTTTGGGGAGTGGTGATCGGATTTGTCTTTGGGTGAGATGGTGATGGTTTTGAGGTGATGGTGTTTGGGTGATGGTGATCGGATTAAATTGATTGTTTTGGGTGAGTGGTGATCGGATTTTGAGGTGATGTGTTTGGGTGAGTGGTGATCGGATTAATTGAGGTTGTTTTGGGTGAGTGGTGATCGGATTAATTGATTGTTTTGGGTGAGTGGTGATGGATTTTGAGGTGATGTTTTGGGTGAGTGGTGATCGGATTAATTGAGGTTGTTTTGGGTGAGTGGTGATCGGATTAATTGATTGTTTTGGGTGAGATGGTGATGGATTTTGAGGTGATGGTGTTTGGGTGATGGTGATCGGATTAAATTGATTGTTTTGGGGAGTGGTGATCGGATTAAATTGAGGTAATTTGGGTGAAGATGGAGATGATGGTTTTTGAGGTGATGGTGTTCTGGGTGATGGTGATCGGATTAAATTGATTGTTTTGGGGAGTGGTGATCGGATTAAATTGATTGTTTTGGGGAGTGGTGATCGGATTAATCTTTGAGACCCAGAAACAGATATTGTTTCCTCATAAGATCTTGGAGAAGAAGTTTCAGCTGTAGCTGTACTTTTGAGTTTCTTTGATGAACTCTTCTTCTTCTTCTTTTGATGCACTTGTTTACTCAATCGTAACACAAACATTTCTCCTTTTTGTTTCTTTCTTTTTGGCTTACTGGAACTGGATTCACCCTCATGCTCTTTTCTTTTACTACTTGACCCCTCACCAGGTGTCCTATGTACAGCTTGGGTAGGAACCGGGAGGCTTTCCGGTCCCAGTGCTGTTCTAATCCAGTCCAGATAAGTAATCTTATCATCATCAGAATCTGAAACCATATCTAATAGAAATGATGGAATCAGGAAAGAATAGTTAGCAGTTCCTGAATCTCTAACATACTTATAAAAGTGTATGATCACTTGGCTGCTGTCTGGAAGCCTTGGAATGCTTCTTTCCTGTCTGACTGCACTGTAGACAATTGCTGTGAGAAATCTTATGAATGGAATATACTTCTTGGGAGCAGAGATTTTGCCATTTACTAATACTATCAATTGATCCCACAGAAGTTGAGCAATGTCATAGTGTCTGTTGAAAACAACACCATAGAAAATGTGCAGCATCGGCTGTGTCAGATTGTCCATCCCTCTTGTGTATGGAGTTAGGCAGTTGCTTAGGATGGAATACACATAATACCAAATCTTTGGTAGATTTTTCAACTTGAAATCTCTTGTCCTGAATAAAGGACCTTCATAACCAATAGAAATTAATGCAGCAAACATTTCTTCATTGGACTCAAATTCATCATAATCAGCATGTCCATTGAAATTTGCTTCAGGTAGTCTTAAAATCCTTCTGAAGTCATCAAGATTGAACTCAAACTCATATTTTCTATCTCCTGAAGTCAACTGATATTGAAAGTAGCCTTGACGACGAAGTTCAGGAGATTTTGATTTAGCTTTGGCTCTTGGATTTGTTGGATCATAAGGTTGAACAAAAATAATTGATCTCCACATATCAAAAAGGTAGACTTCAGCTAAGTCTTGTTCAACAGTAAGTACATATGTGAGAGGATGATTGTGAAGAATTCTTGGAACTATTTGAAAACCAGGAGCTATGAAAGGATCAAACAACGCTCTGTTATTTCTCATGCTACTTGTGTTTCCGGCAATGAGAATTTCTTCAATTGATTCATTTAGAGCAACCTCTTCATCATATTCAATAACTTCTTGATGATCCATTTTTAATTTTCTGATTTAAGACATAAAACAATTTAACGCACACATAAAATAAAGTTTGAATAGCAAATAACAAGTTTCACTCAAATGATTTATATAAAATACAAAGAGGTTCACAAAGGCGATCAACTCAGTGTATTCTTTATAAATAGTTTGAAATGAGAAGATAAACTCAGAAAATTAAGTATAATCATATAAGTACGATATATTTAAAAATAGCAAGGAAGTACACAAAGGCGTTCGATTCCCCGTATTTCAAATATATTGTGATTATATGATAATACAAAGCATTTTGTCACACCACACAAAATTTAAGAGAAAAAGAAAAAAATTTGAATTTTTTTTTTAAGTATAGGAACTAGGACGATCTTGACAAGATCGTCCTGAGGTTGAACTCAGGTTTTGGAAAAACAAAACGATCTTAAAGAAGATCGTCTCAATCATTTGTTATTGAAAAAGGTTAAGAAAAGAAAAAGAAACGATCTTGTTCAAGATCGTCTTATCTTTAATTATTGAAAAAAATTGTTAAGTATGGGAAAACTGAACATGGGACGATCTTGTTCAAGATCGTCTCAACATTCAATATGTTGACAAAGAGATTTTAAGTAAAGGAAAATGAGACGATCTTGTACAAGATCGTCTTAAGGTTTTATTTCTTAAAATTTTTTTTGAAGTGAATGAAAAAGGGACGATCTTGTAGAAGATCGTTTTAAAAACAAGTGTTAAAAACACTTCACTTCAATTTTCATTTAAAGAAAAATTCTAACACTTTAAAATATAAAGTGAAATCATCTCAATGATTTCCCTTTAAATTTAAAAGTATTAGTTTTGAGCAAACCGATCTCTTACGAGTTCAGTTACCCATTCATTTGTTTTTTTTTTGTTTTTTTTAACACAAATCATCAACCACACAACGTTCAGACCCTAGAACGATCTTGACAAGATCGTCCTGGTCTTGGTCTAAAGGGTTACAAAGCAAATAAATATACAAGAAAGTGGAACTAAGACGGTCTTGGCAAGATCGTCTTATTTCCAAGTCGTTCTGGAACCAAGACGGTCTTGGGCAAGATCGTCTTAGGAACAAAATGACTTGAAAATAATACGACTTTGCCAAAATCGTTTTATTTCCAACCAGGTTTTGCTTTACAACATGATTCATTTTAACATCTAAGCTTAACAAAACATTTCTATGAATCACAGCAAGTAAACAATCACAACTCAATCACTAAAATCAAGACAAATAACCTAAAACAAATCGAAGATCGTCTTAGGTCATCTTCTTCACAAAACACAATAAGTTGCAGGTTTTTGAATTTTCGAAATCACAATACTAATCATTTAAACATGTAATAAACATACACATGTAACCTAAACATGCTTCTAAATCATTCAATCATCACAGAATCATCAACAGAAGCAGAAATTTTCAAGTAAAAATGAAAAAAAATCTTACATTCTAAGTCGAAATATTACTTGAAGATGTGATTAGATGACAATGATGTAATGGAATGAAATGATTAGAATGAGATTACCAACAAAACCCTTATCTTGTTTCAATGATCAGCCAAAAGTTGTTTTCGAAGTGATTGAGAGTGTTTATGGGAAACTGGGAAATGATAAAAGAAATGGAAAAAAAAATCAGTTTCCCTCCTCCTTAAGGAAGAGAAAACCGATTTGGTTGGGTCGGGTGGGTTTTGACCCGATTTGAAAGTCATGGATTTTTGAGTTTTGGGCTTTTAACAAAAATGGGCTTTGGGCTTTTAACAAAAATGGGCTTTATGTTTTGTTTTATCATAAAAAAATTTATTTACACTAAACAAAACAAAACAATTGATAAAAACAATTTTTTATTATTATTAATTTTTTTTTTTTTTGATTTTTCAATTTTATATATGGTTTTTCTATTATAAACAATGAGTTTCTTTTCAAATAGTGCAAATACACAAACTCCCCCTAGATTCATGAATTATCCTTTTTCTCCCCCTCAAACATTGCATGATATTTAAGCACATTGCACATAAGCATAGCATCAATGTTTGACAGATAATGAATGAAAGAGAAAGAGATGAAGGATTTGTACAGAACACGCAGAGGCAAGTAAGTGCATTGGTAATGTGCACTTATTTGAGATTGTTTCTTGAAAAAAACTCATTACAGGATCATGTGTTGAACAGTATCCGAAAATGAAATACTAAACACAGACCTTTATTACCTGCAAAACATAATTAAGGTTTTCTAGGTACCCACCTTTGAATGGGTCCTTTTGGGTTAGTGGATTCATTCAAAGTATACAGATGAGGTTTTCGAACAAGAGGTTTATTTGTAAGATTCATCACAATCCCATTAGAATCAACAATCAAAGGTTTAGAAATCACAGCAGAAGATTTAGAATTTCTTACAGACCATGGTTTAGCTAAATTACTCAAATTTGAATCAAATGTCCTATCAGGAACTTTCTTCTTGTAATCATTAGCTATCCAACTTCTTCTAACTGTTGATTTATCATTAGCTAAGCTCTTCTCTCCTTTATCAGATAATTTCTTAGATTCAGTTCGAGGAGTTAAAAACACATTCTGATTTTTGCTTTGCTTGGTGGAGGTTTTGATATTCTGTTTCTTTTGAATTGCAACAGTGAACCAACCATACTGATCTCTATAACTGATTATACCATTAGATGAATCTTTTATTAGCAAATCTTGGCTAGTTTTAGACATCTTAGGTAAATAACTAGATTGAGAGATAGTTTTAGAAGCAGAGGTTCTAGAAACAGACGAAATATCAACTTTAAGCTTTGAGTAAGCAGAAATGGTTTTCTTACCTTTGACAGCTGGAGCATGCTGACCTTTGGGTGTATAAAATGAAGTTGGAGCAAACTTAGATTTAGATTCCTTGTTTGGTTTAGGCTTTTTGGGTGAGAGTTTTTCAAGCTCTTTTTCAACTTCTGGTGCAAAAACATGATCAGTTTCCATAAACTTATCAAATTCTTCAACAGAAAGATCTGGAAAAGTAAACTGTAATTCTTTTGATTGAACTTCTGATTTTAAAACAGTTTTGTTAGTCAACTTTTCAATCAATGCTTTTGCTTTAGCCTTAAGATCAGTAGGGATCTCAATCTTTTGCTCTAAGTTCAATTTATTTTGGTCAACAGGGGTAATCACAGGGGTTTCAAAAGAAAGTATTTTCTTGACAGAAGCAAGATGTTTAGCTTTCAAAGTTTGAACTTTCTCTTCAACTTGGAAAAATGATGATAGCAATGAGGTTGACATATCATGAATTTCTTGAGGAGAGATACTATGACCCTGCATATCTTTGTTAAAATTCTCACTCCCATTGGATGGAGTGGAGCAATCAACAGAAGTTAGATCATGTACCATTTGAGTCGGTTTGGTCTCACTTACCTTTGGAGAATGATTTTGAGTTTTCAGATGTTCAATGACTTGTTGTTGAGACTCAATCTTTTGTTTTAAACCTTCAATTTCTTTTTCCAATATGGTAGTTGGAATGTAAAATCTTTCTGAATTTGGTTTTGAACAATCTTTTTGAGACTCATTTTCAGGAATTGAAATGCTGTCTATTTCTTCTAACTCATAGATGGATCTTTTATGAGTTTTCTTGTATGTATCATTAATAGCAACATAATCAATCTGAAAACTGTTTAGTTTTTGTCTTTCAACATCATCTGACTCAAAGTCATCCTCAGATGGTCTGATGAACTCTTGAATCATGCCAAGTCTAAGACATTTTCCATCATAAAGTGGACCAAGGTCTTCTTTTTGGATTTTTTCTAAATGTGCTGGATTCTCATAACCCAAACCAAGAAGAAGTTCTGATCTATCAATCTTCGACTTATTGTAATAAGCAGTGAAATTCAGAAAAGGATTTTGTTCAATTTTATAGATTTTTTCTTGATAAAACAAAATGTTTGTTTTCAAATCCTCAACTTGTTTTTGAAGAGTCTCAATTTCAACTCCTTTGAGAAAACAAGTACTGTTTAGATCAGAGATCTGTCTTTCATGTTTTTCACAGTTGGGTCTAAAATCTTTCATTTTATTTGTGAGAAACTCAACATCAGCTTGTCTTGCATTTGCTTTTATCCATTCATTGGTTTTCTCAAGCTTTAAGGTCTCAATGGTTTGCTTGAGTGAATGGACAGTCTTTTCAAGGTCTTGACATTTGTTGGTCAAATGAGCATTGGGTGAAACAACTTGAGAACTGTTACTTGACAAATGCATTTCTTTTAAAGAATCATAGTTCACTTTGAGAGCTTCATGAGCTATTGAGAGTTCTGAAAAATCTTCATTAAGTTTATCAAACTCTTGTTTAGCTATTTTCAAATTGTTTTTCAAAGTAAGATTTTGCTTTGTCAAAGTATCAGCAGTTGTTTGGACAGACAAGTAATCATCTTTGGAGATGAACGGTACCTCACTTGTTGTTGTTTGTGAAGTATTTTGTGAAAGATTGGTTGTTGAAGTGACAGATGTCATTAAGCATGTGAGATCTTCAGAATCAGCATCAATATCCCCGAATAGCCATGGTTTCATCTTTTGTTGTTTGGCTAAGAAATTCTTTCTGATCTCAAGCTCTGAAGTCTTCATTGTTGTCATTGAAATGAATGAACAAAGATTTGTAATTGTTTTTGTTGTTTTTGATAAAAAAAATGAAACGATCTCGAGGAGATCGTCTTGAAAATTTGGAACTTAGAACGATCTTGAAGGAGATCGTCTTAGAAACTGGTTGAAAATTTTTCTAAGTATTAGTGAAGAAATGATAGAACGATCTTGAGAGAAGATCGTCTTAAGAAAATTTGGTGAAGAAGGTAAGACGGTCTTGGATGAAGATCGTCTTAAAACTTAGTTAAGAAAAGGTAAGACGGTCTTGATTTAAGATCGTCTTAAGAAATTGTTTAAGAAAAAGTAAGACGGTCTTGATTTAAGATCGTCTTAATAAGATGAGTGAAAATTTTTCTAAGTATAGAAAATGTTGGAAATTTATTTTTGAGCAAAACCAATCTCAAAGAGATTAGTTACCCAAGGAAGTGTGTGATTCCCAATCACAACAACTTCAAGTTTTCAATCCACAACACCCAGTTCACACAGAACCAAAAATGTTAGGACGATCTTGAGAAGATCGTCTTAACACCAAAATATTAGGACGATCTTGGGAAGATCGTCTTAATACCAAAACAAGGTAGACACTAGGACGATTCTGTTGGAGATCGTCTTAGCAAGATCGTCTTGAGGAAATCTGCAAGAACACCAGAAGAAAACAAAATAGTCGAGAATTTCACTAATTTGCTTGTATTTCACTCAATTTGGAGAGTTAGAACTCGATTCAAACCCAGAAATGCTCAGAATATGATTGCGCACAACCCTAGAAACAATTCCATAGATCAAATCAACTCAAACTGAAAATTCAAAATCTCATCAACTTTCCAGAAAATTTGGATTTTGATCAATACTGTGAATTGGATTCTGAAACTTAACAGGATGTTTTTAGAGTTGATTTAGAATGTATCTGTGAACAAAAACAGGAAAATTGAGTGAAAATTGATGTTGAATTGGTGAAGAACAGTGACGGTTAAAACGGTTATTGATATGAACACGAATTCTCAATTTTGAACAAAATTAGTATCAATTTGCTTGAAATTTGTTCTGGATCGTCAACAGATAGTTGTTTTGCTCTGATACCACTTGTTAAAACTAATAAATTCGTGTTATAGTGCGGAAGTAAGGTAATCAACAATGGTGGAAAGTGTGTGTGTTAGTGTGTGTTTTTGAGAGAGAAAGATGTGTAATGTGGGAAGCAGGATTGATTGATTATCAAATGTGTGTATTAGGCTTACAAAATATGAAGGCTTGAGGGTATTTATACTCTAAGTATATTACAAAAGCTCCCCCTCAACCTTACATTATATACATAAAATACAATGTTTAGAAATACAACTAAGCACTATTTTATATTTCTAACACAGGGACAAGATCCGAACAGACCCGTAATAACGTCACTTGGCCAAACCTCAGAAAGACCCGTCCCACAGAGCCAAAACCCAAATCGACCTATAACGACACCTCAGGGTCAAGGCCTATTCAGATCCGTGATAACCCCTCAGGGTCAGGACACAGGTAGATCAACAGTAACACCACCAGACCAAGGTTTACATGGGCCCACATCAACGCCACCTCTAGGCCGGAGCGAATTCGTACCACGCCTCTCCAGGGACAGAATAGGGTGGGCTTTGCCCCCTCGAACCTAAGGACACCACAGGCCCACGGGAATGCCAATAGGGCGTCAATGTCGACAGAGCACGAAATAAACGATGCATATGTGCAAGCCAATTACGACACCCTAATTGCAATCATGAGCCGTCTAAGAGAAGCATGTCAAACCCGCAACATCACCAGGAACCTGGAAAATGAGTACGATTCGGACTCTGTCGATGAATACATCGAGGCGGAGGCCCCTCCGGGGAGAACAGACGGGAGGGCAACATCACAACAAAGGAGGCGAATTCAAGCAGTCACAACTCCCGCGACAAGAGCAACTGGGATACGAATAGAAGAAGGAAGAAACGTAGTGACTGGTAACGGAGAGACAGCCCTCCGGGGGCCACGGGGAAGGTATATACCTGGGTCCGAGGGAGGTCCGGAGGACAACCGGGCACCTCAGCACAACAAGGATAGAGGAAACCCACAAAGGCCCCCACGCTCTAGAAGGAATGTAGTCCACCCGGATTACGATTCGTATGAATGGGAAGACCTTGATCCGGTTGACCTATCCTACTTGGTGAACACTGATAGCCCCTTTTCTGTGGCTATACAAAGTCACCCATTACCAACAAAGATGAAATACCCACAACACTTGGGGTATTATGATGGAAAGAGCGATCCGGATGACTTCCTGAAGAAGTTCGTCGGAGCAGCTCTGATTCAAAGATGGGACATGCCAACCACATGCCACGCATTCTCCTATTCACTAACGGACGATGCTCGGGAATGGATCGATGGTCTACCCAAAAACAGTATCGATAGCTTCGAGACACTGAGGAACAAATTTAGATCCCAGTTCAGTATGCAGAAGAAGCACATGAAAACTCATATCTCCGTGCATAATATTAAGCAAAAAGAAGGCGAGAAAACAAGGGACTTCATTGTCAGATACACCAATGAAACACAACAAGTGCGGGGATTACCAGAAAGCCAAAGGATCTCAGGACTCATTCACGGGCTCCGTACAATAGACCTCATCGAGCATTTAAGCACCGATTTACCTGAAACTTACGATGGCTTGACTGACAAAGCCCATATCTGGTTGGACGCAAGGGAAACAACGAATGTTGACTACCCCTCAGGAAGAAAAAGGAAGGAATACGGAGGCAATGGAAGGTTTCCCCGGTACGCCCGAGATGACAACCAATGGGGAGGTAGAGACAGAGACAGTGGGATTGATATCCTGTCCAGTCTCACCAAAACCCCGAAGCAGATTCTGGCTACGGAGCGGGTCGCTTCAACTTTCCCGATACCAACCAAACTCGTGACAAAGAAGAAAAACATGGACAAATACTGTGAATATCACAGGGATCATGGCCATGACACAAACAACTGTAGAAATTTAAGAAGAGCTATAGAAGAAGCCGTAGAATCGGGGAAGTTGGATCACCCTGTCAAAGGAATCCGCCAAGCAACAAGGATAAAGAGCGAAGCAGATAAAACACCACCAGCACAGATCCTCATGATACGCTCCGAGGTGCATAGAGATCACCTACAGAAGCAGAGTTATCAATTCCGGCCACTGAGGGACATAATACCCTCTAACGGACCGATCGTTATCGAAGCCGACATCACGGGAATCAACATGAGGAATGTCCAGATAGATGGTGGAAGCGAATGCGATATCCTCTACGAAAAATACTTTTCCAAGTTACCAAGAAACGTCAGAGAAAAGCTGAGAAAAGTAGAAAGGCCACTCACAGGGTTCGCAGGAGAACGAACATGGCCAATTGGAGAATTACGAACGGAAGTAACGATAGGGAAGTACCCAAAATGGAAGACAGAAAAAATCACATTCTTGGTCATAACAGCAGACTCTGACAACCACGCAATACTTGGAAGAGAAGCAATGAGAAAGTTCGGGATTGTGGCATCAACAATCCACTCACAAATAAAATTCCAAAGTGAGTCGGGGATAGCAACATTGCTGTCCAACACAACTACCGAACGAAGGGCACATGTAAGAGGCCAGAGCTCAGTAAATGAGAAAGACAGAGAGCCCATCATGTACCCAGAAAAGACAATACAGGCCCCAGAAATAGCAAAGTTCAAAAGAAGGACACGCAAAAGGAATCGAGGGGTCAGGAAAAACAACGCATTCAGAAGCTTAGGGAAAAAGACGGAGGCCCAAAAAGACCTCCGTCAAAAAGTGAAATCCCTAAAAAGACAAAGGGATAAGTCTGATTAGCTACCGAATAAGTCCCATAAAAGAAAGCTAGCAGCTAGGAACCTTACTATGTAATGTCCTCCTGCCAATTATTTTGCAATAAAATAAAGCTTTCGACATATTTTAAGATCGATCAACATAACCTAAACGCGCGTAAAAGTTAAACAAAAAAGACTTCATGTAAATGTTTGATGTGACCAATATTATACCATTTCCTACATGATTTTAGTACCGATTATATGTAATTTTTATAGATTTATATCCAACTTTCGATGCTTTGAGGTAGTGTTGAGTGTTTTCAGGTTGGAGAATGATTATACGGATGAATTGGTTGATTTTGATGATCTATGGAAGAAACAAGAGATGGATTCAGTTGGAATCAATTGAAAGACAAAGGAAACGAATTCTGGAGCATGTAACGCCCGTTAGAGATTTAACACCCGTTACATGGTTCTCTTCTGTAACGGGTGGCATAACTGCCGTGACAAATTCTGAAGAGTATAACGCCCGTTACATATCTAACGGCCGTTAGGGGGGATTTCTGCAATTAATGTTAATTAAGGCATTAGGGCTCAGTTCTGTAGCCGTGTAACGCCCGTTATACCATGTAACGGCCGTTACACGCGTTTTTCATATATATACTTAATTAGGTTTCTGAATTATGCACGAATTTTGGGGAGACTTTCACCACCAGACGAATTTAGGGTTCTTTGGAGACTTTTCAAGCAGTTTTTACATCTTTGAAGATCATAGGATTGCTCGTGAGATCCAAGGCATTCAAACATCGTATTTCTTAGCTTTTCGATTGTTTTCTTCACTTTGGTACAAGATGTTTTCTATTTCTTTTACTCGTTGTGATATGATTATGATTATGAGTGGCTAAACACTTCATCATCTACTGAGATGAAGTGACACAATGAATATTGGTTGCATATTATTTTGAATTCAAGTTGATAATTAAACGTTTCATCGAGATCTTAATATATTGAATTCTTATTATTTATTCTATTGGTTTATGTTATTTTTTTTATTTATTTATTTTTTTTATTTAGTTTTAGTCCATTTTATTATTTATTCTATTGTTTGTTGATGATGTATGAATGGTTTTAGTGGTAGCTAAGTCCAGGAATTCATTGTTCTAGTTGATTTGGTAGAATCAATAGATGGAATTGTTTAATAATAACAAGATAATTTAGTCAGTTAAGGAGATCTTAATAGAGAAGGTGGTAGCCGGATCTTTAGGATTGAATCAATTGGTTAATGGGTTCGGATAGGGTAATAAGCTAGGTGGCCAACTAGTGAGTTCCTTGTCTAAACTTAGTTATTAAAATCAACATATTTGAATTGGTATTAACTTAATGCAACCAAAATGAAATGTGTCATGGAGTCGAGGTAGATGATCCTTTAAATTATTGTTTTAAATCAATTTTTACTATCGTTTATTTACTTTTGCAAAGTGACAATTCGGTCACAAAAACCCCCTCTTACTTGAACTACTTTATTTCAACAATTACTTACTTAGTCCTTGTGTTCGACCTGGTCTTACCACTTAGCTATACTATATACGATTGGGTCCACTGCCCAATAGTGTGTGGTAGTCGTTATTTGGTATTACTTGTTTAAAAATTTATAAACTCGATATTACACATCAAGTTTTTGGCGCCGCTGCCAGGGACTTTTGTTTAAGTAGTTGTTTGATTTTGTAGTTCGACCCTTTCTCACATTTACTTGTGAGGAAGTTAATTGATTTCTTAGGTTAGCGTAATTTAGTGTTAATTTTTTTTATTTATTTATTTTTTTTATTTATTTATTTTTTTTATTTTTTATTTTTTTTATTTATTTATTTTTTTTATTTTTTATTTTTTTTATTTTTTATTTTTTTTATTTTTTATTTTTTTTATTTTTTATTTTTTTTATTTATTTATTTTTTTTATTTATTTATTTTTTTTATTTTTTATTTTTTTTATTTTTTATTTTTTTTATTTTTTATTTTTTTTATTTTTTATTTTTTTTATTTATTTATTTTTTTTATTTTTTATTTTTTTTATTTATTTATTTTTTTTATTTTTTATTTTTTTTATTTATTTATTTTTTTTATTTATTTATTTTTTTTATTTATTTATTTTTTTTATTTATTTTATTTTTATTATTTATTTTTTTTATTTATTTATTTTTTTTATTTTTTATTTTTTTTATTTATTTATTTTTTTTATTTTTTATTTTTTTTATTTATTTATTTTTTTTATTTTTTATTTTTTTTATTTATTTATTTTTTTTATTTTTTATTTTTTTTATTTATTTATTTTTTTTATTTAGTTTTAGTCCATTTTATTATTTAGTTCTTGTTCTCCATCTGTGCTTTTCACGGGGTGTGCTAGTGTTTGTTTTGCAGTATTAGCATCACCTATGGCTATCGAAGACTATGAGTTGGAGGGAGAATATCCTGACGAGATTCGGTACTTTAATCAGTTACCCAACGAGACTTGGTATGAAGCATGGATGAGAATTAGATACATAGTTGATAAGTTAAACATGAACAACATTTTTGTTCGTGAACTTGTTACGTTTTATTTGCGTGGGCTGGATGATGAATCCTACGATATTTTAAGCGAAGAAATCTTAGGGATGGATACCGACGGAGTATTTGATTATTTGGAAGAATTTATTCAATCTAACGAATTTGTGTATGTGCCCAAAAATGAAACAATGTGGCAAGAAGTGTATGAGACTTCAGAAGAGAACGAAACAACGGAAGCTTATGATGTAAAGTCCCAAACTCTCTAGATGGTTAACCCAGAAGTGTAAAATACAATAAGTCTAATAGGCACTAGATTGGACTAGTATTACTTGAATATAAATGCAAGTATATAAACAAAGTAATTCAAGACTAAAAGCAATAAAGTAAAGGTGGAACACAATGTAATTTTTCAAGTGTATTTTATTTATGATGTTAAATAAAATACAAAGTTGTGCGGAATCAAGATAATACAAATATGTAAGTATCCTAACAACCTATGAATTACAAATGATCTATATTTGCCAAATAACTCTTTTAGATCGAAATACTTAAAGTTGTGAAGTATCCCTGTTTAAGATCGAGAGTATTTAGACAAATTCACCTTTTATGCTAAAAGTAATTTTAACGAAGAAATGACTTTGTATTTATAGGCAAACAAATTCACCAGTGAATTTGTGCCGTACAAATATGGTTGCATGCAATCAATGAATCGACAAGGTCATTAAATGCATTGGTTAAGGTACAAGGATAAAGTCACATCAATATGACTTTATTCTTTTAACCAACCACCTTTACACACGTAAGCACTTTAGTAAAGAACAAGTGGAATGTTCTTTGGAAAGTGTGTAAATGCAAAAAGTCAATTCCTCGATATCAGTGTTCAGACTTGTAAGGTCTAGAACACTGACAATCCTCCAGTCGTAGATCTGGTAAGACTTCAAGTGGACTCCGCCATTTGTCAGTCTTCTTTATTCTAACTTCAGTCTTTGACTTCAGTGAGAATGTCTTCAGTAGAATAGATCTGGACTGGGGTGAAGTCCAGTGAGCAAATCTGGAATACTCCAGATTTCCTATACAAGTATTTTGCTCACTGGTCTTCCATTATTTCTGAACAAATCTTCAAAGGGACTCCAGTTTCCAAGTCTGGAGTAGGTCAGTAAATATCATTTCTGGACAGATCTTCAGTAAGGCTCCAGTAGTCGAGTCTGGAGCGAGTCCAGTAAATATGGACCTAAGAAATTCCCCCTATTTGTTTAGAAATAATGCAAGGTTTTTCAAGCTTATATCTATACAACTTTGTATGCTTGAAAGAACACTTGTTTTGACTTAGTCTAAAAAAATTATGTTACTGGGAAACACTTTATAGATCATCAGTGTTCCAGTTTCATCATTTAATTCTAACTTAGACTAAATCTGATCATTTACTTTGTGAAACAAAATATGCAACTATATTTACAGCCATCAACAGAAAATAAGTTACAATATTGTGAAAATAAATACAAGTACAAGTAAATGATACAAGAGTTAGGCCCTTCTTTTCAACGTCTGTCCTGGAGCATCTTCAGAAGCCTTTCTCTTTGGAGATGGTGAGGATGGTACAGACTCTTGTGGCTTTCATGCCTATTACAACTTCCATCTGTTGCTTTCTTTTCCATACCTTCTCAATCCTTTTCAAAAACGCTTTAACATCAGTCGACAAATCTGTCTTCCCCCTGAACGTTAAGGCAATCTCCTTCAGTTCAGTCCATCCAAAAGCTTGGACTGAAGTACTCTTCCTTTCATCAGTAAAGTTACCTTCCCTGGTCAACTTTACTTCAAACTTGCTCATGCCTTCATGATTTTCAGCAAGCTTAATCTCTGCACCAATGATCCTTCTGGCATCAGCCCTGAAATTCAACATTTCTTCATACTTAGCTTTTTGCTTAGCCATCTGGATCATGTACTCAGTTTCCTTGGACACTTTCTGCTATTCAATGGCAGACTGGAATGCTTCACGATTGATTCTGTGTGAAGTATCCAAAGGAATGAAAGTGCTCAGATCAGCATCTCTGATTTGTTTTAATTGTTTGGCAGTCAGTTTGGGTAAACCTTTCAACTTCTTTCTGTACTCTATCTCCATAGCACCAGCATTCTTCCTGATCTTTTTCTGGAGGTTCACCAGCTCCTCCGTCCTTTGTCTTATCAGTTCAGTTACACTTACCCCATAAGTTACAGCATCATAAGTTTGCTCGTCTTCAGAGTACCTGGAGCGAATGTAGACATCATCCAATGCATCCAGACATTGATGAATTCTGGGGTCTTCCTTCATTCTTTTATATACATCAATATGTATGCCCAACCTGCCAGCATTGTAAGAATCAAGGGTCCCCATAGTTGCCATCTCCCTTTTGTGGGCCAGCAATTCATCCTTTTGATTTTTCTTGAATATTTCTATCAATATGCATTCTTGCTCTAGTCTCTTCGAGGTGTCTTCATCAGTAGTAGGAAATTCTGATGAACCTTCAGCAGTTTCAGTTTCACCTCTAGATATCATATGTTTCTTTCTTTTTACTGACTCTTGAGTAGTTATGATATCTGGGAATGCTTCGAATTGGGGCTCACTGGCATCAGTACCAGTCACTTGTTCTTGTTGCACGATGCTTTCAGTAGCAAAGGCCTTTTCAATAGCACTTACAACCACTTCTTTCTTTTTCTTTATCAATCCTTCTGGAACAGACTCTGTGGCAACAGATTTTTCGGCCTTGGAATGTCCACCAGTTTGAGACTTGTGGGCATTCCATAATTGTTCAAGCATATATCTGTCTGTCTCACCAAAAGTTCTTCCAGCCACTGGAGTTGTGATGTTCACAGTGTGCCTTAGCTTAGTCACTTCCTTCTTGATAAATTCAATTTCTGAAGACAAGTGCTTTGGCATTTCATTATTAATCATTTTCACAACTTGTGGCAACAACCCATCTTGAATTGTTCTAAGAACAGACCTAGAAATTTCTTCAGAAATTTCTTTTAACATGTCATGTCTGAACTTCTGAGCACACTCATCACTGATGGTGCTAACAACAGCATTCTGATCAAGAGTAGGCCTGCTTTCCAAACTACTAATCCTGGTTGTCAACCTCTGAACCTCATCTGTCAGACCTGCCAGTAGTTGAACAAGTTCACCTTTCACTGCAGTCTGAACAGAACTAACCAGCCTAGCTTCTAATCCCTGGACTGCCACTTTGATATTTTCAGAATTGTTATTTGTGGCCAGTACCAGCTCATCCAGCTTCTCAAACACTATCTTCTCATTCCCAGCAAAAACATTCATTTCTGATGCTAGATTATTTGATAATAAGGACTTAAAATCAGAAATAACCTGGGATGAAGACTGGAGTGATCTCTCCAGGTCCGCCACCTTACTTAAAAGGTCTTGGACCTCGGCTGAATAAGAAGAGGAGGGACCACTGGGAGGATCAAGAGTGGAAATCATTCTGGTCACCAACGATACTTGTGTCTGGACCTCTTCAGTAGATCTTTCAGATGTTACAGCAATCGAGTCCAGCACACGGTGTTCAGGAAAGTTAATTGGAGTTTCAATTGGTGGTGGTTGAGTTTGTGAAATTTGAAGTGTGGGAGGATTGAAATATGGAGTGGTTTGTGGAATTGAAGGTGGTGGTGGTGGTGGCATTTCAGTAAGTGGTTGGGTGACTGAAGCAATAACAGATGTGACAACATTATCTACTTCATCACCCAGAAAACTCATGTCAGTATCAAAAATATTACCTTCTGACATGGGTGAATCAGCCTCATTCCAAACAAATGTTTCATCAACAGTCTGATTACCTGTCTGATCACCAGTCTGATCACCAACTTCTACATTCAAATCAAACTGAGCATCTTGCTCATCAGTCACCTGCTCAACAACTTGTACAGTTTCTACATGCTCAACATCCTGTACAACATTTTCTTCCTCAAAAATAGGAGACCCATCAATATTCATGACATCACCTGGATGGCTCATATCAGCTCTATCTGGATTAACCTGAACTCCAGCCCTCATAAGGCATCTGGAAGTTCTGGGTCGAGTAACATTTGCAGGAGCCACCTGGGTCACTGGTTGCACAATTTCAACATTTAGGTCACCAGAGGGTCCTTCACCAACTAGGTTCCCACCTGGAGCCACTTCCTGCTCATCTTCCAGTGCATCATTTTCTTCCCTTTGGAAAGTAAGCATGGTCTGAGGAATATTTACCTCATTTGGTGGAGATCTAAGGTTGGTCAGTTCACGCATATACTCACATACAGAAAAGTGAGTGGTTTCAAAATCATACTGGTCACCTAGAGCTCTTTTGAAAATAAGTGAAAGGAAACGAATATATGGAACAAATGCTTTTTTACCTTTCACCTTAAGACGCTCTACCAGATCTTCAAATAGAATCTGAGCGAAATCCTCTCTGTACCCGAACCAGAGGCAGTAAGCAATCTGGAGATGTGTTTGATTTATCTGGTCAAGTCCTCCAGAACTGCCTCCCAAACATTCAACTATGTGGGTGAAGAAAAATCTCCATGAGTCTGACAGCCTGCTCATGTAGACTGTTCCCTTTCTGGATAGCTGACCATGCTCATCCAAAATATCTGTGTGCCCCATTAATCTGCACACTTCCCTTGTATTTATGCCAGAGGGAAGTTCAATGGGCATCTTATTCTGTTCAAAATAGTTCAATTGAAGAACAGACCTGAGTGTATCAACAGTGAAAACCAAGGGTCTGGTACCTTGCTTAAGAGAATAAGAAATTGATGAAGTTGCATCATCATATACTGCAGTGTACCAGAATTCACATAAATAATCGTGGTACATCTTCCCTGGATTTAAGGTCAATACACCATATAATGGACATGAGAGAAAAAAAGGTATTTAATCTCCCAATAATGGATTGGGCATTATGAACACTGGAAAGTGAGAGTCTGGCCATCCAGTTATTCATGTTTATTCTTATTGCCTTTGCCTCTAAGGTGATATGGGGTGCCTTAACAATATTGGCAACCGGAGCATATTCTGCAGCAAGCAGATTTTTCGGTGAATTAGATTGTCTTGGTGCCATTTTGTTTGATAGATTGATGATATGAAGATGAAATTGAAGAATTAGGGTTTATGAAGATTTGAAGAATTTGGGAGTAAATATGTTCGAAGTAAATGCTTATGAAAGTGAAAGTGAGTGTTTATATAGGAGAGAGAATGTGGAACTCAAACGGTTAATTTGAAATTATCAAATATAATTTTGATCGGGTTCTGAGATCCGCATTAAATACATCACATCACACATTAATGTGTGACGGTTTACAGCCCACAAACAGTAACAACTTGCACTTTTTGTCTTCCCAAGGTAAAAATACCATCATTTCTTTGAAAAAATGACATGCCACGTAGGATAATAAGATAAATATCTTTTCAAAGATTTTGCATACGTGGCACGCACAATGACCAAGTATAAAAAGTATTATGACTGACATATCAGTACATCTGGAGGTTGACTAGACACTCCAGTAAAGTACCAGTGAAAACCTTTTGAAAGAGACTGGTAACCTCAAACATGCACGTCAACTAATACAGACAAATGAGAGGGACACATTTACAAGGAGACAATAGTCACCTCAAACATGCACGTCAACTAATACAGACAAATGAGAGGGACACATTTACAAGGAGACAAGAGTCACCTCAAACATGCACTTCAACCTATCTAATAACCAGTGAGAGGGACACATTTACAAGGAGACAAGAGTCACCTCAAACATGCACTTCAACCTATCTAATAACCAGTGAGAGGGACACATTTACAAGGAGACTGGTAACCTCAAACATGCACGTCAACTAATACAGACAAATGAGAGGGACACATTTACAAGGAGACAAGAGTCACCTCAAACATGCACTTCAACCTATCTAATAACCAGTGAGAGGGACACATTTACAAGGTACCAGTAATATTTTCTGGAAAATTTTTGTCTAGTGAGAAAATAAATTAATAAATTCCCCCTGAAATTAAAACATTTTTAAGAACAAAAAATATATCTTTCAGTCTTCCCCCTGGAATGTTGATCCAGAAATCTATTAATGCAAAGATAGTACACAACGGCGTTCAATATCTAAGCAGTCATAAATTTATGAATCTTTAAATCAAAGATCCCTGATAGTACACATAGGCGTTCAATAACAAGGTTCCAGATTTAAGGGTTTAACATTCCCAACTCACCAACAAGATATTCAAAAGTTTTAACATCCAACGGTTTGGTAAAAATGTCAGCGAGTTGTTTGTCAGTGGGAATAAAATAGAGTTCAATGTTGCCTTTCACAATATTATCACGAATGAAGTGATACCTGAGATCAATGTGCTTTGTCTTAGAGTGCATGACTGGATTGTTTGAGATAGCAATGGCACTGGTATTATCACAAAAGATTGGGGTCTTTGAATACTTAATACCATAATCAAGTAACTGGTTCTTCATCCAGAGTATCTGAGCACAACAACTGGCTGCAGACACGTATTCAGCTTCAGCAGTGGACAATGAAACTGAAGTTTGCTTTTTACTGGTCCAGCTGACCAGTTTGCCACCAAGGAAATGACATCCACCAGTAGTGGATTTCCTGTCTATCTTACAACCTGCATGATCTGAATCTGAATAACCCATTAGATCCATGCCTGAGCCTTTGGGATACCAAAGACCCAAACTGGGGACACCCTTAAGGTATTTCAGTATGCGCTTTACAGCAAGCATATGAGATTCTTTTGGATTAGACTGATATCTGGCACATAAACATGTTGAAAACATTATATCTGGTCTACTGGCAGTTAAATACATCAGTGAACCAACCATGCCTCTATAGACAGTGGTGTTCACTGGTTTACCATCTGGATCTGAGTCCAGTGTTAATGGTGCAAAAATTGGAGTGGGTTTAGATGGTGAAGAGTTCATATCATATTTCTTTAAAAGATCTCTAACATATTTTTCTTGTTTAATAAAAATACCATCTCTGGTCTGTTTAATCTGGAGTCCAAGAAAATATGTTAATTCACCCATCAAACTCATTTCATATTCAGTTGACATTATTTTCGAAAACTTCTTGCACATTTTATCATCAGTAGAGCCAAAAATAATATCATCAACATAAATTTGTACCATTAACAGATTACCTTTTTCATGAAGAATAAATAAGGTATTGTCAATTGCACCTCTTTTGAAACCATTTTTCAATAAATGTTTAGTCAGAGTATCATACCAGGCACGTGGGGCTTGTCTGAGGCCATAAAGCGCTTTGTCTAGACGATATACCCAATGTGGATGCTTTTCATCAATGAAACCTGGTGGTTGTCTGACATAAACTTCTTCTTCAAGTTTTCCATTCAAAAATGCACTTTTCACGTCCATCTGGTAGACCTTGAACTGATGATGAGCAGCGAATGCTAAAAATATTCTGATCGCTTCAAGTCTAGACACTGGAGCAAATGATTCATCAAAATCGACATCTGACTGGCAGTAGCCTTGTGCTACCAGTCTGGCCTTATTTCTGATTACGTGGCCATCTTCATCTACCTTGTTCCTGAAGACCCATCTGGTTCCAATTGGTTCTTTCTTTCCAACTGGGAAAGGAACCAGGTACCAGACCTTATTCCTTTTAAACTGGTGAAGCTCTTCTTGCATAGCAGTCACCCAGTTTGGATCTTCCATAGCCTCGTCAATCTTCTTTGGTTCTATCAGTGATAAGAAACTGACATATAAGCATTGATCACTGGAGGCTCTTCTGGTCAGAACTCCTCGACTGGAGTCACCTATGATCTGATCGATAGGATGAGCTTTTGTCCATCTGGAGTATTGACCAGGATTGTTACTGGCAACAATATCAGTGCAAAAATTCAGTTGAGTCTCCTCTGGTGTTGCTTCAGGAGGAAGATCTTGCCAGACTACTTCAACATCTTCATCTGAGTCATTTAAATCACGATTTGCATAATGAAATTCTTCATTTGAAATCATTTCTTGAAGTACTGGTTCAGTTTCAACTGGGACTGATACTGGGGGAGTAGTACGAACATCTGATCCAATATTAATTTCAGTGGGTAGCTTGAAAATAATTGAAGGATAGAATGGAGTACTACTGGAGAGTTTCTTCTTCTGAATAGGTTCCAGATCAGGATGACTGGAAACTGTGTCTTCTGAATCTTTATTGTAGTTGATAGGATCAGATTCACAGAAGACAATTGGAGTTACTGGGGGAGTATCAAGGGTTGGCTGTTTATTGATTGCGGCATTTGATTCATCAAATGTAACGTGAATTGACTCATGGACCTTTTCCAGTCTCTTGTTATAGACTCTGAAGGCCTTGCGAATGGCTGAATAGCCTAAGAAATACCCTTCATTAGCTTTGGCATCAAATTTGCCTAACTGACTGGAGTCGTTCAGGATGTAAACTGGACATCCAAAAACGTGAAAATAACCAATATTTGGTTTTCTATTTCTTAAGACTTCATAGGCTGTCTTTTTGTGTCGCTTCACATACACTGACCGATTCTGGGTGTGGCAAGCAGTAGCAATTGCTTCAGCCCAGAAACTGGTAGACAGACCAGATTCAGCAAGCATACTCCTGGCAGCTTCTATCAGCGTTCGATTTTTCCTTTCTACAACTCCAATTTGTTCTGGAGAGCGGGCTGATGAGAAATTCTAGGAGATGCCAGTGTCAGTACAGAATGACTCCAGAGTTGCATTCTGGAATTCTGTTCCATTGTCACTTCTTAACGGACACACCTTTCGACTGTACTTGAGCTCAATTTGCTTGATAAGACTGATGATTTCAGCAGCAGCTTCATTTTTTGACCTGAGAAAGATAACCCAGCAATATCTAGAAAATTCATCGACTATTACCAGAGTGTACCTTTTACCAGCACGAGTCTAAACATTCACTGGACCGAAGAGGTCCATATGAAGCATATGAAGAGGTTCAGATATGCTGAAATTCTATCTGGTCTTGAAACTGGTACGTTTCTGCTTACCCATCTCACATCCTGGACATGGCCTTTCCTTTTTGAAGGAAACTAAAGGTATCCCATCTGCCAGTTGTTTTCTAGACAACTTATTAATATTTTTGAAATTTAAATGGGATAACCTTTTGTGCCATAACCAGTTTGTGTCTTCGTCAGCTTGAGTATAGAAACACTGCTCTGAAGGAGAGCTTTCCATATCCATCACGTACACATTCCCTTTTCTGGGAGCAATCAATACTACCTTCCAGTCCTTGTTGAATACAATGCCCTGAGCAATATTGAATAGAACTTGATAGCTATCATCAGGCTTATTATTAGAAGTAAATGGACCAGGCTTGGATGCAAACTGACTGGACTTGCAATCTTTCATGAAATGACCTTTTCTGCCACACTTAAAGCATGTCAGATTGGTCTTATCAGTTGAAGAACTGGATGCAAATTGTCCAGATGGCCTATTTGCTCTTGCTTTGAAACGGTTAAACGTTTTAGCAATGATAGCAACCAGGTCATCATTTTCAGATTCATCACAGTCTGAAGAGATTTGACTAGATTCTCCAGATTCCATGAGTTCATACACCAATTTCTTCATAGAAAATACATTCTCAGAAGATATCAGTGCTGTACTTTGTGGTTCAGTATGACTAACCATAGTAGGACTACTGGAGGCATGGTTATAAGCATCTTGTTCTTTAACAACTCTCTGAGCTTGATTTTCTTCAGTGTACCTGGAAGCTCCATATAAAGTTGACAGAGTGTGAGTGTGAAGAGTTTTACCTTGTCGTAAGACCAGGATCATGTGAGACCATTTGGTGGGTAGAATATCACAAAATTTCTCCAGAAGTATATCCTTGTCTTTCTCAACCCCAAGACCTCTCAACTGGTTTATGATGCTCATAAATCTGGTGTAAGTACCAGTGAGAGACTCATTGGGCTGAGCAAAAAATGACTCATACCTCTTGTTTAAGGAGACTTTTCTGGTGACAATGGTGTCATCTCCTCCTTCAAACTGGTTTATGATGCTCATAAATCTGGTGTAAGTACCAGTGAGAGACTCATTGGGCTGAGCAAAAAATGACTCATACCTCTTGTTTAAGGAGACTTTTCTGGTGACAATGGTGTCATCTCCTCCTTCAAACTGGTTTATGATGCTCATAAATCTGGTGTAAGTACCAGTGAGAGACTCATTGGGCTGAGCAAAAAATGACTCATACCTCTTGTTTAAGGAGACTTTTCTGGTGACAATGGTGTCATCTCCTCCTTCAAACTGGTTTATGATGCTCATAAATCTGGTGTAAGTACCAGTGAGAGACTCATTGGGCTGAGCAAAAAATGACTCATACCTCTTGTTTAAGGAGACTTTTCTGGTGACAATGGTGTCATCTCCTCCTTCAAACTGGTTTATGATGCTCATAAATCTGGTGTAAGTACCAGTGAGAGACTCATTGGGCTGAGCAAAAAATGACTCATACCTCTTGTTTAAGGAGACTTTTCTGGTGACAATGGTGTCATCTCCTCCTTCAAACTGGTTTATGATGCTCATAAATCTGGTGTAAGTACCAGTGAGAGACTCATTGGGCTGAGCAAAAAATGACTCATACCTCTTGTTTAAGGAGACTTTTCTGGTGACAATGGTGTCATCTCCTCCTTCAAACTGGTTTATGATGCTCATAAATCTGGTGTAAGTACCAGTGAGAGACTCATTGGGCTGAGCAAAAAATGACTCATACCTCTTGTTTAAGGAGACTTTTCTGGTGACAATGGTGTCATCTCCTCCTTCAAACTGGTTTATGATGCTCATAAATCTGGTGTAAGTACCAGTGAGAGACTCATTGGGCTGAGCAAAAAATGACTCATACCTCTTGTTTAAGGAGACTTTTCTGGTGACAATGGTGTCATCTCCTCCTTCAAACTGGTTTATGATGCTCATAAATCTGGTGTAAGTACCAGTGAGAGACTCATTGGGCTGAGCAAAAAATGACTCAAGATCTTGTTTTTCTTGAATCAGTTGTTCAGTTACCAGAACCTGGGCTTGAAATGCCAGTTCAATGTCTTGAAGTTCTTTTAACTTTGATTTTAAAAACAGTTATTTCAGAAAAATCTGTTTCTAGACCATTTACACAGTCAAATCTAACAGTTTCAACAAATATTAAATCAGCATTAAGAGCTTCAGCAATATCCAATTTTAGTGCTTGGTCAGTTGCAGTATCATAATCACTAACCTTTTTGATAACAATGTCCACCCATCGTCCAGATGTGACATCTTCCTTCACCAGGTGCTCTTCGTCTGCCAGAGCCATGTAACAACAATCTTTTTCTTCTTCTTCATCAGCAGATGAGTCAATAGAAGGAACCCATTTTTCTTCAGTTTGTTGCAATCATGCACTTATTATTATCTTCCATTTGTTGTGCCATGAGAGCAATTTGAGCCTTAAGCTTTTTGTATTTAGATTTATAGCTATCATCAGGCTTATTATTAGAAGTAAATGGACCAGGCTTGGATGCAAACTGACTGGACTTGCAATCTTTCATGAAATGACCTTTTCTGCCACACTTAAAGCATGTCAGATTGGTCTTATCAGTTGAAGAACTGGATGCAAATTGTCCAGATGGCCTATTTGCTCTTGCTTTGAAACGGTTAAACGTTTTAGCAATGATAGCAACCAGGTCATCATTTTCAGATTCATCACAGTCTGAAGAGATTTGACTAGATTCTCCAGATTCCATGAGTTCATACACCAATTTCTTCATAGAAAATACATTCTCAGAAGATATCAGTGCTGTACTTTGTGGTTCAGTATGACTAACCATAGTAGGACTACTGGAGGCATGGTTATAAGCATCTTGTTCTTTAACAACTCTCTGAGCTTGATTTTCTTCAGTGTACCTGGAAGCTCCATATAAAGTTGACAGAGTGTGAGTGTGAAGAGTTTTACCTTGTCGTAAGACCAGGATCATGTGAGACCATTTGGTGGGTAGAATATCACAAAATTTCTCCAGAAGTATATCCTTGTCTTTCTCAACCCCAAGACCTCTCAACTGGTTTATGATGCTCATAAATCTGGTGTAAGTACCAGTGAGAGACTCATTGGGCTGAGCAAAAATGACTCATACCTCTTGTTTAAGGAGACTTTTCTGGTGACAATGGTGTCATCTCCTCCTTCAAACTGGTTTACTAGTTTATCTCACATGGTTTTAGCACTGGGAAAAAGAACTAGTGTAGGAATTAGGGTTTCAGGAACAGCCCCGAGGATCATGTTTTTGAGAAGGGTATCTAGATTTACCAATCTCCTCTCCTCTTCAGACCAATGTTCCTCCCTCTTTTACCTGCCTCTTCTAGATCCAGTTGGATCAAGGAAAGCATTGAGAGGTGATGTGGGGACATAAGGTCCTTCATTTAAGATTTTCATCATGTTTTTCTCAATACCAGTGATATGCAATATCATCCTTGCCTTCCACGTACCAAATTCATCGCTATTCCCACTGAATTTAGGAACAGGATTGTTTGAATAGTGCACATGCACATGTGGAGAAGCAGGAGTAGGAGGAGGAGGTGGTGGATTAGTGTTATTAACAATGGGTGGGTCAGTATTTTGATCATTAATATTAACATTAGGATCAGGACCAAAATTAAAGTTTCCTTGTGTATTTTCTGGGGTGGCCATTAAAGAAGCAGATCAAGGCAAGTTTATTAGCCTTCTGCTCTGATACCAATTGTAAAGTCCCAAACTCTCTAGATGGTTAACCAAGAAGTGTAAAATACAACAAGTCTAATAAGCACTAGATTGGACTAGTATTACTTGAATATAAATGCAAGTATATAAACAAAGTAATACAAGACTAAAAGCAATAAAGTAAAGGTGGAACACAATGTAATTTTTCAAGTGTATTTTATTTATGATGTTAAATAAAATACAAGGTTGTGCGGAATCAAGATAATACAAATATGTAAGTATCCTAACAACCTATGAATTACAAATGATCTATATTTGCCAAATAACTCTTTTAGATCGAGATACTTAAAGTTGTGAAGTATCCCTGTTTAAGATCGAGAGTATTTAGACAAATTCACCTTTTATGCTAAAAGTAATTTTAACGAAGAAATGACTTTGTATTTATAGGCAAACAAATTTACCAGTGAACTTGTGCCGTACAAATATGGTTGCATGCATTTAATGAATCGACAAGGTCATTAAATGCATTGGTTAAGGTACAAGGATAAAGTCACATCAATATGACTTTATTCTTTTAACCAACCACCTTTACACACGTAAGCACTTTAGTAAAGAACAAGTGGAATGTTCTTTGGAAAGTGTGTAAAGGCAAAAAGTCAATTTCTCGATATCAGTGTTCAGACTTGTAAGGTCTAGAACACTGACAATCCTCCAGTCGTAGATCTGGTAAGACTTCCAGTGGACTCCGCCATTTGTCAGTCTTCTTTATTCTAACTTCAGTCTTTGACTTCAGTGAGAATGTCTTCAGTAGAATAGATCTGGACTGGGGTGAAGTCCAGTGAGCAAATCTGGAATACTCCAGATTTCCTAAACAAGTATTTTGCTCACTGGTCTTCCATTATTTCTGAACAAATCTTCAGAGGGACTCCAGTTTCCAAGTCTGGAGTAGGTCCAATAAATATCATTTCTGGACAGATCTTCAGTAAGGCTCCAGTAGTCGAGTCTGGAGCGAGTCCAGTAAATCTGGACCTAACATATGATCTCTCGGAAAATGAATCTCATACTCATCCTCCTGAAAGCCAAAAATATCCAGAGATAAAGGATTCCATTCAAATCCTGAATATTGATGCAATGGAGGAACCACATGTCTCTCCTCCACAATCTGACTTTGGTGAAGTGATAATGGGTAAATTTAAAGAAGAATTTATGGAACCAGGAGATGTTATGAGTAAGATAGTAGCACAAGAGCAAGTGTCATTTCCACAACCTATGATTGGAGTCGACTCGAGAGAAGATGAGTATCAATTGACTTATTTGGAACAAAACAAATTATTACTCATTAGCAGAGAGCCGGTGGTCGAAGATGTTGATTTGAAAATATGTTCTTCCTTCCTTGGTAAGGTATGTGATGTTTCTTATGATGATACAAATGTTGCTAAATATATCTTGAAGGATTTGGAGGATGAAGTCATTATCGACTTGGATGAGGAGTTGCTAACTGGTCCAACGAAGATGATTGAGCTTGAACACACCAAAATGGATGAATCACCGATAGTTCAAGCATGTTTTCAACTGGTGAGCAACAAGAGGAAGCTAGAGGGAGCATCGGCTACTTTCCTTATTGATAAGTGTTCAATTGTCTCTCAAGAGAGTCGTTTTTATACTTCAGGTAACCCAATATTTTTTGAGTATAAAAAACGGCGATGGGTAGAAAACTCGGTTTTAAAAATAGATATGATAGATCATGTGAGTAGAGACTTTGCAAAGGTGGATTTTAAGAAATGGGTAATGATAAAAGTTAATTTCACAAAATTTTCACCTTACTCGTGTAGGCCACCAGACTCTTTATATCTTGGTGAAGTTAACAGTTGGAGTCTGACAAAGGTGAAAGTTAATTGTTTTTCACCATTTAAGGGTAGACCGCCCAACACTCTAAGTGTGGGGGCGTCAGAGACCCCACCATGGTAATTCTTTGGGGTAAGAGTCTAGCTAACGACTCGTAAATAAATTAAGCGCTTCTCGGGAGGCAACCCGTGTCTTCTATTTTGTTATTTAAATTTAAATTTTGCATTTTTCTTTTTTTTTGTTTGTGTTTTTGAATAAACTCTTTGATGATGGTTATGGTTATGCTATTTGTTTGGTATTCCTGTTATGCGTTGATTCGTTTGTTCATGCTTGATAGCAAGTTTTGTCATATGCATATGCTGGCAGTAAGTTCAACACTATTCTTGTTGGCATCTTTCAAGCATGGAACACCCGTCATACCCGACAAGTTTTTCTTGTTCTTGATTTTGTCTTTTGTTTACTTTCCCCTATTTCCCATAGTTTGCCTTAGTTCATTGGACATTGAGGGCATTGTCCAACTCAAGTGTGGGGGGTGGTAAATAGGAAAAAGTCGGGTATTTTTAGAGGAATTTTAAACTTTTGCATGTTTGTCCTTGTAGTTAATTGCTTTTGTCACCTAATTATAGAATTTAATGAGCAATTTGACTACACCCTTGGTACAAATTTTAATATGTGGAATGTGTTTTGACTGATTAATTAGGCAATCCCTTCTGGATTAATAATATGACTAGCACGCTTATAGCACCAAAACATCAAATTTGTGAGATTATTGATTCATTGATAGTTATGATAGGTGTTTTCGGTTTTGGAATTATTAGCCTTGTAAATTTGTCCCTCTCGTAGGCTTTTGGATTTATCCAAGAGTAAAGGTTCTATTTTGAGCTCTGAACTGTGATGTGCAAGTTTGAGGTTGATTTTCTATTTCCGGATTATTTCATTTGCTATGAGTGTGCCGGTGATTGCGTTGATTCAAGAACTTGTCTTGGTTGATCGTTCCGTGTTTTTCTAGATGAGGAAGGGGCAAATTTAGGATTAAAACCATTGTTCTTTGTATGTTCACCTTTTGTTTCGTAAAATATTGTTATGTGCATGTTTTGTTAATGTGCTTAGTAGCTAACTACACTGGTTAGTGAACCACCTGTTTAAACCCTTATGTTGCACTCATTTTTAGTGCCAGAAACAATAGAAAACATGTTGTCATTAGCTTGTTCTTTGTATGTTCACCTTTTGTTTCGTAAAATATTGTTATGTGCATGTTTTGTTAATGTGCTTAGTAGCTAACTACACTGGTTAGTGAACCACTTGTTTAAACCCTTATGTTGCACTCATTTTTAGTGCCAGAAACAATAGAAAACATGTTGTCATTAGCTTGTTCTTTGTTATGGTTTGGGTTTTATCTTGTTATGTCGGGTTGGGATATTCTCATTTAATGGGGGTAGTTTGATTTCGTCATGATTTTTGGATCAAGTCCGGATTGTTCATCTTAGCATTTTATTAAATGATTTGTCACTGTTTCTACATTATTTAAGAGAATACCAATTAGTCAGAGTAAAAGTAGCTCACAAAAAAAAGAATAAAAAATTTGAAAAACAGAAAAAAAAAAAAAAGAAAAAAAAAAGAGAAAAAGAATGAAAAACAAACGAGCTTGGGCTGTCAGTTGGTATTTCTCACTTTTTGTCAAATCATTTTTGTAAGTTGGTTCATCTATTACACCAACAAAAGCTTCAATATTTCTACAAATTATAAGAGTTGAGTTGGTACATCTTTATAACCAACGAAAAAGGATCTTGCAATACTATATCCTTCGAGTTATTTTTCTTAGGTTGGCATGTTTGTTTAAGCCAACATGGGTAGTTTGGTTGATTGAGTTGTTTGATTGTCATACACTACAATGGTGTCGGTTTCTATCGTTCTATTGGGGGGTATTGTCGGGAAGACTTCTTGGGATTTGGACCGTTGGCAACTAATGACATGGATTGTTTATGGACTAGACTATATGTGAAAACTTTGTTAAATGTTGTGTTATTTCTTTGTTAACACCATTTGTTTACCCAAATTTCCATACCCTATTTTAATACCCTGTTTAGCCTCAGAGTTCATTACAACCCTTAAAGTCCTCTTCTGATAGACGTTATAGGGTGCTTGCGCCTTGGCGATGAAGGAACGATTCTAGTACAAGCCTATGGTTAAAAGATTATGCATCACGACTAGGCATTGAGTGATTATTCAAATATTCAACCCCAAAAGTAAGTTAGTTGGAGTAGGATAGACGAGATATCACTGATTCGTTTCTTTTATGCTTAGTCGTGTTATTAAGGCTTGTGTATCAGTCAAGTATTGTCAAACATTCCGGTTTTCATTTAAGATTAAAACTGCCTAACCATCTCTTTTCATTTTATGGTTGATCTTCTTTTTGATTACTGAAATGTGGTTTCCATTATGTGCCAAGGTAATTTATGTTTTTCAGCTTGAAATTGCTTGAGGACAAGCAAAGCTTAAGTGTGGGGGGATTTGATGTGACCAATATTATACCATTTCCCACATGATTTTAGTACCGATTATTCGTAATTTTTATAGTTTTATATCCAACTTTCGATGCTTTGAGGTAGTGTTGAGTGTTTTCAGGTTGGAGAATGATTATACGGATGAATTGGTTGATTTTGATGATCTATGGAAGAAACAAGAGATGGATTCAGTTGGAATCAGTTGAAAGACAAAGGAAACGAATTCTGGAGCATGTAACGCCCGTTAGAGATTTAACACCCGTTACATGGTTCTCTTCTGTAACGGGTGGCATAACTGCCGTGACAAATTCTGAAGAGTATAACGCCCGTTACATATCTAACGGCCGTTAGGGGGGATTTCTGCAATTAATGTTAATTAAGGCATTAGGGCTCAGTTCTGTAGCCGTGTAACGCCCGTTATACCATGTAACGGCCGTTACACGCGTTTTTCATATATATACTTAATTAGGTTTCTGAATTATGCACGAATTTTGGGGAGACTTTCACCACCAGACGAATTTAGGGTCCTTTGGAGACTTTTCAAGCAGTTTTTACATCTTTGAAGATCATAGGATTGCTCGTGAGATCCAAGGCATTCAAACATCGTATTTCTTAGCTTTTCGATTGTTTTCTTCACTTTGGTACAAGATGTTTTCTATTTCTTTTACTCGTTGTGATATGATTATAATTATGAGTGGCTAAACACTTCATCATCTACTGAGATGAAGTGACACAATGAATATTGGTTGCATATTATTTTGAATTTAAGTTGATAATTAAACGTTTCATCGAGATCTTAATATATTGAATTCTTATTATTTATTCTATTGTTTGTTGATGATGTATGAATGGTTTTAGTGGTAGCTAAGTCCAGGAATTCATTGTTCTAGTTGATTTGGTAGAATCAATAGGTGTTAATTCGTGGTAGCGAGTTGATAAACAACAATAGGTAAGAGAATTCAACGTGTTAACGATTTGGTAGAATCGATAGATGGAATTGTTTTATAATAACAAATTGGAGGATTCTATTGATCCAAGACATGTATGTAGACCTGGGCCTCCCCCGCTTTCAGTTAAGGCCAGAAAGAATTATCTCAAATTAGTCAGTTAGGGAGATCTTAATAGAGAAGGTGGTATCCGGATCTTTAGGATTGAATTAATTGGTTAATGGGTTCAGATAGGGTAATAAGCTAGGTGGCCAACTAGTGAGTTCCTTGTCTAAACTTAGTTATTAAAATCAACATATTTGAATTGGTATTAACTTAATGCAACCAAAATGAAATGTGTCATGGAGTCGAGGTAGATGATCCTTTAAATTATTGTTTTAAATCAATTTTTACTATCGTTTTAGGACGATCCTTGCCCCGGTAACACCGGATTTAATTATTTACTTTTGCAAAGTGACAATTCGGTCACAAAAACCCCCTCTTACTTGAACTACTTTATTTCAACAATTGCTTACTTAGTCCTTGTGTTCGACCTGGTCTTACCACTTAGCTATACTATATACGATTGGGTCCACTGCCCAATAGTGTGTGGTAGTCGTTATTTGGTATTACTTGTTTAAAAATTTATAAACTCGATATTACACATCAATGTTCAAGGGGACTCCCATTACGACATTCATGGAGCAACAAAAAGAGCCTCCCCAATAAAAAGGGAACGGCCAAAAAACCACTCAAAGACGGACTCATTATAATGAAGAAGTCAAGGGTAAGGTTAATAGTTATTAATTGCAGGTACCAAAAAAGAATATACAGAGACCTCTCCCAACATAAAGGAATGCCGGTCAAGTATCCATCAAAATTGTCTACAGGCACACAGGCCACCAATATTGTTTACAAACTAGCAAATAAAGTTCACAATTCAAACAAGTACCAGGAGGATCAAGGGGCAACCTGCAGGAGATCAGAGGGAGAGGCTTCCGGATTGGATGCAAGCTTGCGAAGGTATTCAGAGTCAATATTGGCCAATTCATCCAAAGCAGAGTCAAGACGGCCAGCTGTGTCTTCAGGGATAACGCGGCCCTCTAGATTTACAATACCTTCATCAGCTAGAGCACGCATTAATCCTACCTCTGCATCAACTCTGTTTTCATTACAAACCTTCGACAGTAGCGTAGCAACTTCAGGACCATGAAGGAACGACTTGCATACACGGGGAATAACTTCAACAATCAGCCTTCCATACTTCCCAGATTGCTCTGCAAGCGCGTCTTGTGCTCCCTTCAGCAGTGCATCCTTCTCCCGAATCTGATCTGTGAGAGCCTCCGCCTCCTTTTCTTTCTCTGCAATGACCCTCTGCACGGCTGCACGCACAGTATCTACTTTGGATTGAAGAGCTGCACAGTCCACCTCCAGCTCGGTTACCTTCACCTCAAGAGCATGCTTTTCTGTCATCAGCCTCTCATACTGCTCCTTCGACGGCCCAGACTCCTCAGATACCTCTCGCAATCTCGTATCCAGAGCACTCCCAACAACACTAGTACTGAAGATCGAGCGGTTAAAGAAGGCAGACAGCTTCGGGATCCCCATGTTCATCAATCCATTGATCCACCCAGCAGGAGCGATGCTCTGAAGAGAGTGATGACATGAAGCAGCATCAGGAGCCTCCCCCAAAGGGTCGAAGGCTGCAAAAAAAAAAGAGAAGAGGGAAGGAAATCAATAACAATAAATGGACAAATAAAGAAGAGCCAAAGGAAACTTACAAGTAGACTGTTCGGGGACCTTAACACTCCTGGTTTTCCATTTTTTCGGTCGGGAACTACCAACACTCTTGGATGACTTTTTTCTCTTCTTTAAACGGCTAGCAACAGTGTTCTCTTGGGCAACATCCTCTGCATACTCACCAATGCCATCGAAAACATCTACCACAACTTGCTCCTCAACAACCCGGTCCTGAGCCACAGGAAGAGGTGTCTCAACCAACACCTCTGAAGGACCCTCCTGGATAGTAGAGGACGGGGTCGAAGGGGGGGCAAGAGCAACTGGTTTGAAAACAAGGCTAGACAACGCAGGTTGTCTATCGATCAACTGTTTAAAAGACATCTCTGCAAATGAAGACAATTTGAATCAATACCCCCAATATTCGACAAACAAAGAAGAAAACAGGAAAGGGACAAAGCAACCTACCCCGACCATCACATTCAATAGTGAAATCCTCCACACCATGTTCCCAAAACGAAGCAACACGAGACTTAAATAACACAGCCTCCGGATATATACACAGTTTAATGCCATATGAAGACAGGCGATCAACATCAGATCGCCTCGCACCAAGGACACTGGGAACACCTATAGATGTATACTTCACCCTACCACCATTTAACAAACCCCTACGCTTAGGAGGAATCAGTGAATGATGAACAAAAACAAACGAATCCTTCCAATCCCTAACCTCTGTACCACCAGCAATGAACAGCTCACGATCACCATTCTTGGAGACGGTAACCCAATCACCAGACTATTTGAGTTTGTAGAAGGAGTTAAACAATACTACCGATGGCTCTATAAGATTAGCACTACAGAGAACTTGGAAGGCGATGATTTTCGCGATTCCAGTCGGATGAACAGTAGAGATATGGCATTGATAATAATCTAAGACAGCCAGGAAGAAAGAAGACAGAGGAATCCTAAGATTACCAAGAGTGAAAGCTTTCACATACAGACCAACGAAACCAGCAGGAGGGTCAAAAATAGATTGCCCCCCTTCCGGATACCGGATTGAGTTAGGGTTTCGTGCGAAGTAAGTAGATACAAAGTTTTGATAAGCAGAACGACTTAACATATTAGTGATACTCTTTATCCCTCTCTTCGTCATCACTAAAATATATGTAATAAAGGAAGAAGAAGGATAAGGAGTTTACCTGATGAAGATCGATGAAGCAGCGAAGGAAGAGTTCTCGTAGTAAAAAGAGGCAAAAAGCCCTTTCTTGACAAAGAGTTGGTATTTATATCGGGTAATAATCACGGGTACCAACCAGTGAAAAGTTACCCCGAGTATTGTTCCAACAAGTTGTCACTAAGCGATAAGCCGTAATTATGACTCTAAGCGACTTTAGTATCGCTTAAATACTTGTTTAAATGGACAAGTTGCGACACGGAGTAATGGAGCACATTTTTAAGTCTAACCGGACACCCTGAAGACAGCCTCTCCAGTTAGACTGGGGGGCTTGATGATATACCCTATACGGAGATTCAGCTCCGTACCCGAAGCAGATACGAAGACACCTTCGTACAGGTAAAATTACTTACCCAGAACGGAGCTTAACCTCCGTTCGACATAATCATTCCGAAGCTCCTGAGGTAACAAATACCCAGCTCCGAGGAAAAATGTAACATCCCAAACTTTTCTTTACTAGTTGACTAATGTCGTTAAGTCAATATTGTGTGTGTCGTTAAGTCTATTTTAGATTTAATGCTTATATGTAGTTATTGTGTGATATGTGTGAGGCTTAAAAGCCTAAATGTTAATATATGAAGGTTAATGTTCATGTAGTGACATTTAATGAAGGATTAATGATGTATATGGTCAATAAAGTAGTTTGTGACCAATAATGAAGGATTAGGAAGCTTAGGGGCTAGTTTTGACATAGGAGCAAAGTCAAAAACGGGTTTAGGGAGTTGGAGGGTGTCATTAGGTTGTCAATTGCAGAAAATCCATTCCCTAAACAAGCCCTAGCCGCCCATAGCATCCTCCATCAAATTGCAAGCCGAAAAGCCTTCCAACGTGTGATTCGAGTGTGTTTTGTCAAGAGTTTTGCATTCCCTTGTGATCATCTACAGGTAATTTAGGTGACTTCCCTTCGATTTGTGATCTTATGTATTAAATGAATGGATTTAATTCAGGTCTTAGGGTTTGGAGAAGGGTTTGGGTTGTTGGAAATCAATTGTGGTTAATTGATCGAGTTTTGATGTTAGGAATGGTTGTTTAATGTGACCTAATGATCCATTTTGTTAACAATTCGTTCATGGAGCAATTGATGGTGTCAAATCATCAATTAGGTTTTAAAAGAGTCTTTTTCTGGTGTAAAACCCGTTTTTTGGAAAAACAGACCAAAAGAGACTAATACCTCGGGTAATAGTCTAGAAATGGACAAAATTGAGAATAGTCGGAAAGAGACAAATACCTCGGGTAATAGTCTAAAAATGGACAGAAATTGAGAATAGCCGTAAAGAGACAAATACCTAGGGTAATAGTCAAAATGAGACTATTACTTGAAATGATGGTAAGTAAAGGGGTATGCGGCATGTATATAGACTGTAGGTCGGTTTAGTCTCGTTATACTCGTTAATTGGTCCTATGTTGATTATTAGGTAGTCGGGAATACTTGCAAAGCTCGGTAACTTGCGTTATCATTTGTTGGTAAGCCGTACCAAGGTAAGATAAACTACTTTGACACGCTGGGGGATTCAACGAAAAGCTGGTTTCAAATCATAAATACTTCCATTTGGTATCTTTATATTGCATGAGGGCATATGGGGTTACACGGGAGGTATTATGGGTTATGTAGTTGACCATGAGACCTGAAATGCAGTCCCTAATGTAGTGAAATGAAGTATTGCTTAATGTAGTGTATGGTTATGCAGTTTATGTAGTATTACAAAGTATCTCATTATGCATGAAATATAGAAATGAAGTTGATGTGTGATATATGCATGCTTACATGGCTTGTACACCTAGCTCACTAGACTTATTAGGTTGCCATGTCACTTGCACGTTTAAGGATCCAAACGTAATGAAGATAAAGTGTGTGAATATCTAGGAATGTGTGTTACCTAGACTATATGTGTGTGACGGTTTAGGAATGTGTGTTACCTAAACCATATGTGTGAAACCGAGCTCGTAAATATAATGCAGGGAAAGTGTTAAGCTTAACCCGTATTAGTTTTAGCCGGACGAGTGCATTGACGTAGTTGTTGCTTGGGTGGCTCCTCGCAACATGGTCTTTATGATGCAGGGCGAGTAATACGAGGGGTTTGACCAACCTCCATATACGGATTACTCTTGGATTGGCTTGCCATTCCTTAACGACGAAGTATGACTCGCCTTTTGGTGAAGCATCTAGTCGGGTGTGACTTATGTTACACTTATATGCAGTTAACAAAGATATGTGTGATAATGTGTGAATAAAATGAAGGATAGGCACATTTAGGGGATTCACCCTAATTGATATGAAGTTGATATGCAGTTATGTGTGAATGTGTGATGTGTGTTGTGCCTAAATAAACTTGTCTAATAATGAAGATTGTTTTAATTGGACAAATGCTTTAATAACATAGTGTTATCTTACTTAGCTAATTCGTTAGCTAACACTTGTTTCTTAAATGTGGTTGTTCCCTCAGGTTTAGCTTGAAGGACTAGTTGATGCAGGAAGAGTGAGAGTTGGGTAGATGCATGCAGGAGAACTTAGCTACCCATAGTCGATTGTCTCTTTAGACATTCATTTACATTTCGTACTTGATGTCGAATTTATATAGTATTGTTGAACGGTTGTTTTGTGTTGGGCAACCGTTGGTTTTCATTTTAAACTATTTGATGGTATTGCATGTAACACCAATAAATGCAGAAACCGAACAGTTTTTATCGGTTTTGAACGTTTAAAGATTTCTTCCGCAATTTTGACACCGTTAGGTGAAAGTTTTTGAAAACCCATATTTTTAAATGTCGGGTGTTACAAGTTGGTATCATAGAATAGGTTTAAGTAAACCAAGATTCGACTTTGACCGTAGGATTTTGGACTTAAACCGATGTAGGATAACTTAGGCTTATGCAGGTGTGCCTAGCTTTGAGATGAAGTACTATAGGACGGGTTGGGGAGTGAGTGAGAGTGTAAATTTAAGGCTTGAATATTGTGTGTGATAATGTAGCTAAATGAAGTATGGCCTTGATACATGTAGTCTCACTTTAACTCTTGCTAACCGTCGTCGTTGCCTTGTAGAGATAATGGCAAACACTAGAGCTAGTAACCAGAGGGGAGGAGGAAATGGTGGTGGTGTTCCTCCTAATGGGAACGAGGCTGGAAATGAAGTGGAGCAAAGGCCACCCCGTGTACAAAATCGCCGTCTTGGTGATCCACCAACCGCCTCTGAAGTAGATAGGGCAAACCCGGTGATTGAACAGGTTCC
>CM067168.1:141798887-141865108 GCA_034093135.1 Erigeron breviscapus
TCCAAGATTCGATAACCTTCATTGGGTGTAATATTATTGAAACTACCCCCGAAAGCATATCCCAATTCTCGTTTAGACTTTTTATCTAACCCATCAAAGAAAAGCTCCACATATTTTTCCCTAGTCAAATCGTGCCCTGGACAATTTCTCAACATTTCCTTGAAACGAATCCAAGCCTCAACAACATCTTCTCCATCATCTTGTTCAAAAGACCTAATCATGTTCTCCAACCTTCTTTGAGTTCTAAGTGAATAAAACTCACCAATGAAAGCCTCCTTGAGTTGGTTCCAAGTAGTAATAGAATTTTCTGGAAGATTATTGAACCAATCAAGTGCTTCTCCTGTGAGAAAGGATCAAACCACTAAATTAACAACTAAATCGACACACAATCCCCGGCAGCGGCGCCAAAAACTTGATGTGGTAAATCGAGTTAAAAATTATAAACTAGAAATACCTAGAAACTCACTACTACACACTATCGGGCAGTGGACCCGTTCGTATGCAATATAGTTAAGAGGCAAGTCCGTGTTCGTTCTCGGGATTGGTTTGAACTAGTTGTTTAATAAAATGGTTTGGAAAACAGGGTGTTGCTTCGAGTCTCACTTTGACAATTAAATTAAAATAAAATTAAAAGACAAAACGCATAAAAGTAAAGAAAAGCTTTAGACAATATTAATAAAGATCATCCACCTTGAATTCGCTAGACTTCAAACATGATTGCATTCAATTAAGACCAAATTCATTGAGTTGAAAAGATAATCGTAAAAGGATTAAGGTGCTCACGTGGTACCACCAACCGTGAGCAAATTACCCAATCACCTAAGTTGCTAGTTTAATTACCCAAGCCGGTACCACCAATGCCTAGACAACCTTACCAACAATGAGTTTGCTTGACTATCGAATTAACAATTGTGCCTATGTGAAGATAACGTGGTACCACCAACCGTTATAAAACACGTTGACAAAATGACTCCTTTTATTAAAATGATATTCACTATCATACCATGAACTAGTGATAATTGCTCATAGACAAACAACCATTTGAAAATCACATATGCATCCAACTAGTACCACTAACGAAGAACACACATGCCACCAATATCATAATAATATATAAAAAGGAATTAAATCATCAAGATCTCGATACAACGATAATTGAAATCAACTCTTTGGATTAAAACATATAGCAATCACATCATTCGTCTAGTTTCCTCAAGGTGGATGATTGAATGTTTAGCCACTCATGATTAATTCAAAATAACAATCAAAATAAAAGAAGAACATGATGTACCAATCGTTCTTGAAATTGAAATTGCAAGACAATAAAATAGATACGATCTAAGTGGGTGCCCTTGAATCTTCAATGAATCGAACGAAGAAATCTACCCTTGATCCTCGAAAGAATCCCTTGGAGAGCAGCTCTTAGAAAGAATTTGGATACTTGGGAAAATAGGGTTTTTTTCTTTATATACCTCCCCCAAAATCTGCAGCAAAAGGCTGCAACCTGATACTCCCGTGCACTCACTGCGGCGCAGTGGCCTTGTGCACTTCCCACTGCGGCACAGTGAGAAGTCCCTGAATTGTTTATTCGTTGTTGACTGCGGCGCAGTGGGGTGTGAATGCTCCCACTGCGGCGCAGTGATAATTCACTGGAATCTTGTACCTTTGGTACCCAACGACTGTGGCGCAGTGGGGAAATAACCCTCCCACTGCGGCGCAGTGCATATCTGTTGAAATCTTTGTTCTTCATTATCAACATCCCTCGAACACTCGGGTCAACTTTTTGGCCAATAATCGTCAGAAAATGTACCACATGGGCGCGCAACCTGCTAAGAACCTGAAAGCACTAACAAACACCATAAACGCGCCAAATGCATACAAAATCGACTCAAAACACATACGAAAAAGGCCAATAATGATGTGGGCGATCTATATAAATTGGTCACATCAAGTAGTGTGACTGGTCGTGTCATGAGATCTGAGATGCCAAACAAGTATTTTAATTTTATTACTGTTATTTGCTTTTTCAAATCTTTTTCAGACTAAGCCTCTCGCTGAATAAGCGGTTGCGGCTTCAATTTACTTTTCAGTTTTTAATTAGTTTAATAGGAAATCGTGACAACCCACAACCGATAGAATTACACATATTATTAGATTAGGTAGTGCAAGCAACCCTGCGAATGATCCTGTACTCTTACTATACTACATCTGATCGGGTCCCCTGCCCGTAATCGTGTGGTTAGTTTGAGATAATTACTTGTACAACATTTTTATAAATTTAAACACTAAAAAATAACCACCCATCACAAGGGTGCCAGCGGCGCTGGCAGCTCCTGCTGCTCTCCGATTTGTTTCGTTCGACTCCCGAATCACCTCCTTGTGTCTTGTAACTTCATAGGCCTTCATGTTGAGTTGCTTGATTCCATTTACCCTCACTCGCATCTTCTGTGAACCTGCGTATATATCAAATCCATTAAGTACCAATAGTTCCGGAATATTAACTCATTTTAGACATAGAAATGTGGCCTTTTGATAGAGATATTTTTCACAAAATGAACGCTCATCATATACCCCACACTTAAGTCATTGTTTGTCCTCAAGCAAATAGTCCAAGAAATAAAAACATTGATGAGCGGACAACTTAAGTGTTTAAGTTATTCTACTTTTTAAAACATTTGAAAGATTAGTCATGCAAAATGATTTGAGAAAGCTTTAAGACAAAATCAGTAAGCTATAGCTAGAGGTAAAGATAATCAGTCAATCAAAACTAAAAGTTAACCTTATATTCGTGTTAATACCTCTAAAACCGTTCTATAATTCCACATGTCCTACAGCTCAATCTTACTTCCTTCTGCTGACTAGTTAAGCACTTAATTAAAGTTTGTATAGCAATCAGATCTACTAGCTACTAGCAAGGCATTTATATCTTATTATTTGTTGTAATTGTGAGTCACTACTTAGACATACTCTAACACTACAGTTATGCTCACTAGCTAAACACTAAAGCAGTTATACGATATTATCATCTTTAATAGTTGAGACAGCGGTGACAGGTCGGTGGTTCCCCACTCGCAGAGCGACATAACTCAACTAATGGTTAGAGTTTATACCTTACATCAAGACAGCGGTGACAGGTCGGTGTGTATGTAGATTTTACTCGTTATTAGTTCTTTGAACTCTTTTTAATTAATCTACTGATTGCCTTTTCTTAAGATTACTACATTATTCATGCAATAGACATTATTAGAGACCCTAGATGACTCATACACTTACTCCGCATGCAACTAGTTTACAATCAACAGTGTAAGAATTAAGGCGAACCATACGTCTAAACTAGTTCCTACACAAGCACGTATATAATTAAGTCCAATTAATACACCTATACTAATAACTAGATAGCTCAAATTTCTAGGCATATTAAAGTCCGGTTAAGTGTGCTATGGCAAACATAATCGCATACAGTTTCAGGCTAAGCTTTAATCCATTTGGAAAAATGAACACCCACAAATCTATAGTTAAACTAAAAGTCCTAACTAACCGTTCATCTACCAAAGCTAATGTTGCTTAGTTATCGTCATCTTTTTGTCTACTTGCAAAGCTTATTTCTAAAAATGTTTTTCAGACACAAGAAAAATTTTAAATTTGCATAAATTAAGTAGTAGAAAACTTATGATTAATCAAACAATTAAACCACGGGTTTTTCCTATTCCATCCCCCCACACTTAAATTTTACAACGTCCTCGTTGTACTAAACATGACATAACAGAAAGGGTAATAGGAAAAACACGAAAAGATAAAGGATTTACGAAACTTCCCGGGCTTAAATTGCATGATTTGTTGAAGATGGCATGTGTGGAGCGACCGTGAATGATGTAGATCTTCAAAGGTTGAGTCGACTCCATTTGATGGCGATCCATTGTTGCTTTTCCATTTTCTTCTCTTTTTGGTATTTTCTGATTTTTTAATTTTTTTTGGATTTTTTGGGTTTTTCTATATTTTTTTTGGGTTTTCTGATTTTTTTTTTGGATTTTTTGGGTTTTCTGATTTTTTTTGGATTTTTTGTTTTCTGTTTTTTTTGGATTTTTTGGGTTTTTCTGATTTTTTTTGGATTTTTTGGATTTTCTGATTTTTTTTGGATTTTTTGGTTTTTCTGATTTTTTCTGATTTTTTCGGTGATCTGATTTCTTTTTGGTATTTTTGTTTTTTTTTTTTTGGATTTTTTGGGTTTTCTGATTTTTTTTGGATTTTTTGGTTTTCTGATTTTTTTTGGATTTTTTGGTTTTTCTGATTTTTTTTGATTTTTTGGGTTTTTCTTTTTTTTTGGATTTTTTTTTTTGTTTTTTTTGGATTTTTTGGGTTTTCTGATTTTTTTTGGATTTTTTGGTGATCTCGATTGATAAAACAAAAATAAAAAATAAAATAAAAACGAATACGATTGCAATAAGTTACTTGTTTCATTCATCCATTGAAAGCTTGCATCTGTGAATCTAAAGATATATTTCATACAAAACAGGTCACAAATGATAATATTCAAAACAATTCACTTAATTGCAATTAGTCACATATTCCTAAAAAAAAGATAAAAATAAAAATACGGCTTGGGTTGCCTCCCAATAAGCGCTAAGTTTAACGAGTCTTCAGCCGGACTCGGCCTAGGAACTAGGTTGAGGGAAGAAAACGGGGTCGGCTGAGGGCCGGTTCCCGTTGGGTCGTATCGAATATAAATGTCTGATGTGTCATCCAAATATGACTCGATATTGATCCTTTCTCCTTGTCCTTGGCAAACCATAGTTTTACAGTCAAAACCATAGGGATTATTCTCGCTTATGTCCTTCTTACTAACCTTCAATATATTAATCCCAGACTGTAATATTAACTCTCCTAACTCGACATTTATATCAGCACATGTGGTCTTTAAAAAGGGTTGCCCTAAAATCACATTATTCCAAGTGACCACATTTTCTTTGGCAATAAAGAACTCTGTCGAGAATTTCAGTACATCTATGTAAACCACTACATTCTTAACAAATCCCCGAACTCTAATCTTAACATTTCTAAAAAGGTAGATCATTTTGTCCTCCCAAACTACTTTCCCTAACTCCTTACTAACGTATCTCATCTGATGATCTAAGGGAAGTATGTTCAACGTTGCTCTAGCATCTCTAAAAGCTTCACATCCTAGATACGCTTGTATTGCACCGTGAACTTTAAAGATTGCCAGGTCTCCTATGGCATAGGTGGACAAATAAGGGTTATACTCAGTTAAAGCTTGGTCTTTTATGTCATTCCATCCTAAGTTGTTAATCAACTTATTTACCTTAACTAGTATCTTATTACCCTTTTCTATTCCTTTTTCGGTCTCTTCTAAGATTTCCTCTAGTTTTTCAGGATTAGTCTCCCTATGCAAGTCACTTAAACTTTTTCCATACCTAGCTCTCATATCTATGCCTTCATTATACCAAAATCTACGTAAACTCTTAAGGCAATAGTAGGCATCTAAGGGTTCTCATCGTGTTCACTTTCAACATTAAAGCACATTTCATCATGGTCGACATCCCTAGAGTCTAAAATAGGCAAATTAACTCTTATTCGACCATTAGCTAAAGAAATCTCTCGTTTAAGGACATGGATGATAGCATCCGCAGCATGCAAAAATGGTCGTCCTAAAATTAGGGGTGTCACTACTTCACTTACCGAATCAAGCACAACAAACTCAGTCCAAAATTCTAATTCCTTAACCCTGACATGGACTTGTTCGACAATCTCCTTGGGATGTCTATAAGTCTGATCAGCTAACCGAATACTCATGTTAACGGGTTTTAGAAAACAAAGGGTAAGTTTCTCATAAATCACAGTACGCATAACATTTATACTTGACCCTAAATCAGCTAATGCACATGAAAAATACTCATTATTAATAGTGCAAGGAATAAGAAAACTTCCTGGATCTTCAGATGCTTGCGGTAGCTGTGTCCCGTCATCCGGTGCCTCGAGATTTTGAACTTCAACCATACCGTCTGAGTCGTCCCCATCTTTGATTTTGCACTTTGAAACGAATTGGGTCTCGACATCTCCTTGAAAAACAGCTGAAAACGAAGTTTCGCGCGAATCTGGACTACCGGAGCCTCCAACGGCGCTGGGCCTCTCCATCGGCGCTGGGCTATGCACCCAGCGGCGCTGGGGGTGTCTGGACAGATTTCAGTTTTGCGTTTTTGCTTGTTTCTTCACTGTTTGGCTCCCGTATGACCTGTACCTGACTGGACGCTTCACAAAAATCATTAGAAAGCTTAGTAGAGTCATTACCTTCAGTGAATACGGCGTTCACATTCTCATTTCGCCCCAATGGTGGTTGGTACTTTTGACTCGTTCCTTGATTTGAGCTTGAGACGCCTTAAATGTTTGTCTTCGGATTTGAGTCATTTCCCTCTTTGTACTCTGCTCAATCCATCTATCTATCATCCTCTCCAAGTCCTTGATTGCGGCTTGTTGATTTCTTGCTCCTTCATCAACCTTTTGGTTGAGATTGCTTATCTTCTCATTGAGCGACTTCGTATAGCTTTCTAAGGAGTCGTGCCTCTTGTCATTCATCTCCATGTACTTCTCCATCATGGTAGTGAGCTTGGCAATTGGATCCTCCTTGACTTCATTCTCGGCTCTTGGTTGCTCGGGTTGACCATTGTTCCTTTGCCACCTATTTTGAAAAGAACCAAAGTTATTTCTAGCATAACTAGAATTAAAGTTAGAATTACCGGGGTTTCTTTGAAATAGTCCTCGTAGATAGCCTCCTCAGTATTAGTTCTGGACAAAATTGACTTGCTCGGTGGCCTCCTCTTCACAATCCTCGGTATAGTGCATTCCTCCGCAATTGTTGCATCCATGTGCAATCACCTTGAGGTCCTTATCCATAATGTCCAACCTATCTTCAAAAGTAGAAAAACGGTTAGATAAAGCTTTAAGTTCATGAATTACCTCATTGTTAGCCACGGTCCTTCTCGTCCTCCTATCTTGATCCTTGTCATCCATATCACGAGCTAAGCTAGCTTGCACCATATCCTCCATCATTTTGTACGCGTCATTGGTAGACTTGTACAAAATGTTACCACCGCCGGCTAGGTCTAAATCCTTTTGGGAACTCTTGGTTAAACCATAGAAGAAAATCTCCATGATCTCGTCCTTTTCTAGTCCATTCCCATGGCAGTTTCTGATCATTTCCCTAAGCCTTTTCCATGCATCAACTAGTGATTCACCCCCGTCTTGCCTGAAAGCCTTGATGTCTCGAAGCATTTTCCTTGCTAAACTAGGGGGAAAGAATCGCGAGACGAATTGTTCGCGAAGTTGATTCCATGTAGTGATGGTACCTTCAACCAAGCACGTGCCTCTCCCGTGAGAGATGAGAGAAATAAGCTAAGTTTCACATCATCATCATTGACGTCTCCTCCATATTTGAACATCTTGCACAAACTTGTGAACCTGCTTACATGCTTATGGGGGTCGGATTTGGCTTGGTCGTCATACTGGTTGTCTTGGACTAACTTAAGGTGGTGTCCTTTGACTGAGAACGAATCTCCTAGGTTTGGGGGTATAATAGCCAATCCCGGTGTAGGGGCGACGGCTCTCGTCCTCTATAACATTCGGGAATTTTGACTTATGTTGACCCGTTAATTATATGTATATGTGACTAATTAATATTAGTTAAGTGATATATGATCAAGGTTAGTTGTGATTTAAATCGAGTTCAAGGTGATTATGTGATTGGATGATCGTTTTGATTTAAATGTCGATGCTAGTCGGGAAATGAGAATAAACTAGAAATGTGAAGATGGACTATCCATGGGTAAGACCCATGACCCACTTAGTCAACCCAACCCTATCTCTTACACCCTCCCAAACATCCACTCATTTCCTTACATCTCTCTCTCACACACACACATTCATTGCAAGAAAACACCAACATTCTCACAACTCTCTCTCTCTCTAAATTAAATACACCATATTAAATGTTTCAAGCAAGATTTTGTTAGGGTTTTTTATCTTTATCACCATCATAACTACATATCAAAAATTGGAGTTTCAAAGTGCAAGAAATAGCTTATTTCGGGTTTTGCTTTTGGTGGAAGAATTTGGTAAGTAAATGCTTCTTAAATTCATTATTATATGGCAATAAACTTGTTCCAAGGTCAACTCGTGAGAAATTGAGTCAAAAATCGGATTTTCCAAGTATTCTTAGGTCAAACTAGGGTTTCAAGTTATGAAATGGGTCAATTATGCAATTAAGAACTTGATTTATGTTTTTGGATGAATTTATGGATTGGGTTATACTCATTTACGTCAAAACATGTCATTTAAACTTCAAACCAGCCTTAAATCATTTCAGATCGAGTTCTAGGTCAATTTAGGGTTCTTGAAGCTTGAAATGGGTCAAGACCCATTTAGACAAGAGATGGGTGATTATGAAAAGAATTTGTGTGTTGGGATAGACTTATTTACGTTTAATGTTATCCAAGTAAGTGTATTCATGTATCAAAACGAGTTTTAATCCCTCCCGAACGTTTAAATGGCCAAAATAGGGTTTCTAGGTCATTTTGGGTCGTGTTCTTCATGTTTTCTTGCTTCTGTTCGATCTGTGCAGTTCCTACCGTCTGGGACGCCAACTTATGGCATCTGGGACGCTGGTCTTGATCTTGTTAGCGTCTGGCACCTTGTCTTTGACCGTCTGGTGCGCTAGGGGGAGTTTGGGACGGTAATATGTACCGTCTTGGACGGTGGTCTCCATTGTGATTTCTACCTTTACGCCAACCAGACGCTAGCATCTTCTGTTTTACGCTGAGGAACACGCTGAACTTGCATTATCCAGGCCACCGTCTGGGACGGTGGCACGAGCGTTTCTTACGGTGGCCGAGCAGTGAACCACCGTCTTGGACGGTGGGTTGCACCGTCTTGGACGGTCCACCAGAACCCTTTTCTTCCTGCTTTGTTCTAGCTTCTTTCTCTTGGTCCTTGAGTTGTAGGCAGCCTTTCCTTGGATTCTCACTCGACTCCTAAGGTGTTGCTTTCGGGTTTAAATCATCGTCTAAAGTCGGGCACCTAATCCACCCATTTATTTAGACATCTATACTCCTTTTTAAAAATTATCACACCCCCTATTTTTAGAAATAGTTACACAATAGTTACATACGGAATTACTAAATTACCCTTAATAAACACCCACTATGGAAAGAGTTTTTATAAAATACCAGATTTGCCCTTAAATGAATTAATTTACACTTTAAAACTTTATTTTAATAGCACTTTAAGCCCTTATCTTCTAAAAACTTTCACTATCACAATTACATCAACCTACACCACTTGACAACGCCACCACCACCAATAGTACCATCACCGACACCACTAGACCGCCTTCCCCACCACTGCCGCCGCATTGCGCGGGTACCATGCTCATTAATATATATATATATATATATATATATATATATATATATATATATATGTGTGTGTGTGTGTGTTGTGTGTGTGTTTGTGTATGTTCCTTTTCAAGAAACTCTAAGACCACTCCTAGAAGAATTTCCAGAAGCAGAACAAATGATATCAGACAAGGTTCGAAGAGAATTTCCTTTAATTCTCTTTGATTTACAATTAGAAATATTAGACATAGCATTCAACGAAAAACACTACAATGGAGTCAAGGTGATACAGAGCTATAGAAGTGAAGAAGTTTCATATATATTATATATATATATAAGTGTGTATATATATAAGGAAAATAGTCAATTGTATTGATGTGTATGTATATAAATATATGGTTAGGTCAAGGGCACGTGGCGAATATCGAGCATCTATAATTCATATTTAACTTGTGTAACCTCGCAAAGGTGAGTTCGTAGCCCCTTTTCTTTATATGATTTTGGGGTGAAAAGTGTACAACGTGTTTTCTTGGTTTGTTTGAAAGTTATGTGTTCGTTTATTTGAGTAATCAAGGTTATATGATCGATTGACTATTTTATCAAGTTTATGTGTTTCGTTTATGCAAGTAATCAAGGTTGTATGGTTGGTATGTGTTCGTATTAAAGTTACGTGTTCGTTTAATTGGTGACTCAAGGTTGTATGGTTGTTATATGTTCGTATCAAGGTTACGTGTTCGTTTAATTGGTGACTCAAGGTTGTATGGTTGTATATGTTCGTATTAAAGTTACGTGTTCGTTTAATTGGTGAATCAAGGTTGTATGGTTGGTATGTGTTCGTATTAAAGTTACGTGTTCGTTTAATTGGTGACTCAAGGTTGTATGGTTGTTATATGTTCGTATCAAGGTTATGAGGTACATTAAATGATCCAATCAAGGTTTCAAGGTTTTGTGATCGTTTATTGATCCAAATTATGAGATCATTTAATGACCCAATCAAGGTTTCAAGGTTATGTGATCGTTTATCGATCCAAATCAAGGTTTCAAGGTTATGTGATCATTTAATGATCTAATTATGTTCGTATCAAGGTTAAACGGTTGTTATCCCGACACTTGTTTCTTATAGTCAAAACCTACGAACTCACCAACTTTATGTTGACGCATTTTAGTACACTTTTCAGGTAATCAAGTGAACCAAAGACGTGATGGATGATTGCATTGCATGTGATAGGATTGAGCTTGGACTTTTGTGGATCCGTGATTCATTGCACCCGTTCATGGGTTATGCTTAGGATCGTTAGCCATCATTTGATCTATTTTTGTAAACTATTGATGGTGTTGTGCTCCTTGTGCATTTATTGATCCGATACTTGTAATATTACGTGAATTATGTATGGATTGCTCAAATCCTTGAATGCATTTAGTTGTCTTTACTTAATTTCCATGTCACGCTGAGCTTTTCTATTAATGCCCCATATTTCCGCCTTGCTGGGGTGTTACATCCTCTCCATCATGGGTCGGTCAAAGGCGTCCATTTCTGATCTATGTGAGTTTGGTTCAGACATATTGTCGGATGAGGTGTCGGATGATCCTAACGGTGGGTCTTCGTCAAAAAGGGTTGCTAAACTAACTACGGGTGGTGGAATCGGTGTGTTGTTTCTCCTTTTGCTTCTAGGTTTACTAGGTTTTGAAGATGCACTATCTACTATCGTTCCCGACCTCAATCGCATCAACTACCTGAATAATCCTGCAAAACTCAAAAAAGATCAAATGCACCAATATAAAAATGAAATGAAAAACTGAACTACACTACTTAAACTAAAAATGAAAAAGAAAATATTTTTGGATTTTTGAAAATTTTAAAGAAAATGAAAATACTACTTAACTAACCTAAACTAAACTTAACTACTGAACCCTAAAGTGACTTAACCTAAAAACTGAAAAGTAACTTTCTCGTGCCGAAACACAAGAAAGGTTCGAACTACACTACTAAATTAAGAATGCGTCGCGTCCCCGGCAGCGGCGCCAAAAACACTTGATGGGTGGTTTATTTCGTGTTTAAATTTATAAAAATGTTGTACAAGTAATTATCTCAAACTAACCACACGATTACGGGCAGAGGACCCGATCAGATGTAGTATAGTAAGTGATAAGTACATGATCGTTCGCATGGACGCTTGCACTACCTAATCTAATAATATGTGTAATTCTAGCTGTTGGAGTTGTCACGATTTCCTATTAAACTAATAAAAACTGAAAAGTAAATAGAAGCCGCAACCGCTTATTCAGTGAGAGGCTTAGTCTGAAAAAGATTTGAAAAAGCAAATAACAGTAATAAAATTAAAATACTTGTTTGGCATCTCAGATCTCATGACACGACCAGATATCATTCTACCTACTTGCTAGACTGTTGGAAACTTAATCACGGCTCAGACTCTCGTTAGATACATTTTGCCTAAGTAACTAGTGTTGTCCCTAAACTCACACTACTCTTTAAATAAACTCTCGTTAGATTCATTGTTTAAGCTTTAATCACCTAAGTTTGTGTCACTAATTCATCTTTTAGTATTCCGGCTCTTAAGCCATGACCAGATAATAATTCCCTCCGGTAACCACAGTGTACGTTTCCATGTCACTGGATCGTGTCTGACATTGTTAAGCTTCATGTTCAATTTGTCCTAATTACTATGGTTCTGGATCCCTCAGTTATAAGTGAATCACCTTTTACATTTAAGTTATAGACCGACTAGTGTTTTCCATCTTTATGTATTAATCCTAGTGTATGATTATAGACCGATCATCGGAATTAAATCAATACATGCAAATATAGAACCGATAATAATATGAAGAACTAGTAAAACATGGATCTACGATAAACAGTAAAATACACTCCAACAGATCTAACAAATAAAGTAAAATAGATAAACGTCTACTTGATCATATCGATCCAAACAAGTATTCAGCCTATTAGACTACCATTATTAAAGGAATAACAAAGTCTGAAAAGATGAAAGACATTGTTTACCAACTAAAAGTAAATAAAAGAGATAGATCTAGGTAGAAGATGAAGATCGGAAGGTGTTAGAAGCTCCAAAACCTCCTTGGAATCTGCAAAGTCGACCTAGGGTTTGTAGGTGGCGGCTAGGGCTACTGAATCGGCTCTCTCCTAGGGTTTTGAGGGTTTCTTCGACTTAAATAGAGGCGAAAGTCGGTTGCTGATTTGGGCCGCCCAGCGGCGCTGGGCATGGGCTCCAGCGGCGCTGGCAGCTTCTGCTGCTCTCCGATTTGCTTCGTTCGACTCTCGAATCACCTCCTTGTGTCTTGTAACTTCATAGGTCTTCATGTTGAGTTGCTTGATGCCATTTACCCTCACTCGCATCTTTCGTGAACCTGCGTATATATCAAATCCATTAAGTACCAATAGTTCCGGAATATTAACTCATTTTAGACATTGAAATGTGGCCTTTTGATAGGGGAATTTATCACAAATTGAACGCTCATTAGGGACTCTCCTTTAGTATGATAAAGGAGATAAAGCATCAACCCCTTCCTTTTTTTTTCTTTCAGATTACAACTTTAAATTATCCAAAATACCCATCTTTTTTATTCACTAATTTAAATATCACCATCTAATATATCTATAATACCCTTAATGAAATAATTTTTAGTATAAATCTCTCAACTCTTAAAATAATTACACTACCACCTTTAATATCATTTTTTTTGAACGACACATTTAACATCAATTACTTTTACATTCACATTCACTGCCATTGTCTCCCCCCATCACCCGTCACCGCCACCGCTGCCGACACTGCTGCCACCTCTGCACCACCCGTCGCTGCCGCCCGTCGCCATCACCTGTCGCCACCACCGCCGCCACACCACCATACCGCCGTCGTTACCATCATCGCCATCTCATTGTGCAAGCATACATCTAGTTTATAATATAAAAGGTAAAACTTATTTGATCACATATGGTACGTAATTACGAACAATATTTCATCATCATAACTTAAATTTAAAGATCCCATTATTAATATCAAAAATAATATTAAATATTGATCAATATTTTATGGATACATACATGTCTCTCTTGACTACCATTAGAGAGACCGAACGGATTTGATATCAACACTAGTTAACATTATATATCTTAATAAGTTAATCCAGACAACGCAGTATGTTTGATTGGAAATGATACTTTTTAAGCAGATAATTTATTATAAGAAAAAGTTAAAATTATAGTAATGCATTTGGTAGCATACTTATTTGGATATATGAAAAGCACTCCCTATCATATTTTAAACCGGAGGGGCTGAGGAAGAATAATGAGTTAGGTAGACAAAAGTGAAATCAAGCTCTATAACCTTTTTGACACTTGCTTTGATTGGTTTATTTGGTGAATTTCGATCTCTAACTAATATTAATTATAATAAATGCAATTCGTGGCACATTTCTTTAGACTTATATGACCATGAAGAATCTGAAATTATTATTAAGATCGATATATAAGTATCGGTTTAGAATGCAATTGTGTTCACGTACCCTCATCTAATTATACATCTATCTCTAATTGAAATTATATTAAATGCAATTCGTGGCACATTTGTTTAGACTTATATGACCATGAAGAATCTGGAATTATTATAAGAATCGGGCAATTGTGTTCACGTACCCTCATCTTATACATCACAACTAGTCCCTAAATTTCCCCACTGCACACGGTACATTCCAAGCAAAATAATGGCGGCATCCGCGTCCAAGTTATTCGTACTGAAGATGTTGTTCGGCGTATTGGCTTGTGTAATGGCAGCTGCTCTTGCTTACGGATTCCTCATGGATTACTTCTCAACTTGCTTCGACCCCCGTGCTAGGTATATACATATATATTAACAACATATATACATTTCTACATCAGTGTTAACCATAAAAAAAGAATAGTTATATTTTATTTAGTTTTTATGTCATATACTTTTTGTTTAATACCAATATAGGTAATGCAACATACCCAATAACTAGGTACCAATATATATGTGCAACCTAGCTACTTATAAAAAGTTCTTGTATACGCAATAAACAAGTATTCAATGTTAATACTGGAATAAAGTTTAAAAATGAAGTTAATTAGTTTCGTTGAAAAAATTAGAAAGTATATATTAATACATATATATTAACAACATATATACATTTCTACATCAGTGTTAACCATAAAAAAAGAATAGTTATATTTTATTTAGTTTTTATGTCATATACTTTTTGTTTAATACCAATATAGGTAATGCAACATACCCAATAACTAGGTACCAATATATATGTGCAACCTAGCTACTTATAAAAAGTTCTTGTATACGCAATAAACAAGTATTCAATGTTAATACTGGAATAAAGTTTAAAAATGAAGTTAATTAGTTTCGTTGAAAAAATTAGAAAGTATATATTAATACATATATATTAACAACATATATACATTTCTACATCAGTGTTAACCATAAAAAAAGAATAGTTATATTTTATTTAGTTTTTATGTCATATACTTTTTGTTTAATACCAATATAGGTAATGCAACATACCCAATAACTAGGTACCAATATATATGTGCAACCTAGCTACTTATAAAAAGTTCTTGTATACGCAATAAACAATATTTTGATATAATATATCCTATAATATACTCGTAGTGATTTGGGGTTGTACTGAAATATATCTATATCTATGTAGGCCTGGTATTTCTACAAGGAATCAAGATGGATCATGAGAGTTATGTTTATGTTTATTTTATTTTGGTTCGGAAGGTATACCATTTTTTACTTATTTACTTATTATCCTATATCTATAGGAGAACTTTACAAAAACCCAAACCTTTTCTTATTTATAGAAACGAGTCATATGCCCGCGCAATGCGGCGACGATGGTGTTAATGGGCGGGGGTGGTGGCGGCGGCGGCGGTGACGGGTGGTGGGGGCGTCAATGGTGGTAAACGTAAAAATAATTAATGTTAAAGGATGTAGTGTAGTTATTTAAGAATTGAGGGATATGTTGTAAATTATTTCATTAAGGGTATTATAGATATATTAGATAGAAATGTTTAAACTAATGAATAAAAGAATGAGATATTTTAGATACTTCAATTCCTTAATTGAGATTTTAAAAAAGAGGTTGTTGCTTTATTTATGTACATAGAAATAACTAAAAACAATGAGACTTGGAAACGACCCAATTTCTTTTTAGAAAAGACTTATAAAAAATATTCTTAATTTTTTTAATTTACACCCCAAACACTCGCTTCACTAATTTATATCCTAAAGCTTTATCTTCTAAAATATATTCATTACTAGCTTTACATTAATGGAGATAAGAATTTAAGGTTTTTATTAGAATGTTTATAAATCTTTCCATAAAGGGATTTATTAAGGATAGAATGGTGATTTTAATGGTCATTTACTTCTAACTATTTATAAAAGTGAAGGGGCTTTAATTAGAATTTTTATGTAATAGTATATGACACCTGATTAACAATATTGTAATGACTTACTATTAATGTTATACCAAATTCATAAAGATTTCGTTTATGATAATAATAAGAATAACAAGTATAAAACGGTAAATGAAATCAGAAATAAAAAGTGATATTTTATTCATTAATACAATTAACAACAATTCAATTCGATAACAATAATACTCGTATAATATGTTATATTAACATAACATGCACCAAAATAAAGATAAAGTATGATAGTAATAAGAATGATGGTATAAAATATAAATGAAATAAGGAAATAAGGAAAGAAACAAAACATTAGCAATAAATAAAAAACCATATGACAGAGATTAAAAAACTGCATAGTATTAAATTCTTTATCTCCTTTTTTCTCTCTACATCATTTGGTATCAAACATAACAAAGAAACCATAACATTTAACGAGCATGGTACCCGCACATTGCGGCGGATATCATAGACGGCGGTGGTCGGGGTGTTGGTGATGATGGACGACAGCAGTGATTATTGACGGAAATAAAGGGTGTGTGTGTTGTTTTGATATATAGAAAGAGAGAATATTTGTGTGTGTGTTGTTTTAGCAAAAAGAAAAAGAGAATGAGGATATTTGTGTTTTGTTTTAAGGGAAAGGGTACGTTGGTAATTTTCCATGTCCAAAAATTCTAAATTTTCAACACACCCCTATAATTTTTATAAGGGAGTATAGATATATATAGATTTATTTTAAAAAACTAAAAAGTCACAATAAAAATACTAGAATTCTAGAATGTTCCACGTTACTTTCAAATATACCCGACTCAGCTCCACCCACTTTCATAATTATGAAAAATGAGTTTCGTACACTAAGTCATTACAAATGGGCAATCAAGCCCATTGATGAACTCTATAAAACATTTCTAAATCAGGTACAATACCATTCAATTTGATCAAATTCTTACAATAGTTCAAATTTTAAGGCCAAGTCAATTCTCAATATCTCACATTATATTATATATACTATACTAAATTAATTGAATGTGAATAGTAACTCGCACATATATACTATACTAAATTAATTGAATGTGAATAGTAACTCGCACATATATACTATACTAAATTAATTGAATGTGAATAGTAACTCGCACATATATACTATACTAAATTAATTGAATGTGAATAGTAACTCGCACATGTGGCGAGTTACTATTCGTTCATGCTACAACCCGCATCATTATTTGGATTTTGCCAAATCGTATTTCGTTCGGGGTTTTTTTATACGAGTTACTTCTTGGTTTTTTTCATATTTTTTCCTTTTGGGTTTCCAAATAATTATATTGAAAACGTTTATCCTTTTTTGTAACAATATTCAGATTTTACCATGTTGGATTCCTTTCGGGTTTAAAATTACAGGTTCCTTCTAGGTTTTTTTACAAATTTTTTTTCTCGGGTTTCCAAATAATATATCCAAAATATTTTTTTGTGGTATTGCCTTTGAATAAATATCTATTTCGTACGTTAAATATATTAACAAACATATATACAACACATCATCAATAACAAAACATAATCGTTTTCAGGTTTTCAAACGATATATTAAAAACTTTTATTCTTTTATTATGATATTACTTTGAATAAGTATCACATAAATCATCAATAACAAAACGTAACCGCTGAAATCACACAACGGGCAAACCGAAACTATTGTGGTTTTGCCCTTAAATAAAATATATTTAATTTGAAAAGCTTTTAAACAAACTTATGTCTCACAAAATGTTTGTTAATTCAGTGTTTGAAGGTTCAACGCAAACACATTATAATAACAAATTCATTTCAACATGACAATTGGTGGCCCGCAACGCGGGGCCGGAAATTTGCTAGTTTATTTGATGCCAGAATCTTTAATGAAAAAAATACTTAAAACGTACACCATCATCCCTACTTTACTAACCCAACCCAGCCCAATGGGCCCCTTTACAGCTGTGAGCAGACCACACAACCACACCCAACAAATAGACCCTGAGATCCATCAAACTCTATCTGGGGTCAGACCCTAACGCAATGTCAGGGACCATAAGACAGTTGGGTGCAGGCCTGGCCATCATGTGCTTTAACCTTTTAGTATGCAATATGAGCTGGCAACTGTGATGGACCATCTTAATGTTATGGGGTTCATTTTATCGGATAATTAAGATGTTTTTTTTTATGTAGGGACTTTGCTCGTTTTAAAGATTGAACAACAAAGTAATTAAACCATGAAATTGGAAGCTAGCTACATAGCACAATTAATTACTAGATGTCGATGGTACTTATTCGGGGTTGATGTTATTATTACATTTATATTGACGTTTATTTCTTAATTGTACAGTGTTACTATATGTGGATACATTCTTCTACAGTTCTTCAAGCTATCACCAGAACAAACTTTGAAAGATCCATTTTTTTTTGTGTTGGCGAGACCTCAAAACAGGTTTATATGCATGTATCTGTGTCATTGCTCAATTATATACATAACATAAAAAAAAAACACAAAACATTGGGATATATCCTCATCAAGAGCAAATTATAAGATGTATGTACGTAGTTATTAATTATCTATAAATATATATTTGGCTTAATTAAATAGGGATGATGTCATGGGAGCGAGCAGCAGAGGAGGATTTTCTGTTGTAACAACAAGAATAATATATGCTTCATTGGGTTGTTTGATGCTTGCATTTCCAGTTTTCGCATGGATCACTGATGGATCTCCATTTCGTGCACAAGTGCTCTCCCCGTACGTATTAACTTTCTTTCTATTCTATATATTTTCGAAGAAAAAAAAACTAAGTTACTTGCTATCTTGTGATTTCCTATGATCAATCTTAATTTACTTATAAGTGTAAGTAGTTCTCATATATATGTATTTGAAACTTAACCTGATGATCGAAGTGGACATTAATTACTAGACGTTAATTCACATGCAGGTGTATGGTTACATTGTTAACAGACCTTTGTATCCAAGCTGTTGTTTACTCGGTATGTACCTTTTCCATTTATATATGAAAGGAAACCACATTTGTACTAAAGATTTTAATAGATTTACCATATTGTACAAGATTCATAACATATTGTATAAGTATCTGATGCACAAATTTAGTAAATTAATCAAAATAAATATTACCAATATCATCCCCCATCTTGAAAGGGTGATTTATAAATTATAACGTACGTATCACAATCTTTGATTGACATACCACAATTTACAAGTTTTACGAAGGACTGTATAAGAAAGAAAAGTGTGGTACATCTTTCAAAGGTGATTAATGGTATCTATATATTTCTAGGGCAATGGGGTTCCGCTCTAAATCAAAAATCCTAGTCACAAGTTTATATATAAATGTTTAGAGTTTCATCCCAAAGACAGAAATGAATTGAATTGAATTGGTTATGTTACCTTAACATTATCTTTGCCGGGGTTTACACTGAGAAAAAACAAATTAACCAAAAAAGTATTAGATGAACGTACAACAATTGTATATGAAGCCCGGCCTTTGCAACTCTCAAGAAGATACAATTGCGCGCTTCTTTATCTTTAATTTCTCCGCAACGTACAACGTATAATGTGTATATGCTTCTTTTTATTTCAGGTGTGGATAGGATATAAGGAATCAAGTTGGATCAATGCTTTCTTTTGGATACTTTCTATCGTTTGTTTTGGGAGGTACGTACGTAGTTATTAATCAAAACTATATATGTAATTTAGCCTACCTAGCCACCGTTTATCTATCACTCACATATATACTCATGATCGAAGTATATATTTCTATCGTGTGTCTGTATAATTAAGATTTACCACTGATTATTATTTGCTGACGGCGCGCCTCGATCTGTTTAATTAATTAAATATCCATATATCCATGATCTCTTTTTTCACGTACATGCAGCATTGGTTTGTGTGGTTACATAGTGCGCGAGTTGTACTACCTCACACCTGAGCAACCTGTTTACCTTATACTTTTCAACACAAGTAACAGGCAAGTCCTGGCTACACGAACAACACCTTTCTTTATTCTGGCTGCGGGTAGCCTTGCATATATATATATATATATAATATATATATATATAATATATATATATATATATATATATATATATATATATATATATATTATGATCTTTAATTAATTGTCGGTTTTATGGAGTAGTGTGTGTTAAATGTGTTGTTGTTTTGTTGATTTGATTGCAGAGATGTGATGCTAAGTGATCCCTTATTGTTAAAGAATCATCATCATCATGGCAATATATAATGAATGATCGATCAGTAGGTCTGCTGGGACTGCAACAATTAAAGCAATGATATTTTGTTGTGCTTTTCTCCTAGTGTCTTATTCGTTTAAATAAAAATAAATACCGAGTAAATAAATAAATAGTACTCATAGTACTGTAGTAGTTGACGGGCGAGTTTGGTCAACTATGGAAGCTGTTGTGTTTGAAACTCTTTTAAATTTCTTAATTAAATTATGTATGCACTATTATTATTACGACATGCTTGTCCGGTGTTACTGGGACTCAATTATCGTGTTTGCGTTTATCGATTCATTGTTTTTAAAATGTTTATTATTGATCGTTTCGTATAAACTGAAAAAAAGTTCACAAAATCATAGATATTTTCATTCAAATGTTTGTCATATCTTATTTATATTTATTTAAAAATCATATTGATTGTTGGTTCTCTTTTATTTTTAATTTCCTGGTCAACAATAAAAGTATTTCTCATTCTATATCTGATTTTACTTATTATGTTGATTAATTTAATTTTCATGTTAACTGATCTTATTATATCTATACTATATTATAAAGCAAATAGTCCCTGTCTAAAATTTTAAGTTTCAACATTTACTTCCCCAAAATGTCCCTCCTATCTATTCTATATTTACCTAAAATAACTATAATATCCTTTCTCTCTCCTCAAATTTCAACCACTCATTTTTTTCTCTCTCCTTCATAAATCATTTTATTCCTCTAATTCATTCAAAATCTTTTATCTCAAAAACCATACATCGATAAATTATAAAAATTATTTGGGTGTTCTTAAAATTTCATGTTCTTTCATTAGAGAGGTCATTCGATATACTTTCGACGAATTTTTAAATCCGAGGGCGGAGCCCGTCAGGTAAATCACCCCATCACCGCCACCGCCATTACATCACCACCCCGCCATCACCTCCATCAGCGCGCAATGCGCGAGTACCTTTCTCTCGTATTACATGATATGCATATTCATATGATGTTGTTGTCAAAATATATATTTTAAAACTATAATCACCAACAGTGAGTGTAGAAAGTTTTTTCTCTTAAAGTGTAAGTCCAGATATTAAATAAATAATACGAGTAGTAAAAGTAAAAAGAGAAAAAAAAATACGAGTATATGGAAGGTAATATATACCATGACATGCCATACGTACGTGGAAGGCTGGCTTCCCCACATAACAAACACTGAACTATGGAAAAGAAAAGAATTGAAGAATCCGGCCATTAGTTAGTAAGTATCATCCAGTACTTATCATTTTAATTGTCTACTACTACTACTACTAGTTATTTCGTATACGAATTGAATTGAATTAAACTGAATTAAAAATTTTAAAAAAAAAACACCGGCGCGCGAGTGGGCGTAGTAATTAATTATTAAGGATAACAAGATGAGTAGCAGTAGCAGTATGAGGAGGAAGGTGGGGGTGGGGGTGTGGACGGCGGTGAGCGTGATGGGGTGTGCGATGGTGGCGGTGCTTGCCTACACAATCTCCACCGATGGCCTCCCTTTTCGTATGGAACTGCTCACCAGGTTGGTACCTATTATTTACTTGTAGATAGTTTAGTTAGTTGGTGTTTTACAGTTGATTATCAGCCGAAAATACAATTGTATGATGGATGGATGGTATGCGCAGGTGGATGGCAGCATTACTGATAGATTTCTATATAAATATTGCTGCCATTGGGGTATGTCTATATATCTTTCCACAACCCCATTGATTAATTTAGTACTAATAATTTTTAGAGGATTTTGAATTAACTGAGCGCGTATGTACGTACGTACTGGACTACTCCTGCTCTTAATCTTTAGGCTTGGATTGTATACAAGGAATCAAGCAGTAATTGGATCATCACTATTGTTTGGCTCCTTTTGTTAATTTGTTTCGGAAGGTATACTACTACTAGATATACATACGTCTTATTATTATTAAATTTTTTTTTCCTTTCCTTTTATATTAGTTTGGGTAGTGCATAAGGTTTAAACAAATCTATATATATTCCAAAAATTGTCAATAATTAAAGTCACAAGGTTTGACCTACTGCCATTTGGACCGAACCGTTGGGTGTGCGTTTTACGATTTGGTTGTTTACTTAGAAAAACCTCCAACAACCTTGGCTATAATGAGATTCGACTCGAGTTTACTCTGGTTGTACATGATTATCACATATCTGAATCTGTTACAACACACCTTAATTTCTTTCTTTCCTTCTTTCTTTATACAGTGTCACTACCTGCGGGTACATCATTTTGCAGTTTTTCAAGTTGACACCTGAGCAATTTTCAAAGGATCCTTTCTACTTTGTGTTGGCGAGACACCAGAATGGGTAAAGACTACAACATGTTGCATTCACCCTGTCCCTCCAAAATTAAATATATTTACTTCATATTATACTTATTTACTTTTTACATTTCATGTATCCAAGTGAATAAGATAAATTGTCCCTTGCTTGCTTTCTGTATTAACTGTTACAACATTTCAAGTACAACTTTCGATAGTAACATGGCAGATGAATGTGAAATTTCTAATTCTTCCCTTCTTAAGATAATTATCTTGATTTTACCTATATATTTGCCTTTAGTGATGTCGCAGAACACAGTAAGGGACTTTCTGTTGTAGCTGCCAGAGTAATCTTTGCTGTACCAGGCTGCTTGATGCTAGGAACTTTGCTTTACACAATAATTGTTGATGGATCTCCATTTCGTGCAGAATTATACACACCGTAAGTTTCTTTCCTTATTGGTTTCTCTATATATTAGTAACTTTCTTTGGATCAATTTTTGCATTACGCACTTATTGTTCATCTCTAACTTGAGTCTTTACCTATAATCATCCTTCATATGCAATTTTAAGTTGAAATTGATATATGGTTACAGGTGGGTGGTTGCAACACTCATTGACTTCTATATCAACGTCGTGGCTTTGGCGGTATGTCCTCATTCATAATATATGTTAGTTGGTCAGTTTAGCTGCTTTCTCATAACTTGATTTTCGTATGACATACAGTATTTGGTTTTTTAACTTTTCGGTATAGAGTTCATGAATTAATAGACTTAATTAGATATCTAACATGAATGCGCTTTTTACAATATTAGTGTCTCGATCTTATTACGGTTAAGACCTCTTGTTTTGTGACTTTGTTTATCATCCCTTGAACCAACTTGATGTAAATGGGTCAATCAACTCTGGTTCAGGTTGTCAGGTTGAAATTACCCAACTCAAACGTGGCCCTAAAAATTTCAGGTTAGAAGTTTCAAGTTTCAACGCTCACTGTTAGTCACAACATACTAACCCGGACACGACCCATGTCACCTATTTAATACATGTTAGTGGTTTACAGGTTGGTTTCGGATCAAATGGGTTGGTCTCCAATACAAGAACATTGATAATCAAAAATAAAACCAGACTTAGCCAACTAGAGCAGGAAATGAGATATATATATAAATATAAATCGAGCAGTTACTAATCCTAACTTTTATCAATACGTATCAGCCCTCGTCTAATTAAGCCCTAAACTTGTGCTACTGATTGACTGAGGCTGTAAACTCCTTTTCCCACTTCCTTTTTGCCAATAACCCAATTGGGAATGTATCAATATTGCTTCTCGCCCGAGGAAACGACTTGCCAAGACCAAGCTACCTCCTTGTGCCATGATTCTTTGAATGGTTCAATTGTGAGGTGGTGAAGCGTTTCTGAAGTTGTCCATAAGTCAGAAAGAAAGGAGTTAGTGCTCCAAGCGATAAGCCATTCTATGGTTGTCAAGATCTATCCCTTCACTAACCTTCGAGGAGCATGCTTCCCAGCATTACGTGATAGAATCCGGAAATTGAGAACTATATTGAGATTGATATTAGGACCAATAAACAACTTTTTTATCTGCAAGTGGGCTAACCCACACTCTATGAAAGGAAAAGTAGTCTCTGTCCACCACGTTCAGCCCATCTTTCCTTTTCATCACCCATAATATCATGAAAGCAGGTCCAGCAGAAGGTAGTTTGGTAGGCACCCCCTTCATGTAACTTTGGGTTTGTTCCAGATCTTCAATCTTCAGTTGAATACCAAAGTGATAGAATCCGGAAATTGAGAACTATATTGAAAAATACTTAAGATAGTTGGTCCGATTCGAGTGGGGCTAGTCTCCAATACAAGAAAATTGATAATCAAAAATAGAACCAAACTTAGCCAATTAGAACAGGAAATGAGATATTTAAATATAAAATAGAGTAGTTGCTAATCCTATTTAACCCTTTCATTTCAGCCCCCCTCAAATTCAGCCCTAAACAATTACATATGATTGACTGGGCTATAAACTGCTCCTTTTCCCACTTCCATTTTGCCAATAACCCAATTGGGTCTGTTTCCCACCCGAGGAAACAACCTGACCTCAAGTCGGATGTGTGAAGACCAAGCTACCTCCTTGTGCCATGGTTCTTTGAATTGTTCAATTGTGAGGTGGTGACATGTTGCTGAAGCTGTCCTTAAGTCGGGAAGAAGGTAATTAGTGCTCCTAGCTACAAGTCATTCTACAGTTGTCAAGATCTGTCCCTTCACTAATATTTGAGTAGTATGCTTCCCAACTTTACGAGCCTTAACAACTGTGGTTGAATTGAGATTGATATCAGACCAATGAACAACTTTTTTATCTGCAACTGTGCTAGCCCAAACTCTATGGGATGAAATGTAGTCTCCAATGATCCAATCTCGATCCACCACTCAGCCCATTTTTCCTTTTCATCGGCCTGTGAAATCATGAATGCAGGTCTAGCAGAATGTAATTTGGTATGGCATCCCTTTTATGTGATTTTGGGTTTGTTCAAGATTTTCATCTTCAATTGAATACCATCGCTGACTTTCAATTGACCACCCACGACATGCTCAAATCGATCTTCGATTCTTAGTTGAACATCCAAAAACCGATCTATGTCAATATTAGGGTTGTGGTCGCAGGTTTCTTCTTTGACTGGCACTTGATTGTTGCATTGGAAGGGTGTTCCATACATCCAAGACTTAATTGCTTCAATATGGTCCATTCATAGTCATAGAAATGTCATGTAACTCAAGGTACAATGCTGATTATAGGGCTATTATGAATCCCAAGGTCCAAACTATAAATGCACATACAACTTGCATATTGTAGCTTGTATCACCAAACAGAATACAATTTAACACTGTTTACTTTTGCATATCTGATCTACTGCTGCTTGTTCAGGTGTGGGTAGCGTATAAGGAGTCTAGCTGGATGAGTGCTTTCTTGTGGATATTTCTTTCTGTATGTTTTGGGAGGTGAGTTTTTACCCAAATTAGGCAACCACATTCTCATTTAGACTTATTTCTACTATTGATTGCTCAAATATATAAATATGCAACTCTTTGTTCACATCTAGGTTTCTGTCTGGAGAGTATGTAATTACGCAACTCTTTGTTCACATCTAGGTTTCTGTCTGGAGAGTATGTAATTACGCAACTCTTTGTTCATCCCATCTATTAAATCATGTTCTAATATATAATTAGCAACTCTTTGTTCACATCTAGGTTTCTGTCTGGAGAGTATGTAATTACGCAACTCTTTGTTCACATCTATTTCTGTCAATATATAATTAGCAACTCTTTGTTCACATCTAGGTTTCTGTCTGGAGAGTATGTAATTACGCAACTCTTTGTTCACATCTATTTCTGTCTGAATATATAATTACGCAACTCTTTGTTCACATCTAGGTTTCTGTCTGGAGAGTATGTAATTACGCAACTCTTTGTTCACATCTAGGTTTCTGTCTGGAGAGTATGTAATTACGCAACTCTTTGTTCACATCTATTTCTGTCTGAATATATAATTACGCAACTCTTTGTTCACATCTAGGTTTCTGTCTGGAGAGTATGTAATTACGCAACTCTTTGTTCATCCCATCTATTAAATCATGTTCAATATATAATTAGCAACTCTTTGTTCACATCTAGGTTTCTGTCTGGAGAGTATGTAATTACGCAACTCTTTGTTCACATCTAGGTTTCTGTCTGGAGAGTATGTAATTACGCAACTCTTTGTTCATCCCATTCTATAAATACATGTTCAATATATAAAAGTTCATAAAAGAAACATTAGCAATGAACATGATTGCTTGATCTGTTTATTCTCTTGTGGAACTAGATAATTTGCATTTGCTGATCTTTTTTACAGTATATGTTATGTATGTGATCTTAGCATACTTCTAACTGCATCTAATTTATAATACGATGCATATACTGATCCCCTGATGTTATACTTGATCCTTCGCAGCATCATTACATGTGGGTACATAGTGCGGCAGCTATTCTATCTCTCTGCTGACCAAGCTGTTTCACTTATACTTTTCCGCAACAATAACAGGCAAGTTTGACAAAGAACTTGGTAGATTACATACATAACATATACTGTATTATTGTATGTTGCGTGTAGGATCACCTCTTTATTCATGTAAATACCAATGAATTAATGCTATGTATCATCTGAGAACTATGTAGGTTATTTTATTTTTCAAAATAGGATAGTTGATTGCCTAAAATTCTTGAAATATTATATATTATATTATTCAAGAAATTTTAAAATCGAATGGAGTTTGATTAGTGAGAATTGAAGCAAGTGTGTCCTTGTTCTGCCAATAAAAGTGGTTTAATCTTGATGTAATGAGTCATCAATGCAGAAGGAATAAGAGCCTTTATGTAGTGTTTTTTTTTTTTTTTTTTTTTTTTTTTTTTTTTTTTTTTTTTTTTTTTTTTTTTTTTTTTTTTTTTTTTTTTTTTTTTTTTTTTTTTTTTTTTTTTTTTTTTTTTTTTTTTTTTTTTTTTTTTTTTTTTTTTTTTTTTTTTTTTTTTTTTTTTTTTTTTTTTTTTTTTTTTTTTTTTTTTTTTTTTTTTTTTTTTTTTTTTTTTTTTTTTTTTTTTTTTTTTTTTTTTTTTTTTTTTTTTTTTTTTTTTTTTTTTTTTTTTTTTTTTTTTTTTTTTTTTTTTTTTTTTTTTTTTTTTTTTTTTTTTTTTTTTTTTTTTTTTTTTTTTTTTTTTTTTTTTTTTTTTTTTTTTTTTTTTTTTTTTTTTTTTTTTTTTTTTTTTTTTTTTTTTTTTTTTTTTTTTTTTTTTTTTTTTTTTTTTTTTTTCCCTTTTATGTGATTTTGGGTTTGTTCAAGATTTTCATCTTCAATTGAATACCATCGCTGACTTTCAATTGACCACCCACGACATGCTCAAATCGATCTTCGATTCTTAGTTGAACATCCAAAAACCGATCTATGTCAATATTAGGGTTGTGGTCGCAGGTTTCTTCTTTGACTGGCACTTGATTGTTGCATTGGAAGGGTGTTCCATACATCCAAGACTTAATTGCTTCAATATGGTCCATTCATAGTCATAGAAATGTCATGTAACTCAAGGTACAATGCTGATTATAGGGCTATTATGAATCCCAAGGTCCAAACTATAAATGCACATACAACTTGCATATTGTAGCTTGTATCACCAAACAGAATACAATTTAACACTGTTTACTTTTGCATATCTGATCTACTGCTGCTTGTTCAGGTGTGGGTAGCGTATAAGGAGTCTAGCTGGATGAGTGCTTTCTTGTGGATATTTCTTTCTGTATGTTTTGGGAGGTGAGTTTTTACCCAAATTAGGCAACCACATTCTCATTTAGACTTATTTCTACTATTGATTGCTCAAATATATAAATATGCAACTCTTTGTTCACATCTAGGTTTCTGTCTGGAGAGTATGTAATTACGCAACTCTTTGTTCATCCCATTCTATAAATACATGTTCAATATATAAAAGTTCATAAAAGAAACATTAGCAATGAACATGATTGCTTGATCTGTTTATTCTCTTGTGGAACTAGATAATTTGCATTTGCTGATCTTTTTTACAGTATATGTTATGTATGTGATCTTAGCATACTTCTAACTGCATCTAATTTATAATACGATGCATATACTGATCCCCTGATGTTATACTTGATCCTTCGCAGCATCATTACATGTGGGTACATAGTGCGGCAGCTATTCTATCTCTCTGCTGACCAAGCTGTTTCACTTATACTTTTCCGCAACAATAACAGGCAAGTTTGACAAAGAACTTGGTAGATTACATACATAACATATACTGTATTATTGTATGTTGCGTGTAGGATCACCTCTTTATTCATGTAAATACCAATGAATTAATGCTATGTATCATCTGAGAACTATGTAGGTTATTTTATTTTTCAAAATAGGATAGTTGATTGCCTAAAATTCTTGAAATATTATATATTATATTATTCAAGAAATTTTAAAATCGAATGGAGTTTGATTAGTGAGAATTGAAGCAAGTGTGTCCTTGTTCTGCCAATAAAAGTGGTTTAATCTTGATGTAATGAGTCATCAATGCAGAAGGAATAAGAGCCTTTATGTAGTGAGCCTTGAGCAAAACTATTTGATCTTGCACCCGGTTTAATTAGTATATTGCTGCATTCATCTTCTTTTTTTTTCCAGCAACTTCTTTCAGACCAGTTAGATGATGAATTTCAGCTTAAATAATTGTTTGGTTGATTTAGGCTCGTTAAACAGGTATAAGAGACTTGTCTGCCAACATGATATACAAAGGATTAGCTGAGCAACAGATTTGGGTTTCATCTTCGTCTATTTGCCAACTAATGTATACCATAATACCATATCTTATATCAGACTCAAGTTACTAAAACACCATCAGGAATAGCACGTACGCATTGTGTACAGGAACCTTGTATTTATAAAATCTATGTTTGCTGATATATATATATATATATATATATACCAGGAAGACCACTTGCCTTCTTTAACTATGTTTGGTGCAGATTTGACCAACATTAAGAATTCTATATGAACAAATTTGTATACAAATCTACAAAGTATAGTTACATCAATAATTTCAACATATAGTAGATAATCTTTCTTGTTGCCTATTGTTGTAGTACTACTGGCCTACTGGGCCAACAATGTAAATTCGTGTCTCTGTAACTGTGCATGCTTTGTTTTCATTGTTATTTGCACCACTAAGTTTAGCCCACAATATGAATGTAACACTTTTTACTCTTCTTTTCGGCAACATCTTGATGGAATTTATCTTGAATCTTGCAGAGATCTGAAATCAAGTGATCCACCATTGATGGTAGGTACAGATGTATAGTAAAAGCTTTATAACTGAATCATGAGATGAAACATGGTTGGATTTATGTATATTACATTGTTTACGGTAAATGATACATGTATTCATTACATTTCATTTGTATCAAATCAGTCTACAATATATGTTTAATGTAGAGCTGTGTTACCTCCACAATTATATAATTCAAGTCAAACCAAAAACCGTATTAGATTTTCTATCAAGTCATGTATTTAGATATACAATCACTATTATGAACAAAATGAATAAATAAAATCGAGCCATTGTGACGAAGAATAATAAATTAAAGGAGACAATTCCTTATACCAGAAGAACCCTATCTGATATACGCATATTAGGGTCAGGGCTTGACAGATTTCGATCTATAAAGTACAAGGGGCTGACAAGGTCTAGCTTGTTATATAAACATTTTTCAGGTACACATACATCATTATTGTTAATATAAATTCAGTGTTTCATAACTCATCGAGTAGAGTGCTCACTATTCCTTACAGCACCGAGACCCGATTCGGCCGAGTACTTCGATTACTCCCCACCTTGGCTGCTATGAATTCCCGAGTACTCCCCACATAGACCCGGGTACTCTTAACTCCCCAGTCAGCCGAGTTGGTAGCGCATAGGGAGTTCTACGCCTTGTATAAATTATAATTAAATTTGAATTTCAGGTTTCCAACTACGGGTCATTCATAAGTTTCTAAGCTTTCATTTCTAAACCTAAGCCCTCAAATGATTAAAAATGGTGGATGATTGAAAACTTGTATACCATAATACTAATTTGTATGAGGAAATAACACACTTTTGATGAGGCATCCATTTTGGCATAGAAGAACAGGTTGAATCTATATACAAAGTACAAATACTCAGACTTGCCTAAATTCTTGATACTTGAGTGATACACATACACTCCAGTTAATTGGATCAAATCTTCAGGTAAAACTCAGAGAAATTACAGTGTGAGACAGGCATGGAACAAAGTGGAGTACTGGAGTTGGGCCGTATTTCGACCTGTCTTACACTGCCTACAACTACAACCATTAACGACACCCCAAGTGATAGTTTGAGTTTTTGAGCCGAAATGTTCTCATTTCAATACTAATACATTCATTACATTTGAAACCGATCCTTACTTAGTTGGGAAGTAGATTGATGAAGAACCTGATCTAGCAATGAGTATAAGATTACCAGACTATAGATAGTTATATACAGTTATAACCATTAGCTAACAATAGCAAGTTGCCATATTGTATAGATTGATTTATATTTTGTCAGTTGACATTTGTTGTCAAACAAACCATGACTCGTATACAATTACCCAAAGGAAGTCTATTATATGTAGCAAAAACAGGGTTCAAAATCTAGCAACATGAATCAAGACAATATATTTTCACATGAAATCAGGATGGACATCATCCTCTACAATCTCATCACTTACCTTTGTCTTAAACACATCATTATTGATCTCTGGACATCTGCTTTTAAGCTGCAAGTCATCATCATCATCATCATCATCATCATCATCAATGAAGTCGCTCCACTTTGATATTGGCTTCTTCAGTTTCATCATCAGTGAACTTGCTCCAGTATATGCAAAACTCTGATCAACTTTGGTCCCATCATCTTTCCAAGCATTAGACTTTGAATTTGGCCTCTGTAACTTTGACATGACTGAACTTGATGTTTGGTACACACAACCGTGGTCAACATTATCAATGTTCGGTTGATTTTCACCAACCCTTTTAAAACTTTCCTTCATAATTGTTGTTGGCTCCTTGTCTGCAGAAGAATAAATTAAGTTAATGGCCATCACCCAACAGTCTGACGATCACTCGAAACATATGCTTATTGCTGCAGCAGAAAAGCCTGAAATAATCTTCATGGTGGAATTCTAATAATGCGGTTGTCATATAAACCATACAATTTATTTATGCACAACTAGACCATCTATACACGAAAGAATGCATATCTATGATGAATGTCTAACAAAATCAGTTATCAATTTGAAATCTCAAAATAGAATATATACAGGCAGACTGTGTATTTGAAATAACATGAAGTAGTTGAGGTAAGACAGAAGAATGTATGCTGTAGAACCTGAATTATTGATTTTCTTCTTGCCAGCTCTCTTCCCAAAGACAGGTTTTCGAAAATTTTGATCACCGAATCCAGAAGGAGGAGAGTAACGATCTTTCAACTTAGGCTTCTTGAACAATGGTTTTGGCAACTCTGTCACAACATTTGGCTCACAGGGATCCCCTTCACACATGAATGAATGAATTCAGAGTATTAGATATTAAAAATAAACAATATTCTCCAAGAAAGATTAGTATATTATGATGATGAGATACTCATACATGTGTTTAGTAGTAAACATAATTCCATTTTTCAAATCCCATGAAGTAATATAAATGTATTTGATGCGGAACCGATATTAGTTTTGTTATTTTTGACTCTATGGCTACCTAATGTTTTTAATTTAGTTGCTAAACTTTATAGTTTCCTTGTCATGAATTCCAACTATAAATTGGGATCTAAGTTGAGTAACTATGTGGTTTTGAGTTTTAATCAATAATAATATGCAAAGTCATTTTTCCCCTATCACAAGTGTGAATTTTCCTAATTATCAATCTCCTTTTGAATCAATGATAATTAGGAGAATTGTTCCCCGAATTCGTGAGAAATAAAAGATTCAATTATTTATCCTATGTTTCCTTCGGCATCAGTATTCAACTTGTCTAATTGATTTGACATAATCTAGACCAAACATTCAATTCCATTGTTACTGAATTCATCAAACAAGTGCCGATTTACAGCAAAAATGAGAAGGTTGATACATACAATACAAAATATATAGATATGATAAACAAGAAGTTTAGGAGTAAAGTTTAACACTAAATAAATAGAAAGATAGGAATAGGAACTGACCTTCATCATAACCGAATCCAGTATCAGCGGCAGGGGGGTCATCGAGATACTCGCTCCAGTCGGCTCGTTTTCTAATCGGCTGAATCTGTTGATCATCATCATCAAAATCATCCTGTTGTTGTTGTTGATGGAGAAAGTGACCGCGAGACATGTTAAATTGTTGAACAAAGGCCCGGACGTGTTTGGCCATGGATCCCTGGGAATAGACCTTCCGGACGGACTGCTTCTCGTTGCAGATAACGCAGATCCATTTGTTGCTGCTTTTCTTCCTCTGCTTCACCTGTCCATCATCCATCATTTTTAATCAATAATCAAATCACATCATCCGTCAATCCATCAATCAATCAATTACTCTGTATATATATACATATATTATACTTATATTTATATCTAGAGATCGAGAATGAAAAATGGATGATCGAAGAAGAGGAGGAGGAGGACGGTGACTTACTTGCATGGTGGAGCATTTGAAGCATTCAAGAGCCATGAATACTGCGCTTGTCATTTTTCCTTCAATTCCTTCCGATCCAATAATTCCCCTCTCTCAGTCTTACCCCCCACTCTGTGTGTGTCTCTCTCTCTCTCGTTCAAAATAAATTTAGATTTGCCGCCAAAATCTCGTATTTTTAGCCTCGCAGTTATACAATGGGCCGGGTATAAATGGACTGGGCCTTAAAATGAAGGACCTTTATAATTAATTCTCTTATACAAATATACTAGATTATAACCCGCGTGAAACGCGGGGAAAACCTATAACAAAATTATATATGTACGTATAAAAAGTTATCACAATGATATACGTATATGATCGACAACCGTGTAATCTTCTTTATTGAAGCCATAGCGAAGTTATTGATTTTTGGGTTGTACTTATACGACAGCTTCCAACGTAAGACGATTTTAACCCGGATGTTCCAAGATTCCTTGGATGCATCGATGTCAGCCACCCTATCAAACACAATTTGATCTGCCAGGATATTGTATATGGTGAACTAAGAGCAAATATTTAATCTTTTTTTGCTAATGTGTAGTTGATGTACAATACTCATACATTTTTCATATCACGATTATGACTGTTTGTCAAAATATCTCCGCTGAGCTCATTCAAATGATTCACAGTAAACTATAATAACCATATTTTTCAACCTTGATCATATATCATCAAGTATATATATAGTTATACTTCATAACATAAGGTTAATTTAGACTATAATCCAATACAAAATTATTTGTTATTATCTATTTGTAATAAAATCAATTATGAAAAATAAACTATAATGAAAGATGGATCATAATATTACTTGACACAAATCAAGAAACTCTAAATATAATTGCTTCTACTTGTTAGAAAATCAAGTATTAAAAAATTAAAAGAGGATATAATTTTTGAAACAATCACTATTTGATAACAAATCAAGAAAGTGTAATGTTTTTTTTGAATAATATTAATCTATAAGAAGATCCATAAAAAAAATCAAATATGAAATTCAAATAAGTTAAAAGAAAGAAAGATGATATGTGCTATATGAGATCGATGTAAATCAAAAAGGGTAACCAAAAAATTAAACATATTAATTTTGATATGGTTAGATAAGTAGAATATCAATTAATATATGTATTGTTGGAACATTTTATCTGTAGTTGAATGACTAAAAGAGTATTTAACTAAAAGTTGAGTCAAAGATGATGTCAATTCAATAAAGGGTTAAGATTACTCCATTTTTGAATTAAAGTGTTTTAATATTAATTTTGATATGGTTAGATAAGTAGAATATTAATTAATATATGTATTGTTGGAACATTTTATCTGTAGTTGAAGGACTAAAAGAGTATTTAACTGAAAGTTGAGTCAAAGATGATGTCATCATGTTGATCCAAAGGTGGATAAAAAGGGTGGAAATTCAATAAAGAGTTAAAATTACTCCATTTTTGAATTAAAGTTTTTGTTTTAATATTAATTTTGATATGGTTAGATAAGTAGAATATTAATTAATATATGTATTGTTGGAACATTTTATCGGTAGTTGAAGGACTAAAAAGAGTATTTAATTGAAAGTTGAATCAAAGATTGATGTCATAATGTTGATCCAAAGGTGGATAAAAAGGATGGAAATTCAATAAAGGGTTGTGTTTCGGTCAAAAATTACCTAAGATAATTTTAGGAAGGATTTTAGACAACTCAAGTACCGAAGATTTGTAAGTGGGGTTTGGTGTTTTAGGATCTTCAATTAAAAGTAAAGTTTTCTTAATTATAATGACTAAAACTAAGAGTTTTTTTATCAAAAAGAGTTTTATGAAAGCCTTTGAGACAGAAATACTTTGAGTAATTAAGAAAACCGTTGAAGATAAAAGTAAAGCACTGAAAGTTAAAGCTAGGATCTTAAAGAAAAAACGAAAAGCACAACGACACCAGAATTTTGTTGACGAGGAAAAACCCTTGATCCAATATTCTATACCATTTCCCACGTGAATTTAGAACCATTTATTCGTCGTTTTTACAGTTTTATTTACAACTTTCGATGCTTTGAGGTATGTTTAGTGTTTTCAGGTTGGAAAATGATTATGCGGATGAATTGGTCGATTTTGATGACTTATGGAGGACTCGGGAGAAAGATGCAGTTGAAATCAAGTGAAAGATGAAGAAGACGTATTCTGGAGGTCATAACGGCCGTCACAAAGGTGACGGGCGTTAGGGACCTAGGTCATGCTTGAACGGCCGTCACACTTGTGACGGGCGTTATCTAAGGAATTTTGGTTCTTACTGTTACTGCCTCATAACGGGCGTAAATGGTACATGTAACGGCCGTCACTAGTGTGACGGGCGTTAGGCACCTAGGTCGAAGTGTAACGGGCGTTCAAAGTGTGACGGCCGTTATGAATCGAAATGGGCAAGTTACTGTGACGGGTTCCTTACGGGCGTATGTTTTTCAATGGAGATGTAACGGCCGTCACAAGGGTGACGGCAGTCATGGGTTTCGATGGTTCGTAACGGGCGTTACCATTTGTAACGGGCGTTACGCGACCAATTCATATAAATAGCTGCCAAGTTTCTGAACAGACACACGGACTTTTGGGGGAGAATAATCCTAAGGGTTTTTGAGAAATATCTTTCCAGGAGCTGCTCTATTAGGGTTCTATCAGGTTTCCAAGCAAGATTTCTTAGGCGGATCCACTGAAGATTCACGAGCACCCATCTGGATCGTATCTACTTATTGTCTTGCAACTTTCTATTTAATCAAACGATTGGTACAATATGTTTTATTATTATTTCTTTTATCAATTTCAATTTAGCATGATTGGCTAATTCTATTATCATCCACCTTGATGTAACTAGACGAATGATGTGATTGCTATATTTTAATTCAAGAGTTGATTTCAATTACCGTTGTGTCGTGATCTTGGTGATTTAATTCCTTTATTGTATTAATTTGATATTGGTGGCATGTGTGTTCTTCGTTAGTGGTACTAGTCGAATGCATATGTGATTTTCTAACGGTCGCTTGTCTATGAGCGATTATCACTAGTTCATGGTATGATAGTGAATGTCAAATTAATAAAAGGAGTCATTTTGTCAACGTGTTTAGTAACGGTTGGTGGTACCACGTTATTTTCACATAGGCGCAATTGGTAATTTGGTAATCAAACAAACTATTTGTTGGTATGGTTGTCTAGGCTTTGGTGGTACCGGCTTGGGTAATTAGACTAGCAACTTAGGTGTTTGGGTGATTTGTGAGCGGTTGGTGGTACCACGTGAGCATTTCATCTTTGCACGGTTATCTTGTCAACTCTAAACGAATTTGGTCTTATTTGAAAGCAATCATGTTAGAAGTCTAGTGAAGTCAAGGTGGATGATCCTTATTATTATTGTTTGAGCTCTTCTTTATTTTCAAGTATTTGTCATCTAAATTTACTTCAATTTAATCGTCAAAGTGTTTCACCCTTTTTCCAAACCACTTACTATACAATTAATCCAAAACAATCCCTGCGAACGAACCTGGACTTACCTCTTAACTATATTACAAACGATCGGGTCCACTGCCCGTGAGTGCGTAGTAGTGAGTTTTAAGGTGATTCTAGTTTATAAATATTAAACTCGATTTTGCACATCAAGTTTTTGGCGCCGCTGCCGGGGATTGTGCGCTGTTTTAGTTGTTAATTTAGTGGTTGATCCTTCCTCACGCGTGAGGAAGTTATTTGCTTTAATAGTTTAGTTTTTCTTTTCTTATCTTATCACAGGTGCAGTTGACGTGTTTGGTTAGTTGTGTTTTGCAGGTTTACTTTCTAGTTGATGAACTTGAGGTCTTCGGGTTTACCTCTTTATAGTCCTTTGAGAACACCATCTAGACGTAGATCTAACCTCACAACACCAACACCATTCTCACCCATTGCTAAGCCTACTCCTGATTCAGACGAGGAGGGGTTTAATTTGGAAGAATTGTTTGATCTTGAAGTTAAGGTAGAGGAGAAAATGGCGGATGAAGACAGGGACCCAAATGATATACGGTATGGCGAAAGGGTTCGCACTATTCCCGCAAACCGTGGTAGTCCTATTAGAGCTCCTCAAATTGCTCATGACTTCAACCTAAAGGGTAATCATCTTAAGAGCATTGAGGAACAACAATTCGATGGTAAAAGGAAGTGGGATCCGTATCAACATCTAGAGAGATTTGAGAAGTTGGCTAGGTTATACCAATACGGGCAGAATCAAATGAATGCCGTAAAACTCGAGACATTTCCTATGTCTATTACCGGCGATGCTCTTGATTGGTTCAATGACCTACCTGAAAATTGCATTACGACTTGGGACCAACTTAAGCAAGCCTTTATTGGTGAGTTCTACTCACTTAGAACCCAAAGAAAGTTGGAAAACTTGATTAGGTCGTTTGCACAAGACGAAGATGAAGATGTTGTTGATGCGTGGATCCGATTTAAAGAGATGTTGAGAAATTGCCCGGGTCATAATATGACTAGAGAGCAATATGTTGAACTATTCTTTGATGGGCTCGATAAGAAGTCCAAACGTGAGCTAGGGTATGCTTTTGGTGGAGGGTTCAATAAGATCACACCAAATGAGGGATTTGAAATCTTGGAATCCATGGCAAAGGATAACGCAAACATGGATGATGATCGGTTTTTAAAGAATGAGAGAAGGTTGAAGAAGGGTACTAGCCAAGGCCGAGTTGCAAAGGTCGAAGCTAGTCATGATTCGGGAATGATTGGAGAGATGAGGGCGCGCTCTTCGCGCATGGATAAGGGATTTGCATCTCAAGAGGCTAGGTTTGGAGCTCTTGAAAGGGATGTTAAGGTTGTTGCTGATGGTTGTGATCATTGTGGTGACATGCATTATTCTGAGGATTGTCCCAACCGGGGGCCCGAAGGAGTCAACTACATTCAGAATCAGCAAGGGAGCTATCAACGCAATTCCGGTTTCCAAAACCGTTCTTCAGGTAATCCTTCCTATAACTCTCCCTTTCAGGCTAATAGTTCTCATTTTTCAGGTAACAGGTGGCAAGGAGACAATTATCAGAATCCTACAACCTCAACAAGGACAAGGATCCGGTTCTTCTTCTTCTAAGGCCGATCCAAATGACGAGTTGAGGGAGATGATGAAGCAAATGATGAGCAATCAGATTGAAACGAATACAAGTATTAAGATGATTCGGGATGATACGAAGGCATTGCATGAGAGGTTGGATAGGATAGATGGGAAGGTTGAGATGAATGCCAAGAATGCAGACTTGAACTTTAAGGATCTCGAGAGTAGGATGGCTGCCCTTTCTAGGCCACAAGGAACTTTACCTAGCACTACTCAACAGAATCCTAAGCCTCAATTTAGCATGGGGCCGAATCAGGGACACAATCCAAAGCCTCAGTCGAGTAATCAAGGATCATGGAGAAAGGATACCCAGCCTAATGTCAGAAACGAGCATGTGAATGCTATCACTACGAGGGCAGGTAACACTTATGATTTAGCTAAATCTTCACCTAATAATTTGTTTCAATCTGTGCAGGTTAATGAAGAGGAGGAGCAAGTTGATGACGAGGTTGAGATGGAACCGGAACTAGCCGTGCCATCACCGGCCGTTCCATCCCAACCCATTGCTATACCTGTTGAGAAGCCCGCTGAGGAACCAACTGTTAAGCCATATAAACCGAAGGCTCCATTTCCCCAGCGATTGGTGAAAAATAAGCTGAAGGAACAAATGGATAAATTTGTAAGTCACCTCAGTAAATTGCATATTAATATTCCATTTTTAGATGCAGTTGTGCAGATGCCCGGATTTGCAAAGTGCTTGAAGCAGATTTTGATGAATAAGAAGCGTCTGGAGGAAGTGACTAATGCAGTTTTAGAGGATGTTTGCTCAGCAGCTGTAACAGGTAAGTTGCCCGAAAAACGAGGAGATCCAGGTAGTTTTACTATTCCTTGTAAGATTGGTAACTTAACGATAAAAAAGGCTTTAAATGATTCGGGTGCAAGTATTAATCTTATGCCTTCTTCTCTTTACTACAAGCTGAACTTAGGAACACCTAAACCAATTAACATGAAAATCAATTTGGCCGATAAGTCTGAAATTAGACCTATTGGAATATTAGAAGATGTGTTAATTCAGGTGGAAGGTTTAATTTTTCCTGTAGATTTTGTGATTATTGAAGCTGAAGAAGCATTAAATGTGCCTCTTATCTTAGGGAGACCATTCCTTGCCACGGCCGATGCCAAACTTGAAGTTGGTCGTGGTAAGTTGACATTGAGAGCCGGGGATGAATCCGTTACATTTTCGAACACATGTTCTGTTTCTTTACCTAATGCTGCTAATTATGTTGAAACTGCTTGTGTTAGTTCTTTGGATTCGCAGATTGATAGATGGTTGGATGAGAAGTTAGAGGAGAAAGTGGTTGAATTGAAATCAACAGCGGTACATGTTCCTAAACCGACGGATGGCCCTTGTGCTAAGATCCGTAAGCTTTATAGTCGTGTGAAGTCCGCTATTTCTCATGGGAATATTAAGTTATCCAAAGAACTATGCTCTAATTTATCAACAAATGAGAAGGCTGAGTTAATGATGGTTGTTGATATTTCTGACGAAGCAAATGATTGGATATGCAACAAGGTAAAAGGTAACTGTTTCTCTCCTTTCAAGAGTAGACCGCCCAACAACCCAAGTGTGGGGGCGTCGGGGTCCCAATGTTGGTGATTATGAGAGGATTGAGTCTAGCTAAAGACTCGTTAATAAATGAAGCGCTTTTCGGGAGGCAACCCGTGTTATTTTCTTGCATTTTATTTTCATTTTTTTTTGTAGTTAGATTTGATGTTTTATTGTCAAGAAAGTGCAGGCGAATTTTTGGTGTGAATGGGATTGAGGATTGTTGATGGCTATAGTGAAGCTCAAGTGTGGGGGGGGGAAACCACTGGATTCTCTCCTAATCTCTAGTCTATAGAATCAATTGATTAGTTGTGTGATGTCATGTGCGTTTGTTGCCAGTAAGTTCAGTGCATTATTTTTGATTGGCATTTTTCTTGATACTGTTCACACACATCCGGTACGTGCTCTTATTCTTTTTGTCTATTGTCGCTTACCCCTATTTACCTTAGTTTTGACCTATTTGGACAGTGAGGGCATTGTCCATCTCAAGTGTGGGGGGGTGGCAAATAGGTTTAAGCTACCGGGTATATCGCTTTTGTTGTTTTTGCCATTGAGATTTCTACCGGTCTTGGATGTGTCCCTCTCATAGGCTTTTGGATTTTGTCCAAGGGTAGGAGCTCCATTATCGAGCTCTTTACTGTGATGTGCGCATTTGGAATTGGTGTTTTCAATTTGGTGGAATAATGGAAGTTGATATGGTTTTTGAACTTGAGTTGAGCTTGTCCTTGTGGTAAATTGCTTTTGTCACTTAATTCATATCTTAATAAGCAATTTTACTACAAATTTTTCCTTGGCAAAAATTTTTAACCGGCGAAATGTGTTCTGAACGGTTATTTGGCTAGTCCTTCGGGATTGATAACATTACTTGCATGCTCAAATTTATCCCTAACACCAAATTGTGAGATTTCATCATTTTGTATAGTTGTGTTAGGTTGCGGTTTTGGTTTGATTGCCTTGTAACTTTGTCCCTCTCTTAGGCTCTCGGATTTATTCGGGAGTAAGGGTTCCATTTCGAGCCCTGTACTAAGATGTGCATGTTTGAGGTATATCTATTCCATTTCCGGGTTCTTCTCTTGATATGAGTGTGCCGGTGATGTGTTGATTCTAGAACTTGGCCTGGTGATCGTGACGAGACCGCAGTGAGATCACTTTTGTGATATAAGTACATCGGATGACGAATTGGCATTTAGGTTTGACCATACTTTTTCTTTCTTTCTTTTCACCATTTTCTTTTGTACTCATTTACTCTTACTTTACATACTCACTTACACATACATACATTCCATCCCTTTCTTTGTATATTTCACCTTTGTATAAATCCACTATTGTTCATAAACTTCCCCTCACTATACCGTTAGTCTAGTCGTGGTGGGCCGTTGATTGTCATTGGTTTGTTGGATGGTTTGGGAGATACTTAGTGGATTGCCTAGTGGCATGTTCTTGTCTTTGAGAATAGGTCACGTGGTCATATTATGGAGGTTGGTTTTGGATTGTGTTAATGTTTAGACATATTCATCATTGTAAAAGAGGGTGCCTACTAGTAGAGTAAAAGTGGTTCAGAAAAAAAAAAAAAAAAAAAAAAAAAAAAAAAAAAAAAAAAAAAAAAAAAAAAAAAAAAAAAAAAAAAAAAAAAAAAAGAAAAAAAGAACTTGGGCTACTAGTGGGTACTTCTCGAGTTTAATTGTCTAAAGTTTTGTTGTATAATTTATAAGGGAAGGTTTGGTTGATATGAGTTGTTTGAAGTTGATACACCACAATGGTGTCGGGTTTGTCTTGCTATCGTTTGAGGTGTCATTAGCGGGTTAACATCTTATGGGTTTGGTTTGTTGGCAATCAATGGTACGGGTTGGCTAGACTAATTAGTTCACTTTTCGTACATATCTTATACTTTTTCTTTGTTTCATTTTCAATTCTTACCCTCATTACCATATTCCATTATACATAATCCATATACTTTGACTTTTCTTTTCTTCATTAACCTATATTCCCATTCCTTCATTGTAAATGTCCCTTATACATACCTTAGCTTAACTATACAACCTACCTTAATGCCTATTTTGATGATGTGCTTGGTGCTTACGCCACGTCGGTGGAGCTATGATCCCGGTTCAAGCCTATGGTAAAATAGCATACATCACGACCGAGCTATGAGTGATTCTACAATATATTCAACCCCAAAGTAAGTTTGTTGGAGTAGAATGAGTTTGATAGGTTCATTTGTTTCACTTGTGCTTGGTTGTGTTATCGTGGCTTGCGGATTGTTCAGGTATTGTCAAACATTTCGGGTTTTCATTTAAGATTAAAACTGCTTCACCCAACCTTTTTGTCATTTGACATACTTGGTGTGGCTTCTTTTTGATACTCGTCATTGTTTATTTTGCTCCATTGTCAAGGATTACTTTATGCTTTAATTCCGGATTTGCTTGAGGGCAAGCAATGCTCAAGTGTGGGGGATTTGATGTGTCATATTCTATACCATTTCCCACGTGAATTTAGGACCATTTATTCGTCGTTTTTACAGTTTTATTTCCAACTTTCGATGCTTTGAGGTATGTTTAGTGTTTTCAGGTTGGAAAATGATTATGCGGATGAATTGGTCGATTTTGATGATTTATGGAGGACTCGGGAGAAGGATTCGGTTGAAATCAAGTGAAAGATGAAGAAGACGGATTCTGGAAGGCATAACGGCCGTCACAATGGTGACGGGCGTTATCTAGCAAATTTTGGTTCTTACTGTTACCGTCTCATTACGGCCGGCGTAAAGTGTAGGTGTAACGGCCGTCACATGGGTGACGGGCGTTAGGGACCTAGGTCAAGCTTGAACGGGCGTCACAAGGGTGACGGCCGTTATGTGTGAAGATTGGCGAGTTACTGTGACGGGTTCCTTACACCCGTATGGTTTTCAAAGGATGTGTGACGGGCGTAACAATGGTTACGGCCGTTACGGGTTACGATGGTTGGTAACGGGCGTTACCATTCGTAACGGGCGTTACGCGACTAATTCATATAAATAGCTGGCCAAGTTTCTGAACGGCCAGTGACGTTTGGGGGGAGAATTTTCCTAAGGTTTTTTTGATCGACATATCTTTCCAGGAGCTGCTCTATTAGGGTTCTATCAGGTTTCCAAGCAAGATTTCTTAGGCGGATCCACTGAAGATTCACGAGCACCCATCTGGATCGTATCTACTTATTGTCTTGTAATTTACTTTCATCAAACGATTGGTACAATCATGTTTACCTTCTCTTTTGATTATTATTTACCATTTAGCATGATTGGCTAATTCTATTATCATCCACCTTGATGTAACTAGACGAATGATGTGATTGCTATATTTTAATTCAAAGGGTTGATTTCAATTATCGTTGAGTCGTGATCTTGATGATTTAATTCCTTTATTTGTATTAATTTGATATTGGTGGCATGTGTGTTCTTCGTTAGTGGTACTAGTCGAATGCATATGTGATTTTCTAACGGTCGCTTGTCTATGAGCGATTATCACTAGTTCATGGTATGATAGTGAATGTCAAATTAATAAAAGGAGTCATTTTGTCAACGTGTTTAGTAACGGTTGGTGGTACCACGTTATTTTCACATAGGCGCAATTGGTAATTTGGTAATCAAACAAACTATTTGTTGGTATGGTTGTCTAGGCTTTGGTGGTACCGGCTTGGGTAATTAGACTAGCAACTTAGGTGTTTGGGTGATTTGTGAGCGGTTGGTGGTACCACGTGAGCATTTCATCTTTGCACGGTTATCTTGTCAACTCTAAACGAATTTGGTCTTATTTGAAAGCAATCATGTTAGAAGTCTAGTGAAGTCAAGGTGGATGATCCTTATTATTATTGTTTGAGCTCTTCTTTATTTTCAAGTATTTGTCATCTAAATTTACTTCAATTTAATCGTCAAAGTGTTTCACCCTTTTTCCAAACCACTTACTATACAATTAATCCAAAACAATCCCTGCGAACGAACCTGGACTTACCTCTTAACTATATTACAAACGATCGGGTCCACTGCCCGTGAGTGCGTAGTAGTGAGTTTTAAGGTGATTCTAGTTTATAAATATTAAACTCGATTTTGCACATTCATGGTTAGATAAGTAGAATATTAATTAATTAATATATGTATTGTTGGAACATTTTATCGGTAGTTGAAGGACTAAAAAGAGTATTTAATTGAAAGTTGAATCAAAGATTGATGTCATAATGTTGATCCAAAGGTGGATAAAAAGGATGGAAATTCAATAAAGGGTTGTGTTTCGGTCAAAAATTACCTAAGATAATTTTAGGAAGGATTTAGACAACTCAAGTACCGAAGATTTGTAAGTGGGGTTTGGTGTTTTAGGATCTTCAATTAAAAGTAAAGTTTTCTTAATTATAATGACTAAAACTAAGAGTTTTTTTATCAAAAAGAGTTTTATGAAAGCCTTTGAGACAGAAATACTTTGAGTAATTAAGAAAACCGTTGAAGATAAAAGTAAAGCACTACGAATTAAAGCTAGGATCTTAAAGAAAAAAGAAAAACACAACGACACCAGAATTTTGTTGACGAGGAAAAACCCTTGATCCAATTAAGAGATCTTAGGTAAAAAAACCCGGGAGGATTCAATCGATCCTACCTGCTGTTCTTTTATTATTATTGTTGTTTTGGAATGATTACAATGAAATGAACGAATGAATGAATATGAAAACTAATAATAGCTAGTAAACTAAATTGTTGTTGTGTGTTTGTAGAGCGGATGAATGCTTGTGTGATGATTGCTTGTGTGTGGAACGTATGTGTGAGTGATCTCCCCTCTTCTGAACGACATCCTTTCCTATTTATAGAGCTAGACGTTAAACTGTATTTCCGAAATATCTGGGATCTTCCTGGACTTGCTCTTTACGCTGAAGAAATGGCATAGATGACCGTTGAGCATTATTCTTCACATGGTAAAACTGTTATCAATCCCGATTCTTGTGGTTGAAGTGGTAAACTATCCGTTGAAACACGTTTTCTTCTTGTAACACGTTTGTACTTCAATCCTGCACATAATATCTACTGTACTAGACATATATTTGTTAGTGAAATCACGGATCCTGAAGATATCAAGATCCTGTTATATCGAGATAATAACATAACACAATCAGAACTAATAAATTAACAGGAACTAAGGATCCTTTAAGACAACGTATTGTTAAGTATTTATCATAGAAGGACTAAAGTGTAAATTCTTATCAGGATCCTAGCAGCGGAAATTCTACCCCAAACAATTGTCCCCAAAACTTATATTTCATTGTAAATAAATATAAGTTTTGTTATTTACAGTCAATTTTTAGCAGTCAACGGAAAGTCAAGGGGTGAATTTTGCATTGATGAGACTTTTACAACTACCCACATTTATTTCCCACTATCCACATATATCGACAGTTTTTCTTTTTTTAGTTTTTATCTCGAGCCAACATCTCTCCAAACCCTAAAGGTTAGTTTCTCTTTTTCTTCAATCTTTCAGATTTTTCTTTGTTTTACTTTCGTTTATTAAATTATGCCTCGAATATCTTCTTCCGTTCTTCAATCAAAGTGAGCGAAGGCTTTACTCCTACTTATATCGCTAAAAACCCTAGTAAGTGTTCGTTTGTTGATAGTGATATTGATAGGATCAAAGATTATTTTCCTAAAGGTACTGAGTTTAGGGCTTTCGATCCTACTCTTACTTCTGACATGCAATCGGATTTATGGATCTGTTTTCCAGGATTTCCCTTCGAAAACCTAAAACTATCATTCCCCTTTCCTAAAATGTATGAACAGTTCTTTAAATTTTCAAAATTAGCATATCCTCAAGCTATGCCTATGCTATGGAGAACCCTATATGTTTTAGACAACCCTATATCTTCCCCTAGCATAAGAAGGAGGTTTTGAGACTGACAATTGGGATGTCGCAGATTGGAAGGAATCATTGGCTTTGCTCATTCAAAAGAACTCTGAAACTGTTGAATCCAAAGATGAAGGGTATGAAAAAGACACTGCCCTGAGTGAAGGAGGTGATCAATCCAAACCGGTGGATCTCTCAGAGGATGATGAGGAAAAGAAGGAGGAGGAAGTTGCTGAAGACAAGGATGTGGAGCAGATGGAAGAAGCCTAATCTAATGTTTTTAGGTTATGAACAATATCAGTTTTCTTAGGTTATGTGGTTTGTATCTTAAACAATTTCTATAGGGGGGTTAACTAACCTGGAATGGTTAGTTTCGGTGGTGTATTAAAATGGTTTATGTTGGCCATTTTGAACTTATGTTACTAAGACTATAACCTTATGTTTCCCCAATTTTCCTAACTGTCCCCAGTATTAGGGAGTTTTTGAAATGTTGTTGAGATAATCCTGGGATCTTGGATTATATATACAAAGATCACCCTTTTTCATACATATATTCTCATGCCCAAAGAATATATTAAAATTATCTTTTCCTTTTCAATTAATATTTACAATAATACAATGGAAGGCGAGTCATCATCTAGAAGCAGGGGTCCTGAAAGACTTAGGGATCGTTCTATTTCAGTAAGTTTTTTACTTTAAATATGTATTTTAATTTCTTATTTGTTTCTAAAACTTTTTTGTTTTATTTTCGTAGATCATCGAAAAGTTGTCTGACGCCTACGAAGCAGAAATTATGTACAAAAATGAAACTATCAAAAGCGCTAATCGTCTTTTAAACTCGGTTATGGATACCAGAAATCAAACTTTAAGAGAGATGACGAGTTTGAAAAATGAATTGGGCGACGCAAAAAGAGAAGTTAGTAATTTAAAAAGCTTTTTGGGATGGCTAAAACTCAAATATCCTCAAATTTTTGGGGAAGACGAAGCAGCCGAAGAAAGCAAACTAGGAATCAACATCAAACCTTCTTCCTATAACCGCAATAATAGGAGGCCTATGCCTTAATTTTTGTTTCAATTTGTTATGTTGACTTTATTTCCTAAATGCTATTAAGACTTTAATCCATACCTTTGCTTTCCCTGATCTTGTGGATCCTTAGATAAGTCTTTTGCAATGATTTTCTCTTATCTTTATTCCCTGTTCAAATGCAAAAATCACTGCAAATGATAATCAATTTATCAATCTATTTGTTAGTTTATTGGCCAATTCCTTTGTCAATCGTTTGTATCTAATAGAGAGATTATCCCTATTCTTTTTGATGACTGTTTATTAATAGTCATAACCAAATGAGTTGATTGTAAAATCAACAACCCTTTGAAAATTCCCAACCATGAGGGTCTACCCACGATCAAGAATTTTTTATGACGTGCTCCCCGGGCGAAATGAGGTGTTAATGTTAACCTCGGCGTTCGAGAAGGTGATCCCTTCAACCTAGGATTGAAGTTTTAGTTCAATCCACTGTAATCCGTTTGAGGATTTAGACTTAGGAGAAACTATTCTTGTTCAGGATCTGTACCTCGGATACTAGCTTGTGATCTTCATTCATTAAGATCCTAAATGTTAATGATCCTGCATCAAGACAAAACAAATGCTAATGGTTTATGTTAGCCCTTATGGCTAACATGACTCATTTGCTTGGGTTAGTATTATTATAACTGATTTTACGACTTTCATTTTGGAAATTACTTTTTTGCTAAAACCCAATTTTGATTAGGAAGTATTTCATCCAATAAGCCTTCATGTATTAATCTCCAAAGTTCATAATTAAATGTTGCACATTGTTTAGTTTCGTGACCAAAAATACCATGAAAAACACACCATTTAGTTCTTTCAGTATAAAATTTTCTAGGTAGTGTTTCTGGCCAATTAACCTTGTCCCCCAGACTTTTCATAATAGTAAGAAGTCCAGACATATCAGTGGTAAAATGATAATCAGAAAATTGTAAATATTTCTTATCACTCTTACCTTTGTTGGTTGTACCTGGATCCTTTTGGATCTTATTTGATGACTTGTTCTTTAAGAGATTCTTCTTGATCTTCGATGTTGGTCCCTGTTCGCGTTCAAATCTTTCCATATAGCTTTTCACCGACTCATCTGATCCTTGGGTCAATTCTTCAGTTTCTTCTTCAGGAATCGATTCAAAGAATTGATCGAAATGCTTTTTCCATAACATAGCTAGATATGGATCTACTGAGGGTATTCCTTCAGTTTTTCCTTTCAGAGTTTGTTCAGCTAAGAATCTTGCATTTTCAGGAGGGTTTCTCAAGCTTTCTTTCACATAAGGATAATCGTAAACCAATTCAGAAGAAGAAGGATTTTGAGATTGCTCGGACATGATTTTCTTAGAAAACGTTTTCCGTGAAACACAAAATCTTTTTTAAATAAAAAACTTTGTTTTTATGACAATGATCTAATTTGCAAAAACACCTTTTTGCCCCACGGTGGGCGCCAAATTGTTTCGGTCAAAAATTACCTATGATAATTTTAGGAAGGATTTTAGACAACTCAAGTACCGAAGATTTGTAAGTGGGGTTTGGTGTTTTAGGATCTTCAATTAAAAGTAAAGTTTTCTTAAATATAATGACTAAAACTAAGAGTTTTTTTATCAAAAAGAGTTTTATGAAAGCCTTTGAGACAGAAATACTTTGAGTAATTAAGAAAACCGTTGAAGATAAAAGTAAAGCACTGAAAATTAAAGCTAGGATCTTAAAGAAAAAACGAAAAAGCACAACGACACCAGAATTTTGTTGACGAGGAAAAACCCTTGATCCAATTAAGAGATCTTAGGTAAAAAACCCCGGGAGGATTCAATCGATCCTACCTGCTGTTCTTTTATTATTATTGTTGTTTTGGAATGATTACAATGAAATGAACGAATGAATGAATATGAAAACTAATTATAGCTAGTAAACTAAATTGTTGTTGTGTGTTTGTAGAGCGGATGAATGCTTGTGTGATGATTGCTTGTGTGTGGAACGTATGTGTGAGTGATCTCCCCTCTTCTGAACGACATCCTTTCCTATTTATAGAGCTAGACGTTAAACTGTATTTCCGAAATATCTGGGATCTTCCTGGACTTGCTCTTTACGCTGAAGAAATGGCATAGATGACCGTTGAGCATTATTCTTCACATGGTAAAACTGTTATCAATCCCGATTCTTGTGGTTGAAGTGGTAAACTATCCGTTGAAACACGTTTTCTTCTTGTAACACGTTTGTACTTCAATCCTGCACATAATATCTACTGTACTAGACATATATTTGTTAGTGAAATCACGGATCCTGAAGATATCAAGATCCTGTTATATCGAGATAATAACATAACACAATCAGAACTAATAAATTAACAGGAACTAAGGATCCTTTAAGACAACGTATTGTTAAGTATTTATCATAGAAGGACTAAAGTGTAAATTCTTATCAGGATCCTAGCAGCGGAAATTCTACCCCAAACAGGTTGAGATTATTCCATTTTTGAATCAAAGTTTCTGTTTTAATATTTATTAAAGATTGACTAATATTGATATTTAGTTAAAGTTTGAGATAATTATTAAATGTCATTTTAGATAGAAAAAAAATGTATTATTACATTGCGAAATAATCACTTTATGAAAAGATAAAAAAAAAATTCATAAAATCAGAAACATAATAGTTAAAAAACAATAAATGAATTGAAGTTAAAGTTTGAGATATAGACATATAGTTTGTATTTTTTTCAAACGTTTGATCTTCAGAATAAGTCACACCCATATAAACTAACACATGATTAATAACGTAACCCGTTTTTAGTAAAAGTTTTACATGAAAACTACATAACCCAAAGACGTGAGTGCTATCCATTATATTATATTATATAGTTATATATAACAATGGTAAAATTTTACTTTCCTACTTATTAAAATGAGTGCAAAAGATGATCACCTAAAGACGTATCATGATATTCAAATTGGTGAATATCTTTTCTTTCTTTCAATAAGTAGGAATGTTTTTAATAAGATACTACTTACGAGCATAAATATTTATACTTTTCTATACAATCTTTTTCTATTATTTTCGTTTTTAACTATAAGAGTAACTAAAAACTATAATCTTGATTGACAAGTATGTCCATAAATCATAATTGAACTAACTTGAAAAAACGTAACTTGAGCCTTTAATACAAACTAGTATAATCAAGCCCCGTGTTGCGGGACCTCAATTTTCGTTTTGAAATGATTCTGTTGTCTTAGAGTACTTGTCTAGAACCTCCAACCGTCTAATTAAAAATCATTATGTTATAAATAAGTTTGTTTCAAATATATATATTTATTTAATGGCAAAATCACATTAGCTTCCATCTGAGTGTTGTGGAGTGTCAATTATTGTGATTACATTTTGTTACTTATGATGTGTCGTTATATATGTTAGCTTAGAACTTTTACCATATAAAATATATTTATTTAAAGCAATACCACAAACGCATCTAAAAGTTTATAATATCGAATACATATATTTAATATGCAAAAAGAAAAAAGTCGAATGAAAGTTTTCAATATATTAGTTGAAACCACAAAAAAAAAGTGTGCAAAAACCAAATAAGGGTACATAACGTTACGGGATATGACCATAAAAAAGTTGCAATATACTGTTTGGAAACCCAAATGGAAAAAAAAAGTGTGAAAAAACCAATAAGTAACCCGTAATAGAAAGCCCAAACGGGATGCGATGACAAAACCCGAAATCTGAATAATGGTAATGGTACGGGATATAGGCATAAAAAAATTGCAATATATTGTTTGAGAACCCAAAAGGAAAAAGAGTGTGCAAAAAACCAATAAATAACCTGTAATAAAAAGATCGAACGGAATGCGATTTGGCAAAATTTTACGGGATGTTACGTAGACGAATAGTAACTCGCCACGTAGGTGAGTTACTATTCATGTTTTCATTCCCTTTAATAGTATATCAAAGGTAAATATCAAAATAATAAATAACAAAACAGATGAAAAATAACAAAACATGAACAAAACAAATTTAAAAGAATAAACCCTTTTGTAGTAGAAGAAGAAATCATAATCAAACTACAATTGACAACAAACTAAATTAAAAGAGACGAAAAATAACAATAAAATAACAATTCACTATCAAATAATAAACAAACACGAACAAATTACCAAAAATGTAATTAAAGTGATATAAAAAAAACCGTATGTTTTTTTTGTTGAGAAATTTACTGAACTTGATTTGTTTATTAAACATAGGAATGAGAGAAATAATGTGAATGAGAATGATTAATAAAAATCTACATTGTATCTATAATAACTCCTCTTTTAGTTATATGATAGATTTATTGGAGAGTTTTAAGGATATTATATATTTAAATTTAAAAAGATTTGTTTTGATAGAAAAAGATTTATTTGATAGAGTTTTAAATATAATTATCTATTTATAAGAAAATAAAAAATAAAAAAAAATTCTAGAAAAAAAAGACAGAGCTCTAGAGTAATTAGAGAGAGTTTTAGGCCCAAAAAGAGCTTTAAGTGGTGCCAAGTATACCCAAACCTCATATTTTAGTTATAGGATATCAATGATTGTGTCTATTCTGCAATGAAAGAAAAGTATCATAAAAACAATAGCAAATTAGCAATAACAACCAATTCCGTCAAATATAAAGTATGAATATTTGTGTGTCAATATGTTCCGTATGAAAGAAAAAAAAATACATATATATGAGCAAACAAAAGATGTATAAATCATATCCACCTACATTATTATATATATATAACAAAAAAAGTCTGGCTTATGAACAGTAAGCCGAGCCGTCCACAGTAACCGGCTCGGCGGCTCGTGGCTTAGCCGATGAACAGTACCGGCTCACGATGACGTCAACTATTTTGTCTTTTTCTGTTTTTTGTTTTTGTTTTTGTTTTTGTTTTTTTTTTTTTTTTTTTTTTTTTTTTTTTTTTTAACGATAGTATACTTTTAGAGTTTCTTATTTTTACCACTTAACTTTTACGTTTTATCACTTTAGTCTAACTTTTTGTAATTAACTTTAATCATCAAATCTTTTTTTTTTTAACTTTCTTTCTCTTATTTTAACGCTTCAAACTTATTTTTACCACTTAACTTTTGTATTTTTTAACTTTAGTCCAACTTTTTTTATACAAACTTAATTATAGTTGTAACTTTCTATCTCTTATTTTAAGGCTTCTAACGTTTACCATCAAACTCTTTGTTTTAACCACCATAGTAAACTTTAAGTGTCCAAAATATCTTTGCATAACGCAACGTCGATCCCGGGCAACGCTCTCCCGGGGCAACGCCCGGGGTCAAAAAACTTGTTTATATAACATTTAAAGTAAGCTTAACTACAGTATATTTTTTAACTTTTTTATTTTTACCTCCACATTTTGTATTCTTTACATTTACCATCACATTTAAGCTTTTAGGTTTTTTAATAATAATGTTTTTGTTTTTATTTTTTTAACACAAAACCTTTAGCTTTTATTGTTTGACAACAAACTTAGATTTTTTTTTTATATTTTGCCCTTAAATTTCTAATTTTTTTAGCTTTGTCACAAACTTTGATTTTTTTATGTTTTGCCCTTTAAACTTCTGAATTTTTTGGCTTTACCCACAAACTTTTGTCTTGATAATTTTGCCACATAAACATCTTTTTTATCTTGGATTTTTTTTACTTTCTTCTATTATCTTCTTTCTTTTGATCACCAAGAAATTCATGTCATAAGCTGTATACTTTTTTATCGGCCAATACCGGAACCACAACTAACAAATGTCAATAAATTATATAACATAGTAAGTAAAAAATCATTTTTTTCCTACATGAAAACATCAAATATGGTAAAAGAAATGAATTCATTAAGTGCAAGTTTTTTTAACAATCTTGAATTTGTTTTTCCTACATAACTTTTTATAATTAAAAAAAAAGATAATGGTGGAAACTCTAGCCCCAGTAGAATATATCTTTTATTGTAATTATATAGGTAATATTGTATGAAGGGCTTAGCTACAATGAAGCATGCTCGGTGCGTGTCCATGGTCAACAACCGATTAATCACATACCAAGAAACGAGTATAACATATAGTGTAGTATTTCTGCTATAACAGAAACGTTATCTTTTAAATACTTTTTACAAGACTTTTTTTTACCTTTATGATACACTTTTGTAATGTGTGTTTATCGTTATGTATCGATCGTCGGTCTTATATACGTTGTAAATTTTACCCATCGTTATGTTTCCCAGGGCAACGAGGTATAAAACTAGTTATTATATATTAAAAGTAAAAGCTATAATCATTTTAAAACTTTGTCAAAGTAAATACTGTTTATGTACTTTTGTGAGCAATGAAAAACAAAAATATTGTGATATTGTCGTATGGTAAAGGCAAGATGATAAAAGTTACGGGTGAAAAGTTGAAATATAAGTAAGACGGATGTTTCTTACCTCTATAAAATTCAAAGTCAAAAGGGTTTAACATTAATCTATCTTTTTTTGCAATAAAGAAAAAGGGGGGTAGAAATTAAATAAAAATGGTGAGCGGCGGTGGGTGTATCGACGACGATATGGTGACAGTACTATGGACGGCGGAGCAGCTATCTGATAAAGTAGCCGAAATGGCTTCTCAGATAACACATGATTTTGATGATTCCACGGATTCGCCGGTGATAGTTGGTGTAGCCACCGGAGCATTTATGTTCATGGCTGACTTGGTACGCAATGTAAAGTTGCGGGTGACGGTGGATTTTGTGAGGGCTGAATCCTACGCCTCTGGAACCGTTTCTTCCGGTTCTCCCAAAATTTCTTGTGACGTTAAGCTCGATGTTTCCGGCAAACACGTCATTCTGGTTAATTTCCTACTGTCCCTTCTTCTAACTTCAATTTTTATTTGATATTTTAATTATTACATATACATAAGTTTCATTCCTTTTCTTTGTTATATACACGAGAGAAAGGTACCCGCGCGTTGCGCGCGGCGGTGATGGCAAGGTGTTGATGTAATGGCGGTGGCGGTGATGGGGTGATCTACCTGACGGGCTCCGCCCTTAGCCGTACGGGCTCCGTCTTCGGATTTAAAAATTCGTCGAAAGTATATCGAATGACATCTCTAATGAAAGAGCATGAAATTTTAAGAACACCCATATAATTTTTATAATTTATCGATGTACGGTTTTTAAGATAAAAGATTTTGAATGAATTGGAGGAATAAATGATTTATGGAGGAGAGAAAAAAAAAATGATTGGTTGAGATTTGAGGAGAGAGAAAGGGTAATATAGTTATTTTAGATAAATATAGAATTGATAGAGGGACATTTTGGGAAAGTAAATGTTGAAACTTAAAATTTAGACAGGGAATGTATTTTAAGATATAGATTTAACAAATGTTTTTCTATATCTAAAATCTATAATAATCTTATCTATAATCTATAATCTATAATACATAATAATACATAATAAAGCAAACCCCTTTTAAAAAATCTCAATTAAGGAATTGAAGTACCAAAAATACCATTCTTCTTTATTCATTAATTTAAACTATATCTACCTAATGTACCTATAATACCTTAATGAAATAATTTACAACATAAATCTTTTAATCCTTAAAATAACTACACTACCTCCTTTAACATCAATTACTTTTACATTCACCACCATTGCCACCACCCCACCACGTCACACCGCACCCGCCACCCGTCGCCGCCACCACCACCCCGCACCACTACCACCATCGCCGCTGCATTGCTCGGGCATATGACTCGTTAATTATAACTCGTGATGTGTTTTTTCTGTCATTTCTTATTATAAGAAAATGTGTGTTATTGGGAGTTTTATATTTATATGTATAGACGTATTCTCCAAGGAATGTTGGTTTAATCTGTTTGACTCGATCATATCAGGTTGAGGATATTGTAGATACTGGAAACACGGTTGCACGTCTCATTTCTTACTTGGAAGGTAAAGGGGCCACCTCCGTTTCTGTGTGCACTCTCCTTGACAAACCAGCAAGAAGAGAGGTCAACTTGAAGCTCTTGGGTGATGGCAAGTTTTATAGTGGTTTTCAGGTCCCTACTTTCTCTTTGTCTCTCTCTCACACACAAATGAACAAACTTGACATTTTAATATATAATCTGTGTTATACACCGTGATACGAGTTTAATTTGATAGAAAACGGTCATCCTTTGGTCGTAATCTCATGACAACTTTGCAACCTTCTTTTTGTTATTTTTAGTCTTGGAACTCAACTTTACTTATATAGTCGTTGAATGGAGTTGTAGATGATACATCAATGATCAAGCACACTTTTTTGCTCAAATGTGGTGTTTATGACTTTATGCATTTGAAAGATTAAGGGTTCCGTGAGAATTGTTAGATATGAGATAATGACTTATGACCTACTGATGAAAGCAAAATTGTAACTCATTAGTAGAAGTTAGCATTGAACAATCCCATTACTACTTTTGTTATGTGTATGTGTGTGTACATGTGAGATAATATAGATATTTGATAGCGAGATAGGACCTACTAATGAACTTTTATAATACTTAAAAACTGCTAATATGGTTTGTTTTTCTATTCTTTCTGCCTATGCCATAATAATTTAGTATCTTGACATTAAAACATGAATTGTTCTGTCTGCAACAGTGCCCGGATTCATTTGTCGTGGGGTATGGTCTGGATTTCAACGAACAGTACAGGAACTTGCCTTACATTGGAGTCTTGAAGCCTGAAATATACAAGTGAATATGTTGAGACAACTACCTGAAGACTATATGATCTCCTAAACCATTATAGAAATGACTTTTATCATATCAGGCACCTTTTGTCAAATATCCGTAGTTCATCTGTATGCACTATTCGATTACAAGCCTAATGATAATTACTTGCAACAAAATGATATGAATCAAGAGTGTTATGTTACTGTTAACTACTTTGGTGAATACATTAGGTGATGGCAGGCCAAATAATTCAACTAAAAATTAACCCTCATCACTTACCTGTCCTACTGATCTTGCCGCTTCCTATACCACAATGAGGCATATTTAGGAAATGATGCGAGGAATACACACGAGCCTATGACAATGAAATTTAGTAAAGAAAGAATATCATCTTGGGTATTTTGGGTTCACTTTAGGCTTGCAATTTATTCCTTTTTATTGACAAATGAAGAAAAACATCAATTTAAGTTTATAACTTTCAAATTTAGAATGAAAAAATAAAGTTAGTATTTGGTTCATCTTCCGGTCTATGACCGAAGCAGATATAAACTAAAACTGCACATATCAGGTAAACTCAGTCCAATGTCCACTCCACCAAACTTGAAACTTAACAGAATCTGATGCAATATAGCACCTATGCTTGTATAGAAACATAAGTATTTTTGAAATTATATGTAATAAAACTTTAAAAATATATTCCAAACTTCAAATTTAAACATAATTGTTTAAAAACATCAACATAATAATTCAAACTTGAAAATTAAACGTTAGATTAGTTGATAAGATCACGCTTCATCATCATCTTGTCCGTATCAAAGTTGGATAACTCGTGACTCGGACTTGACTCGGCGAGGTGCCGAGTCAGGAGTTTATTTTGGAAACTCGGCTGACTCGGGGGAGTTTTACAACCTTGCTTTTAGCTCTTATTTTTCAACACTTCAATTCACATTGATAGATAAGAGCCTTAACCCACCATAAACATCAGGTGGCGAGTCAGGAGTTTATTTTGGAAACTCGGCTGACTCGGGGGAGTTTTACAACCTTACTTTTAGCTCTTATTTTTCAACACATCAATTCACACTAATAGATAAGAGCCTTAACCCACCATAAACATCATGTTTAGCATGCTTATACAAAACAGTCAGAAAATTAACCATCATGTTATCTTTTCTCAAATGGGTAAAACTATTGAACTGTATCTTAAAAATGCACAATCGCAGTTTTTAACCAATGTATTTGTGAAGGGTGTATACACATAATATAGTTTTACATAAAGTTATCAGAACAGGACGGATTGGGTAAGGAGTCCGGGTGGTTTGCAGTCAAAATGGATCAAAATTTACTTAGCGGTTTCGCATGTGTTTGCATAATTAAAGGTCTGCTAATAGATGTAAAGATACATTCAGCTATACTTTCACTGCTTTTCCAGTTAGAGTCACAAACTTGACAGCAACAATTATATAGGGATAGCAAGAATAATTCGATTATGGTAAAAAAATATTTGATGGTTATCCACACAAAAAATCACCGGTAGCATTTAAATTTAAAGTTGTACCTATGTATCAGACATAAAGACATGTGCATGAGGTTACTTTTAGCTTAATGTGTAGTTGTAATGTAAGGAAACTCACAGATGAGATCACTGCATATATGAAAACTTCATCATGCAGAACACTAGGTCAACTAATGCAAATTATACAGTAACACACTTATATTGAGGCAATAAAAGTGTCAGATTACCAGGTTGGCATAAATACCTCTAAGCGGCGATTCATTCCATATTAAAGGTAATTTATCAACTTCTTCAAAAGACATAAATACCTCTAAGCGACGATGCGTGGGATTGGCAGGTAAATGACCCTAGTGTAAGCCCAAAAACTTATAGCTAAGAGACATATGATCAACTCATGAGTAAACCACTCAAAAACAGTTATAATGCTGGATCTACAGATATATCACCAGCAGCCAAAAATAAAAACAAAACAATCGAGAAATCACACACTTAAATGTACAAGCATGTGACATCAACTTATATCAAGAGCTAACCTCAAAGATCAACTTAAACTACACAAATAAAGGGAAATTTAAATTTTTTGAAGAAAGCATTTCACCATCAAAATGATGTCATCAAAGTTGACTGTAAGATAGAATTAACAACTGGATTAGTTGTTACATACAACAAATAATAATATACCAAAACTACCTAGGCAATTTCTTCTACTCTTGAGTGGATGGCTTTTAGGACTCGAAAGAATACGCTTCTGATAAGAACCTCCCTCCTATATGCATTTAGGGACAATAAACACATTATTGGGCACTTATTTAAACACCAATATTCCAAACATACAATATTAAATTTTCAACTTCATTCATGATTTAACATAATTTGTGACTCATCAACTACAAAACAAATTTTCACATAAATCTCGAAAAAATACATATATAAAATAAACCATGGGCTTTATATAAAAACTTATGGAGATTACTTTTTTATATAAAAAAAAAACTTATTTGATTCCGTTCAGGTTTGGAATTTCTTGATTATCATTTTCTAGCTATCAATCTGCTCTCATAAATTTTGCACATCACAGTTTAATCACTTTTTGCACAATTAAATGTATAATTTCACCAAATCTCTATAGCATAAGCAACAAATGTTTAAAGATAACTGTTACCTTGCCTTTTCGATCTTGGATGGTGGCAAAAACCCTGGAGAAGTGGAAAATGGAGTTTTTGGATCATAAAACTGAAACTTAGGTACCTTCAAATTGACATCAAACCCCAATCAAATAACATCAGGCTATTACGAGTATTACATAAGAGAACACAGCTTTAATGTTTCAAAAACCAGATCTAGCATTAAACAAAAATATATGTATATATATAACATTTTGGTAAAATACCCAAACTTCCTATTATTATAACGTATAATATCTCTCTCTAACTCTCTTTCTCTCTGCCCTCTCTCCTCCCCAACGCTCCCAACGGCTCTCTAGATCCAAATCTAGATCCGAGATTGGGGCTGGGATTGTGATTGAGAGGTTGAGATTGAGAGTTTGAGATCGAGAGGATCCCGGTTAAGCTCCACTCCGGTGGATCTAACCCTATTTTTTCACCCGGGCCGGAGGTCCCTTCCACTTCGGTGGATCTGGAAGCAGCCTCTCTACCTTTGAGTAGAGGTAAGGTCTGTCTACATCATACCTCCTCCATAGCCCGGCTTATGCCGGGATTGGGTACCCTTGTTGTTGTTGTTGTTGTTGTTGTTGTACAAACTTCCTATTATTATAACAAAGTATTATTCATAATCAATCACAATGAAGTTTAACATCTTTAACTCTTTTTTTTTCCTAATCCAAAACAAACTTACTTGAAAATAAGGAAGGAAATCGCAAGTAGGAAGAACATTAATTGAGCTGCACAAGACTCATAAACTCTTGGTCAGTTTCAAAAAGCGCCATGGTTTCCGGTAACAGGGAGAGATCCACATCCATAAGTCCTTCACCGTCGCGTGGCCGTCCGGCGTTCAATGAGACCTTGGCGTCAAACTTCATCGCATTCCCACACAACACCGCCACTCCTTTCCCCAACCCAAATTCAACACCGTACATATCAGCCTTTGGTGAACTCGACATACTTACACCAACCCCATCATAAATCACGTCCATTTTATGCACAATCGGCTTCTTCACCCATGAATCCACATACTCACGGATCTGTTTATCACCATGGTTAACCACCAACTGGTGCAACTGCATTGCCGCCCACCCGATACTGTGATCCAGCAGTTCCCCAACGGTTGTTTTTATTCCCACGGTTTGAATCGCAACACCGAAGTAGTGTTCTGGCAAAGGTGGTGACATTCTGCTTCTGACGTTCACCGGCAATTTGCAAGAGGTTTCTTTTTCAGCCGGAAACCGCCTGGCCCTGATCACGCACCGCCATATCACGGCCAAGAGCGTCTGTAAAGTGGATATCCTTGTGGTGTTGCATTCTGAGTTCACTTTTGCTTTGAGTTTAGCCATAGCATTTGAGTTAAGATGGAAGATTCGTTGTCGTACCAATGGCGGATTTGGTCTGTTGACGTATTCATCTTCATGGACGAAGGGGAGGGTGATGATCGGGTCGCATCCTTCCGGAACCCATCGCTTGAGAACCGGAGGTGCGATCGGTTTGGACTGGAACACTTGCGATAACGAGTTGAAAAAATGCCAGAAGGACGTTCCATCAGCCACCGTGTGGCTCATCGAACAACCGACAAAGATTCCATCAACAAGTTCCGTGACTTGAATCGACACCAACGACTTTTGGTGCCCATCATGACCGATAGTCTTGTGATGATCGAAAAACGATTCCACGATCAGCGGAACATCGGTGGGTGTAAGAAGATCATCAATCGTCAAGTCAACCGATGCATGTATGAACCTTGCTCCCAGACTGTTCTCCGGGTTGATGAAGATGACCACAGAAGGTGGGTTTGTTTGTTTTACGGTGGCTAAACGGCCGGCGAGTGGGTGGAAATGAGTAAGTGTGTCGGAAAGAGAGTCTTTGAGGCGGTGCACGAAGTTGGCTGTGGAGAAATGTTTTTTGTTTTCCGGGGGCAAGGAGTAAAGGAGACCCTTTTGAATGTAAGTAAGATTGAGCATGGCGAGATCCCATGGGGCCATGTAAGTTGGTTTTTTAGCTTCTTCTGATACGAATTTTGGTTTGATGAAGCAATCTGATATCATTTTCAAACTTGCAGACTCCATTGAGGCGGCTTTCCTTCTGTTCAAAAAACAATCAAGTAATTACAGAATTTTGATCAGAACAAATGAAATGATCAATGCTAACAAACAAACAACTAAACTAGAACAAGCACTTTTCGCACACAACGTTGGGATAAATAATCCTCTTATTTGCAAAGTACTAAGGCACCTTCATTTGACCTATTATTACAGAAGGAAACTAATATATACTGTATGAAAATACAGAAGAAGAAGAAGCAGATGATGCAATTAATTTATCAGAGCAAATTCAGATTATCAAAGCTAGCTAGAATGCAAATACAGAAGCAAACAAATTGTTGATCATTCATTCTATCTAAACTAGCTAGCTATAAGATGCAAATACAAGGTTGTTCAAACTTTAGCAGTGGCTCAAATTTCACACTAATCCGAAGAATCATCCAAATAAACATCAATTAAACAATTCATATAATATATATATATATAATATATATATATAATATATATATATATATATATAATATATATATATATAATATATATATATATATATATAATATATATATATATAATATATATATATAATATATATATATATATAATATATATATATATAATATATATATATATAATATATATATATATATATATATATATATAATATATATATATAATATATATATATATATATAATATATATATATAATATATATATATATATATATAATAAATTTATATAATATATATATATATATATATATATATATATATAAACATCAAATTCCAGTGACATGAAATGAAATAAACGAAATCAACATCACAGTTCCCACAAATTCTACTAATTAATAATCTAAATAAACATCAATTAGACTTCAAATAAGAGAGATACAACCGAGAAGAATATAGGATTGATTTACCGATCAACTAAAGTTGAACAGATCGGATTCCGTTGCCCTAATTTACCGCCGCCGATATAAGAAGAAGCTACAATCCAATCTAGAAAATATAATCTTGATTGACGATGATGAGGTTTTCGACCCTTTAATACAAGAAATGTATACGACTTAATCAAATGTTTGTGTCTGTCGGCAATAGAAGGAAAATGATAAAAGTCTAAAACATATGCCTATATGCCTAATGAATTAGAACTTTTACACATGTATTATGTGTTTTTCTCCCTTATTCTTTACCATTTATCATGCAATGTTATCGTTTGACATACTTTTAGATACTTTTAGGCATAAAATATAGCAACAATCAATTCCGTCAAAAGCAGAGTATAAATATTTGTGTGTGTGTGTGCAACTGTGCATCAGTGTATAAAAGCAGAATATAAAAGAATAGCGTAAGTCAACAAGAGAAAAAGATAATTCATACATCTATTCTAGCATGGTATCCTCTGCTGACAACGATGGTGGTGGTATAATGGTGAGGGCTACCTACATAATTTTAAAACTATATGGTACGGTAACGGTACCCAATCCCGGCATAACCAGGTATGGGGAGGTAAATGTAGACAGACCCCTACTCAAAGTAGAGAGGCTGCTTCCAGATCCACCGAGGTGGAAGGGACCTCCGGTCCAAAGATGAAAAAAATATGGTTGGATCCACCGGAGTGGAAGATAATCTCGATCTCAAGCTCTCAATCTCAAAACTCGATCTGGATCTCGAAACCATATGCTCAATCTCCGATCTAAGATCCAGGAGAAAGAGCCGTTTGAAGATCAGAGAGTGGAGAGAGAGAAAGAGAGAGAAACCAACGGCTCAATACTATATCTAAAGCTATAATCATTTTAAAACTTTGTCGACTAAAGCTATAATCATTTTAAAACTTTGTCGACTAAATATGTGTAATTTTGTGGAAGCAATGCGAAAAATAAAGCGATATTGTCGGCAAGATGATAAAAGTTACGGGTGAAAAGTTGAAATATTTGATGGTGTATAAAAGGAGAATATTGTCGACTACTAACACGGTACCCACACAATGCGGCGATGGTGTGGTGGTGAAGACGATTGTTGGTGATGCGGCGACGTCGAGTGGTGTAGATAATTGATATAAAAGTAATTGATGTAAATAGTTAATGGAGATATTTTAAAATATAAGGGATTGATGGTGTAATTTAATCATTAATGTTAAGCGATAGTATAAGTGAAAATATTTTAAGAGGTGTTAAGTGAAAATATTAAACAAGTTTTTAACACTTTCAAAGATAAATGGATGCTTTTTTATTATATAGTATGGAAGACTAAAGACTAATGTTTTGTTTTATCGCTATGAAAGTCAAAGTCAAAAGGGTTTAACATATCAGTCTCTTGCCTCATTATCTGGCCATTACAATGTGTCTACAACTTTCAATGTGTTTTATCTTTTACCATTTGTTCCAGAGTTGGATGATCCCCTTCACTCAAGGGCGAGTCCTTTCAAAGAGGGGACCGATTTGAAGCCCAAATAGAAAACATGGTCTGGGCTATATAGATCTACTTGGAGTGCAAACTGAAAACTAATTTAATTATTGGTCTTTATTGTTATTAGATTTTACATTTGATTTACTTTCATTTCCTTGTTTATTGAAACCTTGGCTAGGTTTAGGCTATAAATACTTATAATTTTGTTTATAAACGCAGCTTTTGATTATATTGTTTTCTGAATAAAATATCCAACTTGTTTTTGTGACTCTTTGATCTAACTTGATTGAAAAACTACAGCAGAAAGCAAAATTGTAATTCATTAGTAAAAGTTAGTATTGAACAATCCCTGTTATTTATGTGTGTATCTGCACATTTGTGATAATATGGATATTTGATAGTGAGATGGGACCTACTATAGAACCTTTTAATACTTAAAAAAACCGCTAATGTGTTTTGTTTTTCTATTCTTTCTGGTTTCTGCTTAGGCTACAACAGTGCCCGGATTCATTCGTCGTTGGGCATGGTAAGGATTTCAATGAACGGTACAGGAACTTGCCGTAAATTGGAGTCTTGAAGCCTGAAATATACAAGTGAATATGTTGAGACAACTACTTGAAGACTAAATGATCTCCTAAACCATTATAGTTCATAGTTGGCTTTTTTTTTTGGGTGTAAATCACTTCACATCATGTCGGGCATCTTTTGTCAAATATTTGTAGTTCATCTATATGCACTATTCGATTCCAAGCCTAATGATAATTACTTGCAACAAAATGATATGAATCAAAAGTGTTATGTTACTGTTAACTTATATGGATTATGTATTCGAATATTTGATTTAACAAACATATTTGGAACTGCACATATTTAGGTACTGATATACAAAACTGGGCATAAAATGTCTCATTTTTCTGAAATGGGAATCTGACTACGCATGTGGTCAATTTTGAACCTAAGTCCACACTACTGGTCAAGACTACACTATGTTCGTGTTCTTTTTGAGATAAACCATGTCACTTGAGTCCATTTGGGTTGTGGGTTATATATCGGCAGACTGGGTCAAATGGGTACCATATGGTTATTCTACAAGTGAAACGTTAAAATTGGGTTTCTTGGGTTATTTATAGGAATCCGATCAAAGGGGTTTAATTTCGGTACCGATGGCTAGACAGGATTAATTACAGGCAATGGGTTTTGGGCTGGGTTGGCGTTATAAGCGGAAGCTAGGTAAAGATCTACGCCTCACTTTTGTCTGTTCAGAGAAGGACCGGAGGGAGGGTGATGTGGTATCTATGATTGTATATATAGCTGTTGTAAATGCCCAATTTTGCAACTTCAACTATATGCCATTTACTTTATATATGGGATGGGTACTTTAGATTACTTATTGATCAATAAAAAGCCTGCCTACAAAGGTTCTGATTCAAGAAAAAGCCCCAACTGGGGAGGCTTTCTTTGCATGTTGGATATATAAATATGTATATCTTGGGATTTTTTCTGATATTATGTCTAAATCAGAAATAGCTGGCTGTTCTACTATTGTTTGTTATTAATTTTGATGATGCAATCAATCAGTTAAAAATAATGAAAAAATTTAAGGAATTACTCGTAAAGGTTCTCATCAAACTAATGCAGCTTGTTGTATATCCTTTAACTGTATGTAAAAGTCTCGATTGGAAATAAAAAAGAATTTAACTGTTGTAATGGTCCTCAGTTGCTTCTGTTAGATATTATAGGCTACAATGTTTTCTTCTGTTAGAGCTACTGCTGTAAAGTTTGTCATCCATAATATCATCTGTGCAAAGAGGACAAGTGAAATAGTGACTTTTTTACATATCTATAAACACCCTCTCATTTTCTCTGAGCTATACCTATTTGAGTCTGGGATTACTAAGAGACTGCTGCTTAATATAATAGCCACTACTATACAGCTCGACTGTAGCTATTCTTAGGTTCATTGTGCTGATATCAGCGATTATTTGTTACCTCGACATGGGTTTAGACCTGCAATAACGCGGGTTAAAATGCATGTCTGCAATGCATGGATAATTTACACTTTACTTTCGGATGGTCTTAAGTAAATGTCGTCATAAAAGGGAAAATTATTCAGATCGTCAGTTTCTGCATGCGAGTGCTGAAGACGATATAGGATAGTAAGTGTCACCACCTCACAGGCTATGATCATCAGCTATAGCAGGATAGTAGTGCAACTGAGATTAGATTATCAAAAGGATTATCAAGTGGTATTCAAATCATATCACTATATCAGCATAACAAGTTCAGAATAGTCATGAGCATGCTCATCCGACAAGAAGAATATCATCCTAGAAACCTTCCTATACAAACTTCCAACTAGAACAAGTGGAATCATTGAAGCAGTCCCTCGAGCCCCAACACCCTCTAAATTTCACAACACAGTTCATCATAGTTTTTGAACCTTTGTGATATCTATGGATCTTCCTACTGTTCCTGTCTTTTGAATTTGTTTACAAAAAAATGAAACACAAAGTGTTTTTTCACCCTGTTTACATATATGAATGGGTCATACCGGGTCAAACAGTTCTAACAAAAAAAATGATGGGCTAAAAGGGAACAGGGTGAGAGTCCGTGTGTCCCTGATAGATAAAACCTCCCTACATCATTTTCTTCAAAAAAAAATTATAACTGTTTTTGAACTACTTTAATTTTTATACATCATTTTTAACAAATTATCTACATACGGTAATAAAAATCTCCCTTTGTAACACGAACTGATCCTGTTCTGAACAATTACTCGATCCGTCCGATGCGTCCGTTCTACTACATCTAATTTGCAAGGATGCTAATTTGGAAAATAAAAAAATTTGAGCATAAGGAAAGGAAGTGCATTTGTGTGTGCACAACTGTATAAATAGAAACTACTGGTTACATTTATCCCAGGGAGAGGGAAGAAACAACGAAATGATGGATGGAGCTGCTCAAGAGGCGAAAAGTGATTAATCGGCAGTTCATTCACAATATTTTGAGGACTGATGGTGGGCTCGGGAGGTGAATGTTCACATTTTTCTGTCTTCGAGATGCTAAGGCTTTACAGGCAAAATGGGTAACATATTGATAGGTTGTGTTCAGACCACTGGTAAGACCGATAGACTTTGATGGGATAGAAAAGTCACTTATAGTGTCTGGAACGCAGATAAACCGTTAGGTCACTATAATTTTCCCCATTCAGTTTTTTCACTTATAGAGCCAGAACCAAAGGGTCGCTTAAGGGTCAATAATCAGTTTTCATAAAAGCTCTTTGAAATCTGTTACTCATTTTAAAAGTAAGCAATAAATAATAAACATTCAAATAAAAATCTGCTTTTACCTGAGCCGCTGATAATAACTGTAACTGGATTTGGATCCACAACTTCCAACTTTTCATGTCATAGATAAATACAGTGTCCACATTCCTAGACAGCATCCGCGGGGAAACCACAATCCCAATCTCGACCATATTAACAGAATCTCATCTAATGATGAAGGTCAACCAACGACCGGCGCTAATACAGGATCTATGAAACCTTTAATGAAGAGGAAGAAAATTAATTCTCGGTTAAAACCTTTGCCACCTTCTAAGAGGTTACGGCTTGAAGCACAAAGAGTTCTTAAAGAGAGGGTTCAAGACATAGCTGATAAAAATGGCATCAAGCTCAGATTCTGCACCCTGAAAGAGTGTGAGAGTCACATACACACACTTGACAGCCCATGTGGCAACATACGATTGGAGATTGGGTGGCCCCCGGGAGTGCCATTTGTTCATCCACATGATCTGCCCAACAAAGCAAAAATTGGTTTTCTTGAAACATATGAACCTGGTTGGACAGCCAATCAAGACCTGGAGATTAGTATGATTGAAATTGGACAATCTAGTCAGCATGTTAATAACTGTAAATATCTTCACTTTTCTTTTATGCTTTCATATCCATGCTTGCTTTTGTCGTCTCAACTCATGTCCTAGAGGTGCAAAATGGGTGGGTCACAGGTGGGGTAACATGTGACAATGAGTAAATTTTGGTTTGGGTGCTGTCGATCTATAATACCTTTT
>CM067168.1:141866108-141980987 GCA_034093135.1 Erigeron breviscapus
TTGAGCCGAAATGTTCTCATTTCAATACTAATACATTCATTACATTTGAAACCGATCCTTACTTAGTTGGGAAGTAGATTGATGAAGAACCTGATCTAGCAATGAGTATAAGATTACCAGACTATAGATAGTTATATACAGTTATAACCATTAGCTAACAATAGCAAGTTGCCATATTGTATAGATTGATTTATATTTTGTCAGTTGACATTTGTTGTCAAACAAACCATGACTCGTATACAATTACCCAAAGGAAGTCTATTATATGTAGCAAAAACAGGGTTCAAAATCTAGCAACATGAATCAAGACAATATATTTTCACAGGAAATCAGGATGGACATCATCCTCTACAATCTCATCACTTACCTTTGTCTTAAACACATCATTATTGATCTCTGGACATCTGCTTTTAAGCTGCAAGTCATCATCATCATCATCATCATCATCATCATCAATGAAGTCGCTCCACTTTGATATTGGCTTCTTCAGTTTCATCATCAGTGAACTTGCTCCAGTATATGCAAAACTCTGATCAACTTTGGTCCCATCATCTTTCCAAGCATTAGACTTTGAATTTGGCCTCTGTAACTTTGACATGACTGAACTTGATGTTTGGTACACACAACCGTGGTCAACATTATCAATGTTCGGTTGATTTTCACCAACCCTTTTAAAACTTTCCTTCATAATTGTTGTTGGCTCCTTGTCTGCAGAAGAATAAATTAAGTTAATGGCCATCACCCAACAGTCTGACGATCACTCGAAACATATGCTTATTGCTGCAGCAGAAAAGCCTGAAATAATCTTCATGGTGGAATTCTAATAATGCGGTTGTCATATAAACCATACAATTTATTTATGCACAACTAGACCATCTATACACGAAAGAATGCATATCTATGATGAATGTCTAACAAAATCAGTTATCAATTTGAAATCTCAAAATAGAATATATACAGGCAGACTGTGTATTTGAAATAACATGAAGTAGTTGAGGTAAGACAGAAGAATGTATGCTGTAGAACCTGAATTATTGATTTTCTTCTTGCCAGCTCTCTTCCCAAAGACAGGTTTTCGAAAATTTTGATCACCGAATCCAGAAGGAGGAGAGTAACGATCTTTCAACTTAGGCTTCTTGAACAATGGTTTTGGCAACTCTGTCACAACATTTGGCTCACAGGGATCCCCTTCACACATGAATGAATGAATTCAGAGTATTAGATATTAAAAATAAACAATATTCTCCAAGAAAGATTAGTATATTATGATGATGAGATACTCATACATGTGTTTAGTAGTAAACATAATTCCATTTTTCAAATCCCATGAAGTAATATAAATGTATTTGATGCGGAACCGATATTAGTTTTGTTATTTTTGACTCTATGGCTACCTAATGTTTTTAATTTAGTTGCTAAACTTTATAGTTTCCTTGTCATGAATTCCAACTATAAATTGGGATCTAAGTTGAGTAACTATGTGGTTTTGAGTTTTAATCAATAATAATATGCAAAGTCATTTTTCCCCTATCACAAGTGTGAATTTTCCTAATTATCAATCTCCTTTTGAATCAATGATAATTAGGAGAATTGTTCCCCGAATTCGTGAGAAATAAAAGATTCAATTATTTATCCTATGTTTCCTTCGGCATCAGTATTCAACTTGTCTAATTGATTTGACATAATCTAGACCAAACATTCAATTCCATTGTTACTGAATTCATCAAACAAGTGCCGATTTACAGCAAAAATGAGAAGGTTGATACATACAATACAAAATATATAGATATGATAAACAAGAAGTTTAGGAGTAAAGTTTAACACTAAATAAATAGAAAGATAGGAATAGGAACTGACCTTCATCATAACCGAATCCAGTATCAGCGGCAGGGGGGTCATCGAGATACTCGCTCCAGTCGGCTCGTTTTCTAATCGGCTGAATCTGTTGATCATCATCATCAAAATCATCCTGTTGTTGTTGTTGATGGAGAAAGTGACCGCGAGACATGTTAAATTGTTGAACAAAGGCCCGGACGTGTTTGGCCATGGATCCCTGGGAATAGACCTTCCGGACGGACTGCTTCTCGTTGCAGATAACGCAGATCCATTTGTTGCTGCTTTTCTTCCTCTGCTTCACCTGTCCATCATCCATCATTTTTAATCAATAATCAAATCACATCATCCGTCAATCCATCAATCAATCAATTACTCTGTATATATATACATATATTATACTTATATTTATATCTAGAGATCGAGAATGAAAAATGGATGATCGAAGAAGAGGAGGAGGAGGACGGTGACTTACTTGCATGGTGGAGCATTTGAAGCATTCAAGAGCCATGAATACTGCGCTTGTCATTTTTCCTTCAATTCCTTCCGATCCAATAATTCCCCTCTCTCAGTCTTACCCCCCACTCTGTGTGTGTCTCTCTCTCTCTCGTTCAAAATAAATTTAGATTTGCCGCCAAAATCTCGTATTTTTAGCCTCGCAGTTATACAATGGGCCGGGTATAAATGGACTGGGCCTTAAAATGAAGGACCTTTATAATTAATTCTCTTATACAAATATACTAGATTATAACCCGCGTGAAACGCGGGGAAAACCTATAACAAAATTATATATGTACGTATAAAAAGTTATCACAATGATATACGTATATGATCGACAACCGTGTAATCTTCTTTATTGAAGCCATAGCGAAGTTATTGATTTTTGGGTTGTACTTATACGACAGCTTCCAACGTAAGACGATTTTAACCCGGATGTTCCAAGATTCCTTGGATGCATCGATGTCAGCCACCCTATCAAACACAATTTGATCTGCCAGGATATTGTATATGGTGAACTAAGAGCAAATATTTAATCTTTTTTTGCTAATGTGTAGTTGATGTACAATACTCATACATTTTTCATATCACGATTATGACTGTTTGTCAAAATATCTCCGCTGAGCTCATTCAAATGATTCACAGTAAACTATAATAACCATATTTTTCAACCTTGATCATATATCATCAAGTATATATATAGTTATACTTCATAACATAAGGTTAATTTAGACTATAATCCAATACAAAATTATTTGTTATTATCTATTTGTAATAAAATCAATTATGAAAAATAAACTATAATGAAAGATGGATCATAATATTACTTGACACAAATCAAGAAACTCTAAATATAATTGCTTCTACTTGTTAGAAAATCAAGTATTAAAAAATTAAAAGAGGATATAATTTTGAAACAATCACTATTTGATAACAAATCAAGAAAGTGTAATGTTTTTTTTAATAATATTAATCTATAAGAAGATCCATAAAAAAAATCAATTTTGAAATTCAAATAAGTTAAAAGAAAGAAAGATGATATGTGCTATATGAGATCGATGTAAATCAAAAAGGGTAACCAAAAAATTAAACATATTAATTTTGATATGGTTAGATAAGTAGAATATCAATTAATATATGTATTGTTGGAACATTTTATCTGTAGTTGAATGACTAAAAGAGTATTTAACTGAAAAGTTGAGTCAAAGATGATGTCATCATGTTGATCCAGGGGTGGATAAAAAAGGTAGAAATTCAATAAAGGGTTCAGATTACTCCATTTTTAAATTAAAGTTTTTTTTAATATTTATTTTGATATGGCTAGATAAATAGAATATTAATTAATATATGTATTGTTGGAACATTTTATCTGTACTTGAAGGACTAAAAGAGTATTTAACTGAAAGTTGAGTCAAAGATGATGTCATCATGTTGATCCAAAGGTGGATAAAAAGGGTGGAAATTCAATAAAGAGTTAAAATTACTCCATTTTTGAATTAAAGTTTTTGTTTTAATATTAATTTTGATATGGTAGTGATGTGTCATATTCTATACCATTTCCCACGTGAATTTAGGACCATTTATTCGTCGTTTTTACAGTTTTATTTCCAACTTTCGATGCTTTGAGGTATGTTTAGTGTTTTCAGGTTGGAAAATGATTATGCGGATGAATTGGTCGATTTTGATGACTTATGGAGGACTCGGGAGAAAGATTCGGTTGAAACCAAGTGAAAGATGAAGAAAACGTATTCTGGAGGTCCTAACGGCCGTCACAAGGGTGACGGGCGTTAGGGACCTAGGTCAAGCTTGAACGGCCGTCACACTTGTGACGGGCGTTATCTAAGGAATTTTGGTTCTTACTGTTACTGCCTCATAACGGGCGTAAATGGTACATGTAACGGCCGTCACTAGTGTGACGGGCGTTAGGCACCTAGGTCGAAGTGTAACGGGCGTTCAAAGTGTGACGGCCGTTATGAATCGAAATTGGCAAGTTACTGTGACGGGTTCCTTACGGGCGTATGTTTTTCAATGGAGATGTAACGGCCGTCACAAGGGTGACGGCAGTCATGGGTTTCGATGGTTCGTAACGGGCGTTACCATTTGTAACGGGCGTTACGCGACCAATTCATATAAATAGCTGCCAAGTTTCTGAACAGACACACGGACTTTTGGGGGAGAATAATCCTAAGGGTTTTTGATAAAATATCTTTCCAGGAGCTGCTCTATTAGGGTTCTATCAGGTTTCCAAGCAAGATTTCTTAGGCGGATCCACTGAAGATTCACGAGCACCCATCTGGATCGTATCTACTTATTGTCTTGCAACTTTCTATTTACTCAAACGATTGGTACAATATGTTTTATTATTATTTCTTTTATCAATTTCAATTTAGCATGATTGGCTAATTCTATTATCATCCACCTTGATGTGACTAGACGAATGATGTGATTGCTATGTTTTAATTCAAGAGTTGATTTCAATTACCGTTGTGTCGTGATCTTGGTGATTTAATTCCTTTATTTGTATTAATTTGATATTGGTGGCATGTGTGTTCTTCGTTAGTGGTACTAGTCGAATGCATATGTGATTTTCTAACGGTCGCTTGTCTATGAGTGATTATCACTAGTTCATGGTATGATAGTGAATGTCAAATTAATAAAAGGAGTCATTTTGTCAACGTGTTTAGTAACGGTTGGTGGTACCACGTTATTTTCACATAGGCGCAATTGGTAATTTGGTAATCAAACAAACTATTTGTTGGTATGGTTGTCTAGGCTTTGGTGGTACCGGCTTGGGTAATTAGACTAGCAACTTAGGTGTTTGGGTGATTTGTGAGCGGTTGGTGGTACCACGTGAGCATTTCATCTTTGCACGGTTATCTTGTCAACTCTAAACGAATTTGGTCTTATTTGAAAGCAATCATGTTAGAAGTCTAGTGAAGTCAAGGTGGATGATCCTTATTATTATTGTTTGAGCTCTTCTTTATTTTCAAGTATTTGTCATCTAAATTTACTTCAATTTAATCGTCAAAGTGTTTCACCCTTCTTCCAAACCACTTACTATACAATTAATCCAAAACAATCCCTGCGAACGAACCTGGACTTACCTCTTAACTATATTACAAACGATCGGGTCCACTGCCCGTGAGTGCGTAGTAGTGAGTTTTAAGGTGATTCTAGTTTAAAAATATTAAACTCGATTTTGCACATCAAGTTTTTGGCGCCGCTGCCGGGGATTGTGCGCTGTTTTAGTTGTTAATTTAGTGGTTTGATCCTTCCTCACGCGTGAGGAAGTTATTTGCTTTAATAGTTTAGTTTTTCTTTTCTTATCTTATCACAGGTGCAGTTGACGTGTTTGGTTAGTTGTGTTTTGCAGGTTTACTTTCTAGTTGATGAACTTGAGGTCTTCGGGTTTACCTCTTTATAGTCCTTTGAGAACACCATCTAGACGTAGATCTAACCTCACAACACCAACACCATTCTCACCCATTGCTAAGCCTACTCCTGATTCAGACGAGGAGGGGTTTAATTTGGAAGAATTGTTTGATCTTGAAGTTAAGGTAGAGGAGAAAATGGCGGATGAAGACAGGGACCCAAATGATATACGGTATGGCGAAAGGGTTCGCACTATTCCCGCAAACCGTGGTAGTCCTATTAGACCTCCTCAAATTGCTCATGACTTCAACCTAAAGGGTAATCATCTTAAGAGCATTGAGGAACAACAATTTGATGGTAAAAGGAAGTGGGATCCGTATCAACATCTAGAGAGATTTGAGAAGTTGGCTAGGTTATACCAATACGGGCAGAATCAAATGAATGCCGTAAAACTCGAGACATTTCCTATGTCTATTACCGGCGATGCTCTTGATTGGTTCAATGACCTACCTGAAAATTGCATTACGACTTGGGACCAACTTAAGCAAGCCTTTATTGGTGAGTTCTACTCACTTAGAACCCAAAGAAAGTTGGAAAACTTGATTAGGTCGTTTGCACAAGACGAAGATGAAGATGTTGTTGATGCGTGGATCCGATTTAAAGAGATGTTGAGAAATTGCCCGGGTCATAATATGACTAGAGAGCAATATGTTGAACTATTCTTTGATGGGCTCGATAAGAAGTCAAAACGTGAGCTAGGGTATGCTTTTGGTGGAGGGTTCAATAAGATCACACCAAATGAGGGATTTGAAATCTTGGAATCCATGGCAAAGGATAACGCAAACATGGATGATGATCGGTTTTTAAAGAATGAGAGAAGGTTGAAGAAGGGTACTAGCCAAGGCCGAGTTGCAAAGGTCGAAGCTAGTCATGATTCGGGAATGATTGGAGAGATGAGGGCGCTGGCTTCGCGCATGGATAAGGGATTTGCATCTCAAGAGGCTAGGTTTGGAGCTCTTGAAAGGGATGTTAAGGTTGTTGCTGATGGTTGTGATCATTGTGGTGACATGCATTATTCTGAGGATTGTCCCAACCGGGGGCCCGAAGGAGTCAACTACATTCAGAATCAGCAAGGGAGCTATCAACGCAATTCCGGTTTCCAAAACCGTTCTTCAGGTAATCCTTCCTATAACTCTCCCTTTCAGGCTAATAGTTCTCATTTTTCAGGTAACAGGTGGCAAGGTGACAATTATCAGAATCAGCCTCAGCAGCAGACACAGCAAGGCCAAGGATCCGGTTCTTCTTCTTCTAAACCGATCCAAATGATGAGTTGAGGGCGATGATGAAGCAAATGATGAGCAATCAGATTGAAACGAATACGAGTATTAAGATGATTCGGGATGATACGAAGGCATTGCATGAGAGGTTGGATAGGATAGATGGGAAGGTTGAGATGAATGCCAAGAATGCAGACTTGAACTTTAAGGATCTCGAGAGTAGGATGGCTGCCCTTTCTAGGCCACAAGGAACTTTACCTAGCACTACTCAACAGAATCCTAAGCCTCAATTTAGCATGGGGCCGAATCAGGGACACAATCCAAAGCCTCAGTCGAGTAATCAAGGATCTTGGAGAAAGGATACCCAGCCTAATGTCAGAAACGAGCATGTGAATGCTATCACTACGAGGGCAGGTAACACTTATGACTCGGCTAAATCTTCACCTAATGATTCGTTTCAATCTGTGCAGGTTAATGAGGATGAGGAGCAAGTTGATGACGAGGTTGAGATGGAACCGGAACTAGCCGTGCCATCACCGGCCGTTCCATCCCAACCCATTGCTATACCTGTTGAGAAGCCCGCTGAGGAACCAACTGTTAAGCCATATAAACCGAAGGCTCCATTTCCCCAGCGATTGGTGAAAAATAAGCTGAAGGAACAAATGGATAAATTTGTAAGTCACCTCAGTAAATTGCATATTAATATTCCATTTTTAGATGCAGTTGTGCAGATGCCCGGATTTGCAAAGTGCTTGAAGCAGATTTTGATGAATAAGAAGCGTCTGGAGGAAGTGACTAATGCAGTTTTAGAGGATGTTTGCTCAGCAGCTGTAACAGGTAAGTTGCCCGAAAAACGAGGAGATCCAGGTAGTTTTACTATTCCTTGTAAGATTGGTAACTTAACGATAAAAAAGGCTTTAAATGATTCGGGTGCAAGTATTAATCTTATGCCTTCTTCTCTTTACTACAAGCTGAACTTAGGAACACCTAAACCAATTAACATGAAAATCAATTTGGCCGATAAGTCTGAAATTAGACCTATTGGAATATTAGAAGATGTGTTAATTCAGGTGGAAGGTTTAATTTTTCCTGTAGATTTTGTGATTATTGAAGCTGAAGAAGCATTAAATGTGCCTCTTATTTTAGGGAGACCATTCCTTGCCACGGCCGATGCCAAACTTGAAGTTGGTCGTGGTAAGTTGACATTGAGAGCCGGAGATGAATCCGTTACATTTTCTAACACTTGTTCTGTTTCTTTGCCTAATGCTGCTAATTATGTTGAAACTGCTTGTGTTAGTTCTTTGGATTCGCAGATTGATAGATGGTTGGATGAGAAGTTAGAGGAGAAAGTGGTTGAATTGAAATCAACAGCGGTACATGTTCCTAAACCGACGGATGGCCCTTGTGCTAAGATCCGTAAGCTTTATAGTCGTGTGAAGTCCGCTATTTCTCATGGGAATATTAAGTTATCCAAAGAACTATGCTCTAATTTATCAACAAATGAGAAGGCTGAGTTAATGATGGTTGTTGATATTTCTGACGAAGCAAATGATTGGATATGCAACAAGGTAAAAGGTAACTGTTTCTCTCCTTTCAAGAGTAGACCGCCCAACAACCCAAGTGTGGGGGCGTCGGGGTCCCAATGTTGGTGATTATGAGAGGATTGAGTCTAGCTAAAGACTCGTTAATAAATGAAGCGCTTTTCGGGAGGCAACCCGTGTTATTTTCTTGCATTTTATTTTCATTTTTTTTGTAGTTAGATTTGATGTTTTATTGTCAAGAAAGTGCAGGCGAATTTTTGGTGTGAATGGGATTGAGGATTGTTGATGGCTATAGTGAAGCTCAAGTGTGGGGGGGAAACCACTGGATTCTCTCCTAATCTCTAGTCTATAGAATCAATTGATTAGTTGTGTGATGTCATGTGCGTTTGTTGCCAGTAAGTTCAGTGCATTATTTTTGATTGGCATTTTTCTTGATACTGTTCACACACATCCGGTACGTGCTCTTATTCTTTTTGTCTATTGTCGCTTACCCCTATTTACCTTAGTTTTGACCTATATGGACAGTGAGGGCATTGTCCATCTCAAGTGTGGGGGGGTGGCAAATAGGTTTAAGCTACCGGGTATATCGCTTTTGTTGTTTTTGCCATTGAGATTTCTACCGGTCTTGGATGTGTCCCTCTCATAGGCTTTTGGATTTTGTCCAAGGGTAGGAGCTCCATTATCGAGCTCTTTACTGTGATGTGCGCATTTGGAATTGGTGTTTTCAATTTGGTGGAATAATGGAAGTTGATATGGTTTTTGAACTTGAGTTGAGCTTGTCCTTGTGGTAAATTGCTTTTGTCACTTAATTCATATCTTAATAAGCAATTTTACTACAAATTTTTCCTTGGCAAAAATTTTTAACCGGCGAAATGTGTTCTGAACGGTTATTTGGCTAGTCCTTCGGGATTGATAACATTACTTGCATGCTCAAATTTATCCCTAACACCAAATTGTGAGATTTCATCATTTTGTATAGTTGTGTTAGGTTTCGGTTTTGGTTTGATTGCCTTGTAACTTTGTCCCTCTCTTAGGCTCTCGGATTTATTCGGGAGTAAGGGTTCCATTTCGAGCCCTGTACTAAGATGTGCATGTTTGAGGTATATCTATTCCATTTCCGGGTTCTTCTCTTGATATGAGTGTGCCGGTGATGTGTTGATTCTAGAACTTGGCCTGGTGATCGTGACGAGACCGCAGTGAGATCACTTTTGTGATATAAGTACATCGGATGACGAATTGGCATTTAGGTTTGACCATACTTTTTCTTTGTTTCATTTTCAATTCTTACCCTCACTACCATATTCCATTATACATAATCCATATACTTTGACTTTTCTTTTCTTCATTAACCTATATTCCCATTCCTTCATTGTAAATGTCCCTTATACATACCTTAGCTTAACTATACAACCTACCTTAATGCCTATTTTGATGATGTGCTTGGTGCTTACGCCACGTCGGTGGAGTTATGATCCCGGTTCAAGCCTATGGTAAAATAGCATACATCACGACCGAGCTATGAGTGATTCTACAATATATTCAACCCCAAAGTAAGTTTGTTGGAGTAGAATGAGTTTGATAGGTTCATTTGTTTCACTTGTGCTTGGTTGTGTTATCGTGGCTTGCGGATCGTTCAGGTATTGTCAAACATTTCGAGTTTTCATTTAAGATTAAAACTGCTTCACCCAACCTTTTTGTCATTTGACATACTTGGTGTGGCTTCTTTTTGATACTCGTCATTGTTTATTTTGCTCCATTGTCAAGGATTACTTTATGCTTTAATTCCGGATTTGCTTGAGGACAAGCAATGCTCAAGTGTGGGGGGGTGGCAAATAGGTTTAAGCTACCGGGTATATCGCTTTTGTTGTTTTTGCCATTGAGATTTCTACCGGTCTTGGATGTGTCCCTCTCATAGGCTTTTGGATTTTGTCCAAGGGTAGGAGCTCCATTATCGAGCTCTTTACTGTGATGTGCGCATTTGGAATTGGTGTTTTCAATTTGGTGGAATAATGGAAGTTGATATGGTTTTTGAACTTGAGTTGAGCTTGTCCTTGTGGTAAATTGCTTTTGTCACTTAATTCATATCTTAATAAGCAATTTTACTACAAATTTTTCCTTGGCAAAAATTTTTAACCGGCGAAATGTGTTCTGAACGGTTATTTGGCTAGTCCTTCGGGATTGATAACATTACTTGCATGCTCAAATTTATCCCTAACACCAAATTGTGAGATTTCATCATTTTGTATAGTTGTGTTAGGTTTCGGTTTTGGTTTGATTGCCTTGTAACTTTGTCCCTCTCTTAGGCTCTCGGATTTATTCGGGAGTAAGGGTTCCATTTCGAGCCCTGTACTAAGATGTGCATGTTTGAGGTATATCTATTCCATTTCCGGGTTCTTCTCTTGATATGAGTGTGCCGGTGATGTGTTGATTCTAGAACTTGGCCTGGTGATCGTGACGAGACCGCAGTGAGATCACTTTTGTGATATAAGTACATCGGATGACGAATTGGCATTTAGGTTTGACCATACTTTTTCTTTCTTTCTTTTCACCATTTTCTTTTGTACTCATTTACTCTTACTTTACATACTCACTTACACATACATACATTCCATCCCTTTCTTTGTATATTTCACCTTTGTATAAATTCACTATTGTTCATAAACTTCCCCTCACTATACCGTTAGTCTAGTCGTGGTGGGCCGTTGATTGTCATTGGTTTGTTGGATGGTTTGGGAGATACTTAGTGGATTGCCTAGTGGCATGTTCTTGTCTTTGAGAATAGGTCACGTGGTCATATTATGGAGGTTGGTTTTGGATTGTGTTAATGTTTAGACATATTCATCATTGTAAAAGAGGGTGCCTACTAGTAGAGTAAAAGTGGTTCAGAAAAAAAAAAAAAAAAAAAAAAAAAAAAAAAAAAAAAAAAAAAAAAAAAAAAAAAAAAAAAAAAAAAAAAAAAAAAAAAAAAAAAAATGAATAAAAAAAAAAAAAAATGAATAAAAAAAAAAAAAAAAAAAAAAAAAAAAATGAATAAAAAAAAAAAAAAAAAAAAAAAAAAAAAAAAAAAAAAAAAAAAATGAATAAAAAAAAAAAAAAAAAAAAAAAAAAAAAAAAAAAAAAAAAAAAAAAATGAATAAAAAAAAAAAAAAAAAAAAAAAAAAAAATGAATAAAAAAAAAAAAAAAAAAAAAAAAAAAAAAAAAAAAAAAAAATGAATAAAAAAAAAAAAAAAAAAAAAAAAAAAAAAAAAAAAAAAAAAAAAAAAAAAAAAATGAATAAAAAAAAAAAAAAAAAAAGAAAAAAAAAAAAAAAAAAAAAAAAAAAAAAAAAAAAAAAAAAAAAAAAAAAAAAAAAAAAAAAAAAAAAAAAAAATGAATAAAAAAAAAAAAAAAAAAAAAAAAAAAAAAAAAATGAATAAAAAAAAAAAAAAAAAAAAAAAAAAAAAAAAAAAAAAAAAAAAAAAAAAAAATGAATAAAAAAAAAAAAAAAAAAAAAAAAAAAAAAAAAAAAAAAAAAAAAAATGAATAAAAAAAAAAAAAAAAAAAAAAAATGAATAAAAAAAAAAAAATGAAAAAAAAAAAAAAAAAAAAAAAAAAAAAAAAAAAAAAAAAAAAAAAAAAAAAAAAATGAATAAAAAAAAAAAAAAAAAAAAAGAAAAAAAAAAAAGAATCCCGGTTCAAGCCTATGGTAAAATAGCATACATCACGACCGAGCTATGAGTGATTCTACAATATATTCAACCCCAAAGTAAGTTTGTTGGAGTAGAATGAGTTTGATAGGTTCATTTGTTTCACTTGTGCTTGGTTGTGTTATCGTGGCTTGCGGATCGTTCAGGTATTGTCAAACATTTCGAGTTTTCATTTAAGATTAAAACTGCTTCACCCAACCTTTTTGTCATTTGACATACTTGGTGTGGCTTCTTTTTGATACTCGTCATTGTTTATTTTGCTCCATTGTCAAGGATTACTTTATGCTTTAATTCCGGATTTGCTTGAGGACAAGCAATGCTCAAGTGTGGGGGGATTTGATGTGTCATATTCTATACCATTTCCCACGTGAATTTAGGACCATTTATTCGTCGTTTTTTACAGTTTTATTTCCAACTTTCGATGCTTTGAGGTATGTTTAGTGTTTTCAGGTTGGAAAATGATTATGCGGATGAATTGGTCGATTTTGATGACTTATGGAGGACTCGGGAGAAGTCGGTTGAAATCAAGTGAAAGATGAAGAAAACGTATTCTGGAGGTCATAACGGCCGTCACAAGGGTGACGGGCGTTAGGGACCTAGGTCAATCTTGAACGGGCGTCACAATTGTGACGGGCGTTATCTAAGGAATTTTGGTTCTTACTGTTACTGCCTCATAACGGGCGTAAATGGTACATGTAACGGCCGTCACAAGGGTGACGGGCGTTAGGGACCTAGGTCAAGTTTGAACGGGAGTCACAAGGGTGACGGCCGTTATGTGTGAAGATTCGCGAGTTACTGTAACGGGTTCCTTACGGCCGTATGCTTTTCAAAGGAGGTGTGACGGGCGTCACAAGGGTGACGGCCGTTATGTGTTTCGATGGTTCGTAACGGGCGTTACCATTTGTAACGGGCGTTACGCGACCAATTCATATAAATAGCTGCCAAGTTTCTGAACAGACACACGGACTTTTGGGGGAGAATAATCCTAAGGGTTTTTGAGAAGAAAATATCTTTCCAGGAGCTGCTCTATTAGGGTTCTATCAGGTTTCCAAGCAAGATTTCTTAGGCGGATCCACTGAAGATTCACGAGCACCCATCTGGATCGTATCTACTTATTGTCTTGCAACTTTCTATTTACTCAAACGATTGGTACAATATGTTTTATTATTATTTCTTTTATCAATTTCAATTTAGCATGATTGGCTAATTCTATTATCATCCACCTTGATGTAACTAGACGAATGATGTGATTGCTATATAATTTAATTCAAGAGTTGATTTCAATTACCGTTGTGTCGTGATCTTGATGATTTAATTCCTTTATTTGCATTAATTTGATATTGGTGGCATGTGTGTTCTTCGTTAGTGGTACTAGTCGAATGCATATGTGATTTTCTAACGGTCGCTTGTCTATGAGTGATTATCACTAGTTCATGGTATGATAGTGAATGTCAAATTAATAAAAGGAGTCATTTTGTCAACGTGTTTAGTAACGGTTGGTGGTACCACGTTATTTTCACATAGGCGCAATTGGTAATTTGGTAATCAAACAAACTATTTGTTGGTATGGTTGTCTAGGCTTTGGTGGTACCGGCTTGGGTAATTAGACTAGCAACTTAGGTGTTTGGGTGATTTGTGAGCGGTTGGTGGTACCACGTGAGCATTTCATCTTTGCACGGTTATCTTGTCAACTCTAAACGAATTTGGTCTTATTTGAAAGCAATCATGTTAGAAGTCTAGTGAAGTCAAGGTGGATGATCCTTATTATTATTGTTTGAGCTCTTCTTTATTTTCAAGTATTTGTCATCTAAATTTACTTCAATTTAATCGTCAAAGTGTTTCACCCTTTTTCCAAACCACTTACTATACAATTAATCCAAAACAATCCCTGCGAACGAACCTGGACTTACCTCTTAACTATATTACAAACGATCGGGTCCACTGCCCGTGAGTGCGTAGTAGTGAGTTTTAAGGTGATTCTAGTTTAAAAATATTAAACTCGATTTTGCACATCAGTTAGATAAGTAGAATATTAATTAATATATGTATTGTTGGAACATTTTATCGGTAGTTGAAGGACTAAAAAGAGTATTTAATTGAAAGTTGAATCAAAGATTGATGTCATAATGTTGATCCAAAGGTGGATAAAAAGGATGGAAATTCAATAAAGGGTTGTGTTTCGGTCAAAAATTACCTAAGATAATTTTAGGAAGGATTTTAGACAACTCAAGTACCGAAGATTTGTAAGTGGGGTTTGGTGTTTTAGGATCTTCAATTAAAAGTAAAGTTTTCTTAATTATAATGACTAAAACTAAGAGTTTTTTTATCAAAAAGAGTTTTATGAAAGCCTTTGAGACAGAAATACTTTGAGTAATTAAGAAAACCGTTGAAGATAAAAGTAAAGCACTGAAAATTAAAGCTGGGATCTTAAAGAAAAAACGAAAAGCACAACGACACCAGAATTTTGTTGACGAGGAAAAACCCTTGATCCAATTAAGAGATCTTAGGTAAAAAAACCCGGGAGGATTCAATCGATCCTACTTGCTGTTCTTTTATTATTATTGTTGTTTTGGAATGATTACAATGAAATGAACGAATGAATGAATATGAAAACTAATAATAGCTAGTAAACTAAATTGTTGTTGTGTGTTTGTAGAGCGGATGAATGCTTGTGTGATGATTGCTTGTGTGTGGAACGTATGTGTGAGTGATCTCCCCTCTTCTGAACGACATCCTTTCCTATTTATAGAGCTAGACGTTAAACTGTATTTCCGAAATATCTGGGATCTTCCTGGACTTGCTCTTTACGCTGAAGAAATGGCATAGATGACCGTTGAGCATTATTCTTCACATGGTAAAACTGTTATCAATCCCGATTCTTGTGGTTGAAGTGGTAAACTATCCGTTGAAAACACGTTTTCTTCTTGTAACACGTTTGTACTTCAATCCTGCACATAATATCTACTGTACTAGACATATATTTGTTAGTGAAATCACGGATCCTGAAGATATCAAGATCCTGTTATATCGAGATAATAACATAACACAATCAGAACTAATAAATTAACAGGAACTAAGGATCCTTTAAGACAACGTATTGTTAAGTATTTATCATAGAAGGACTAAAGTGTAAATTCTTATCAGGATCCTAGCAGCGGAAATTCTACCCCAAACAATTGTCCCCAAAACTTATATTTCATTGTAAATAAATATAAGTTTTGTTATTTACAGTCAATTTTTAGCAGTCAACGGAAAGTCAAGGGGTGAATTTTGCATTGATGAGACTTTTACAACTACCCACATTTATTTCCCACTATCCACATATATCGACAGTTTTTCTTTTTTTTAGTTTTTATCTCGAGCCAACATCTCTCCAAACCCTAAAGGTTAGTTTCTCTTTTTCTTCAATCTTTCAGATTTTTCTTTGTTTTACTTTCGTTTATTAAATTATGCCTCGAATATCTTCTTCCCGTTCTTCAATCAAAGTGAGCGAAGGCTTTACTCCTACTTATATCGCTAAAAACCCTAGTAAGTGTTCGTTTGTTGATAGTGATATTGATAGGATCAAAGATTATTTTCCTAAAGGTACTGAGTTTAGGGCTTTCGATCCTACTCTTACTTCTGACATGCAATCGGATTTATGGATCTGTTTTCCAGGATTTCCCTTCGAAAACCTAAAACTATCATTCCCCTTTCCTAAAATGTATGAACAGTTCTTTAAATTTTCAAAATTAGCATATCCTCAAGCTATGCCTATGCTATGGAGAACCCTATATGTTTTAGACAACCCTATATCTTCCCCTAGCATAAGAAGGAGGTTTTGAGACTGACAATTGGGATGTCGCAGATTGGAAGGAATCATTGGCTTTGCTCATTCAAAAGAACTCTGAAACTGTTGAATCCAAAGATGAAGGGTATGAAAAAGACACTGCCCTGAGTGAAGGAGGTGATCAATCCAAACCGGTGGATCTCTCAGAGGATGATGAGGAAAAGAAGGAGGAGGAAGTTGCTGAAGACAAGGATGTGGAGCAGATGGAAGAAGCCTAATCTAATGTTTTTAGGTTATGAACAATATCAGTTTTCTTAGGTTATGTGGTTTGTATCTTAAACAATTTCTATAGGGGGGTTAACTAACCTGGAATGGTTAGTTTCGGTGGTGTATTAAAATGGTTTATGTTGGCCATTTTAAACTTATGTTACTAAGACTATAACCTTATGTTTCCCCAATTTTCCTGACTGTCCCCAGTATTAGGGAGTTTTTGAAATGTTGTTGAGATAATCCTGGGATCTTGGCTTATATATACCTACGTCCCTTCAGCCCCTATCATCAGCCATTTCCTAATCATGGACAATTCTAAGGCTATCGATCCTTTAGCCAAACAAATCAATCATAGACGGTTTGATGGTGATGTCTTTCATCAAAGACTAAGTGAGGTTAAAGAGGAATTTGATTCGGTAAGTATCATTTCTTAATTTTTCTAATCGTCTTGTTTCCATTATCTTAACAAGTCTATTTCTTAATCTCTTGTCTTAGAAATTAAAACAAATGATTGAGTGTTTCGAGCATCAATTGCAAGAAAAAGACTTAATCATTGCTCGCCTAAGAAAACTTTCTATCATACGAAGAGAAACATTAAATGATGCAATTACGGAAACATCTAAAGCTAGATCCAAGCTTCACGAAAATATCGCTTGGCATCACGCAGAACATGAAGCATTACTAAGGGCCTTTCATATGGATGCAGCCATCCAAGTTTTAGAAACTAAACTTCTAATGGCAGCAGAGGCTAAGATTATGGATTTTGAATTTCCTAGTTGGGATGTTAACAAGTGGAATAGCCTATTATCTAATCTAGAAGAGTCATTTGCTAAAGAGGCATTTGCTAGTAAACTAGATCAATATAGGAAATCTCTACAATTGTTTTAAATATCGTACCTTAGTCTTATTCCTTCTTGAGAATAACATTTGATCTTCAATCAATTGAGACTTTTTATTCTCGCATCTCTTTTTAAGAACCTGCATTTAAGACATATCTTCCACGAAACATCTAATCCCTAATGTTAGTATCCCAATGTTCAATGATTAATGTCCCCTACGCGCTTTGATTTGACAGTAAACCCCCATTTTGTCGATTTAGTTACCCTCTATTGACTTATTTATATCAAAGATCACCCTTTTTCATACATATATTCTCATGCCCAAAGAATATATTAAAATTATCTTTTCCTTTTCAATTAATATTTACAATAATACAATGGAAGGCGAGTCATCATCTAGAAGCAGGGGTCCTGAAAGACTTAGGGATCGTTCTATTTCAGTAAGTTTTTTACTTTAAATATGTATTTTAATTTCTTATTTGTTTCTAAAACTTTTTTGTTTTATTTTCGTAGATCATCGAAAAGTTGTCTGACGCCTACGAAGCAGAAATTATGTACAAAAATGAAACTATCAAAAGCGCTAATCGTCTTTTAAACTCGGTTATGGATACCAGAAATCAAACTTTAAGAGAGATGACGAGTTTGAAAAATGAATTGGGCGACGCAAAAAGAGAAGTTAGTAATTTAAAAAGCTTTTTGGGATGGCTAAAACTCAAATATCCTCAAATTTTTGGGGAAGACGAAGCAGCCGAAGAAAGCAAACTAGGAATCAACATCAAACCTTCTTCCTATAACCGCAATAATAGGAGGCCTATGCCTTAATTTTAGTTTCAATTTGTTATGTTGACTTTATTTCCTAAATGCTATTAAGACTTTAATCCATACCTTTGCTTTCCCTGATCTTGTGGATCCTTAGATAAGTCTTTTGCAATGATTTTCTCTTATCTTTATTCCCTGTTCAAATGCAAAAATCACTGCAAATGATAATCAATTTATCAATCTATTTGTTAGTTTATTGGCCAATTCCTTTGTCAATCGTTTGTATCTAATAGAGAGATTATCCCTATTCTTTTTGATGACTGTTTATTAATAGTCATAACCAAATGAGTTGATTGTAAAATCAACAACCCTTTGAAAATTCCCAACCATGAGGGTCTACCCACGATCAAGAATTTTTTATGACGTGCTCCCCGGGCGAAATGAGGTGTTAATGTTAACCTCGGCGTTCGAGAAGGTGATCCCTTCAACCTAGGATTGAAGTTTTAGTTCAATCCACTGTAATCCGTTTGAGGATTTAGACTTAGGAGAAACTATTCTTGTTCAGGATCTGTACCTCGGATACTAGCTTGTGATCTTCATTCATTAAGATCCTAAATGTTAATGATCCTGCATCAAGACAAAACAAATGTTAATGGTTTATGTTAGCCCTTATGGCCAACATGACTCATTTGCTTGGGTTAGTATTATTATAACTGATTTTACGACTTTCATTTTGGAAATTACTTTTTTGCTAAAACCCAATTTTGATTAGGAAGTATTTCATCCAATAAGCCTTCACGTATTAATCTCCAAAGTTCATAATTAAATGTTGCACATTGTTTAGTTTCGTGACGAAAAATACCATGAAAAACACACCATTTAGTTCTTTCAGTATAAAATTTTCTAGGTAATGTTTCTGGCCAATTAACCTTGTCCCCCAGACTTTTCATAATAGTAAGAAGTCCAGACATATCAGTGGTAAAATGATAATCAGAAAATTGTAAATATTTCTTATCACTCTTACCTTTGTTGGTTGTACCTGGATCCTTTTGGATCTTATTTGATGACTTGTTCTTTAAGAGATTCTTCTTGATCTTCGATGTTGGTCCCTGTTCGCGTTCAAATCTTTCCATATAGCTTTTCACCGACTCATCTGATCCTTGGGTCAATTCTTCAGTTTCTTCTTCAGGAATCGATTCAGAGAATTGATCGAAATGCTTTTTCCATAACATAGCTAGATATGGATCTACTGAGGGTATTCCTTCAGTTTTTCCTTTCAGAGTTTGTTCAGCTAAGAATCTTGCATTTTCAGGAGGGTTTCTCAAGCTTTCTTTCACATAAGGATAATCGTAAACCAATTCAGAAGAAGAAGGATTTTGAGATTGCTCGGACATGATTTTCTTAGAAAACGTTTTCCGTGAAACACAAAATCTTTTTTAAATAAAAAACTTTGTTTTTATGACAATGATCTAATTTGCAAAAACACCTTTTTGCCCCACGGTGGGCGCCAAATTGTTTCGGTCAAAAATTACCTAAGATAATTTTAGGAAGGATTTTAGACAACTCAAGTACCGAAGATTTGTAAGTGGGGTTTGGTGTTTTAGGATCTTCAATTAAAAGTAAAGTTTTCTTAAATATAATGACTAAAACTAAGAGTTTTTTTATCAAAAAGAGTTTTATGAAAGCCTTTGAGACAGAAATACTTTGAGTAATTAAGAAAACCGTTGAAGATAAAAGTAAAGCACTGAAAATTAAAGCTAGGATCTTAAAGAAAAAACTTTGTTTTTATGACAATGATCTAATTTGCAAAAACACCTTTTTGCCCCACGGTGGGCGCCAAATTGTTTCGGTCAAAAATTACCTAAGATAATTTTAGGAAGGATTTTAGACAACTCAAGTACCGAAGATTTGTAAGTGGGGTTTGGTGTTTTAGGATCTTCAATTAAAAGTAAAGTTTTCTTAAATATAATGACTAAAACTAAGAGTTTTTTTATCAAAAAGAGTTTTATGAAAGCCTTTGAGACAGAAATACTTTGAGTAATTAAGAAAACCGTTGAAGATAAAAGTAAAGCACTGAAAATTAAAGCTAGGATCTTAAAGAAAAAACGAAAAGCACAACGACACCAGAATTTTGTTGACGAGGAAAAACCCTTGATCCAATTAAGAGATCTTAGGTAAAAAACCCCGGGAGGATTCAATCGATCCTACCTGCTGTTCTTTTATTATTATTGTTGTTTTGGAATGATTACAATGAAATGAACGAATGAATGAATATGAAAACTAATTATAGCTAGTAAACTAAATTGTTGTTGTGTGTTTGTAGAGCGGATGAATGCTTGTGTGATGATTGCTTGTGTGTGGAACGTATGTGTGAGTGATCTCCCCTCTTCTGAACGACATCCTTTCCTATTTATAGAGCTAGACGTTAAACTGTATCTCCGAAATATCTGGGATCTTCCTGGACTTGCTCTTTACGCTGAAGAAATGACATAGATGACCGTTGAGCATTATTCTTCACATGGTAAAACTGTTATCAATCCCGATTCTTGTGGTTGAAGTGGTAAACTATCCGTTGAAACACGTTTTCTTCTTGTAACACGTTTGTACTTCAATCCTGCACATAATATCTAATGTACTAGACATATATTTGTTAGTGAAATCACGGATCCTGAAGATATCAAGATCCTGTTATATCGAGATAATAACATAACACAATCAGAACTAATAAATTAACAGGAACTAAGGATCCTTTAAGACAACGTATTGTTAAGTATTTATCATAGAAGGACTAAAGTGTAAATTCTTATCAGGATCCTAGCAGCGGAAATTCTACCCCAAACAGGTTGAGATTATTCCATTTTTGAATCAAAGTTTCTGTTTTAATATTTATTAAAGATATATTGATATTTAAGTTAAAGTTTGAGATAATTATTAAATGTCATTTTAGATAGAAAAAAAATGTATTATTACATTGCGAAATAATCACTTTATGAAAAGATAAAAAAAAAAAAACGAAAAGCACAACGACACCAGAATTTTGTTGACGAGGAAAAACCCTTGATCCAATTAAGAGATCTTAGGTAAAAAACCCCGGGAGGATTCAATCGATCCTACCTGCTGTTCTTTTATTATTATTGTTGTTTTGGAATGATTACAATGAAATGAACGAATGAATGAATATGAAAACTAATTATAGCTAGTAAACTAAATTGTTGTTGTGTGTTTGTAGAGCGGATGAATGCTTGTGTGATGATTGCTTGTGTGTGGAACGTATGTGTGAGTGATCTCCCCTCTTCTGAACGACATCCTTTCCTATTTATAGAGCTAGACGTTAAACTGTATCTCCGAAATATCTGGGATCTTCCTGGACTTGCTCTTTACGCTGAAGAAATGACATAGATGACCGTTGAGCATTATTCTTCACATGGTAAAACTGTTATCAATCCCGATTCTTGTGGTTGAAGTGGTAAACTATCCGTTGAAACACGTTTTCTTCTTGTAACACGTTTGTACTTCAATCCTGCACATAATATCTGATGTACTAGACATATATTTGTTAGTGAAATCACGGATCCTGAAGATATCAAGATCCTGTTATATCGAGATAATAACATAACACAATCAGAACTAATAAATTAACAGGAACTAAGGATCCTTTAAGACAACGTATTGTTAAGTATTTATCATAGAAGGACTAAAGTGTAAATTCTTATCAGGATCCTAGCAGCGGAAATTCTACCCCAAACAGGTTGAGATTATTCCATTTTTGAATCAAAGTTTCTGTTTTAATATTTATTAAAGATTGATTGATATATTGATATTTAAGTTAAAGTTTGAGATAATTATTAAATGTCATTTTAGATAGAAAAAAAATGTATTATTACATTGCGAAATAATCACTTTATGAAAAGATAAAAAAAAAATTCATAAAATCAGAAACATAATAGTTAAAAAACAATAAATGAATTGAAGTTAAAGTTTGAGATATAGACATATAGTTTGTATTTTTTTCAAACGTTTGATCTTCAGAATAAGTCACACCCATATAAACTAACACATGATTAATAACGTAACCCGTTTTTAGTAAAAGTTTTACATGAAAACTACATAACCCAAAGACGTGAGTGCTATCCATTATATTATATTATATAGTTATATATAACAATGGTAAAATTTTACTTTCCTACTTATTAAAATGAGTGCAAAAGATGATCACCTAAAGACGTATCATGATATTCAAATTGGTGAATATCTTTTCTTTCTTTCAATAAGTAGGAATGTTTTTAATAAGATACTACTTACGAGCATAAATATTTATACTTTTCTATACAATCTTTTTCTATTATTTTCGTTTTTAACTATAAGAGTAACTAAAAACTATAATCTTGATTGACAAGTATGTCCATAAATCATAATTGAACTAACTTGAAAAAACGTAACTTGAGCCTTTAATACAAACTAGTATAATCAAGCCCCGTGTTGCGGGACCTCAATTTTCGTTTTGAAATGATTCTGTTGTCTTAGAGTACTTGTCTAGAACCTCCAACCGTCTAATTAAAAATCATTATGTTATAAATAAGTTTGTTTCAAATATATATATTTATTTAATGGCAAAATCACATTAGCTTAGTGTTGTGGAGTGTCAATTATTGTGATTACATTTTGTTACTTATGATGTGTCGTTATATATGTTAGCTTAAACTTTTACCATATAAAATATATATTAGTTTAAAGCAATACCACAAACGCATCTAAAAGTTTATAATATCGAATACATATATTTAATATGCAAAAAGAAAAAAGTCGAATGAAAGTTTTCAATATATTAGTTGAAACCACAAAAAAAAAGTGTGCAAAAACCAAATAAGGGTACATAATGTTACGGGATATGACCATAAAAAAGTTGCAATGTATTGTTTGGAAACCTAAACGGAAAAAAAAATGTGAAAAAAATCAATAAGTAACCGGTAATACAAAGCCCAAACGGGATGCGATGACAAAACCCGAAATCTGAATAATGGTAATGGTACGGGATATAGGCATAAAAAAATTGCAATATATTGTTTGAGAACCCAAAAGGAAAAAGAGTGTGCAAAAAACCAATAAATAACCTGTAATAAAAAGATCGAACGGAATGCGATTTGGCAAAATTTTACGGGATGTTACGTAGACGAATAGTAACTCGCCACGTAGGTGAGTTACTATTCATGTTTTCATTCCCTTTAATAGTATATCAAAGGTAAATATCAAAATAATAAATAACAAAACAGATGAAAAATAACAAAACATGAACAAAACAAATTTAAAAGAATAAACCCTTTTGTAGTAGAAGAAGAAACATAATCAAACTACAATTGACAACAAACTAAATTAAAAGAGACGAAAAATAACAATAAAATAACAATTCACTATCAAATAATAAACAAACACGAACAAATTACCAAAAATGTAATTAAAGTGATATAAAAAAAACCGTATGTTTTTTTTGTTGAGAAATTTACTGAACTTGATTTGTTTATTAAACATAGGAATGAGAGAAATAATGTGAATGAGAATGATTAATAAAAATCTACATTGTATCTATAATAACTCCTCTTTTAGTTATATGATAGATTTATTGGAGAGTTTTAAGGATATTATATAATTTAAAATTTAAAAAGATTTGTTTTGATATAAAAAGATTATGATAGAGTTTTAAATATAATTATCTATTTAATAAGAAAATAAAAAATAAAAAAAATTTAGAAAAAAACAGAGCTCTAAAATAATTAGAAGAGAGTTTTAGGCCCAAAAAGAGCTTTAAGTGGTGCCAAGTATACCCAAACCTCATATTTTAGTTATAGGATATCAATGATTGTGTCTATTCTGCAATGAAAGAAAAGTATCATAAAAACAATAGCAAATTAGCAATAACAACCAATTCCGTCAAATATAAAGTATGAATATTTGTGTGTCAATATGTTCCGTATGAAAGAAAAAAAAATACATATATATGAGCAAACAAAAGATGTATAAATCAGTATCCGGACATATAAAAGATATTCATATTATATATATATAACAAAAAAAGTCTGGCTTATGAACAGTAAGCCGAGCCGTCCACAGTAACCGGCTCGGCGGCTCGGTGGCTTAGCCGATGAACAGTACCGGCTCACGATGACGTCAGCTATTTTATCTTTTTCTTATTTTGTCTTTTTGTTTTTGTTTTTTTTTTGTTTTTGTTTTTGTCTTTTTTTTTTTTTTTTTAACGATAGTATACTTTTAGAGTTTCTTATTTTTACCACTTAACTTTTACGTTTTATCACTTTAGTCTAACTTTTTGTAATTAACTTTAATCATCAAATCCTTTTTTTTTAAAACTTTCTTTCTCTTATTTTAACGCTTCAAACTTATTTTTACCACTTAACTTTTGTATTTTTTAACTTTAGTCCAACTTTTTTTATACAAACTTAATTATAGTTGTAACTTTCTATCTCTTATTTTAAGGCTTCTAACGTTTACCATCAAACTCTTTGTTTTAACCACCATAGTAAACTTTAAGTGTCCAAAATATCTTTGCATAACGCAACGTCGATCCCGGGCAACGCTCTCCCGGGGCAACGCCCGGGGTCAAAAAACTTGTTTATATAACATTTAAAGTAAGCTTAACTACAGTATATTTTTTAACTTTTTTATTTTTACCTCCACATTTTGTATTCTTTACATTTACCATCACATTTAAGCTTTTAGGTTTTTTAATAATAATGTTTTTGTTTTTATTTTTTTAACACAAAACTTTTAGTTTTTATTGTTTGACAACAAACTTGGATTCTTTTATACTTTGCCCTTAAACTTCTAATTTTTTTAGCTTTGTCACAAACTTTGATTTTTTTATGTTTTGCCCTTTAAACTTCTGAATTTTTTGGCTTTACCCACAAACTTTTGTCTTGATAATTTTGCCACATAAACATCTTTTTTATCTTGGATTTTTTTTACTTTCTTCTATTATCTTCTTTCTTTTGATCACCAAGAAATTCATGTCATAAGCTGTATACTTTTTTATCCGGCCAATACCGGAACCACAACTAACAAATGTCAATAAATTATATAACATAGTAAGTAAAAAATCATTTTTTTCCTACATGAAAACATCAAATATGGTAAAAGAAATGAATTCATTAAGTGCAAGTTTTTTTAACAATCTTGAATTTGTTTTTCCTACATAACTTTTTATAATTAAAAAAAAAGATAATGGTGGAAACTCTAGCCCCAGTAGAATATATCTTTTATTGTAATTATATAGGTAATATTGTATGAAGGGCTTAGCTACAATGAAGCATGCTCGGTGCGTGTCCATGGTCAACAACCGATTAATCACATACCAAGAAACGAGTATAACATATAGTGTAGTATTTCTGCTATAACAGAAACGTTATCTTTTAAATACTTTTTACAAGATTTTTTACCTTTATGATACACTTTTGTAATGTGTGTTTATCGTTATGTATCGATCGTCGGTCTTATATACGTTGTAAATTTTACCCATCGTTATGTTTCCCAGGGCAACGAGGTATAAAACTAGTTATTATATATTAAAAGTAAAAGCTATAATCATTTTAAAACTTTGTCAAAGTAAATACTGTTTATGTACTTTTGTGAGCAATGAAAAACAAAAATATTGTGATATTGTCGTATGGTAAAGGCAAGATGATAAAAGTTACGGGTGAAAAGTTGAAATATAAGTAAGACGGATGTTTCTTACCTCTATAAAATTCAAAGTCAAAAGGGTTTAACATTAATCTATCTTTTTTTGCAATAAAGAAAAAGGGGGGTAGAAATTAAATAAAAATGGTGAGCGGCGGTGGGTGTATCGACGACGATATGGTGACAGTACTATGGACGGCGGAGCAGCTATCTGATAAAGTAGCCGAAATGGCTTCTCAGATAACACATGATTTTGATGATTCCACGGATTCGCCGGTGATAGTTGGTGTAGCCACCGGAGCATTTATGTTCATGGCTGACTTGGTACGCAATGTAAAGTTGCGGGTGACGGTGGATTTTGTGAGGGCTGAATCCTACGCCTCTGGAACCGTTTCTTCCGGTTCTCCCAAAATTTCTTGTGACGTTAAGCTCGATGTTTCCGGCAAACACGTCATTCTGGTTAATTTCCTACTGTCCCTTCTTCTAACTTCAATTTTTATTTGATATTTTAATTATTACATATACATAAGTTTCATTCCTTTTCTTTGTTATATACACGAGAGAAAGGTACCCGCGCGTTGCGCGCGGCGGTGATGGCAAGGTGTTGATGTAATGGCGGTGGCGGTGATGGGGTGATCTACCTGACAGGCTCCGCCCTTAGCCGTACGGGCTCCGTCTTCGGATTTAAAAATTCGTCGAAAGTATATCGAATGACATCTCTAATGAAAGAGCATGAAATTTTAAGAACACCCATATAATTTTTATAATTTATCGATGTACGGTTTTTAAGATAAAAGATTTTGAATGAATTGGAGGAATAAATGATTTATGGAGGAGAGAAAAAAAAAATGATTGGTTGAGATTTGAGGAGAGAGAAAGGGTAATATAGTTATTTTAGATAAATATAGAATTGATAGAGGGACATTTTGGGAAAGTAAATGTTGAAACTTAAAATTTAGACAGGGATATGTATTTTAAGATACGAATTAACACAAATGTTTTTCTATATCTAAAATCTATAATAATCTTATCTATAATCTATAATCTATAATACATAATAATACATAATAAAGCAACCCCTTTTTAAAAATCTCAATTAAGGAATTGAAGTACCTAAAATACCCCATCTTCTTTATTCATTAATTTAAACATATCTACCTAATGTACCTATAATACCTTAATGAAATAATTTACAACATAAATCTTTTAATCCTTAAAATAACTACACTACCTCCTTTAACATCAATTACTTTTACATTCACCACCATTGCCACCCCCACCACGTCACACCGCACCCGCCACCCGTCGCCGCCACCACCACCCCGCACCACTACCACCATCGCCGCTGCATTGCTCGGGCATATGACTCGTTAATTATAACTCGTGATGTGTTTTTTCTGTCATTTCTTATTATAAGAAAATGTGTGTTATTGGGAGTTTTATATTTATATGTATAGACGTATTCTCCAAGGAATGTTGGTTTAATCTGTTTGACTCGATCATATCAGGTTGAGGATATTGTAGATACTGGAAACACGGTTGCACGTCTCATTTCTTACTTGGAAGGTAAAGGGGCCACCTCCGTTTCTGTGTGCACTCTCCTTGACAAACCAGCAAGAAGAGAGGTCAACTTGAAGCTCTTGGGTGATGGCAAGTTTTATAGTGGTTTTCAGGTCCCTACTTTCTCTTTGTCTCTCTCTCACACACAAATGAACAAACTTGACATTTTAATATATAATCTGTGTTATACACCGTGATACGAGTTTAATTTGATAGAAAACGGTCATCCTTTGGTCGTAATCTCATGACAACTTTGCAACCTTCTTTTTGTTATTTTTAGTCTTGGAACTCAACTTTACTTATATAGTCGTTGAATGGAGTTGTAGATGATACATCAATGATCAAGCACACTTTTTTGCTCAAATGTGGTGTTTATGACTTTATGCATTTGAAAGATTAAGGGTTCCGTGAGAATTGTTAGATATGAGATAATGACTTATGACCTACTGATGAAAGCAAAATTGTAACTCATTAGTAGAAGTTAGCATTGAACAATCCCATTACTACTTTTGTTATGTGTATGTGTGTGTACATGTGAGATAATATAGATATTTGATAGCGAGATAGGACCTACTAATGAACTTTTATAATACTTAAAAACTGCTAATATGGTTTGTTTTTCTATTCTTTCTGCCTATGCCATAATAATTTAGTATCTTGACATTAAAACATGAATTGTTCTGTCTGCAACAGTGCCCGGATTCATTTGTCGTGGGGTATGGTCTGGATTTCAACGAACAGTACAGGAACTTGCCTTACATTGGAGTCTTGAAGCCTGAAATATACAAGTGAATATGTTGAGACAACTACCTGAAGACTATATGATCTCCTAAACCATTATAGAAATGACTTTTATCATATCAGGCACCTTTTGTCAAATATCCGTAGTTCATCTGTATGCACTATTCGATTACAAGCCTAATGATAATTACTTGCAACAAAATGATATGAATCAAGAGTGTTATGTTACTGTTAACTACTTTGGTGAATACATTAGGTGATGGCAGGCCAAATAATTCAACTAAAAATTAACCCTCATCACTTACCTGTCCTACTGATCTTGCCGCTTCCTATACCACAATGAGGCATATTTAGGAAATGATGCGAGGAATACACACGAGCCTATGACAATGAAATTTAGTAAAGAAAGAATATCATCTTGGGTATTTTGGGTTCACTTTAGGCTTGCAATTTATTCCTTTTTATTGACAAATGAAGAAAAACATCAATTTAAGTTTATAACTTTCAAATTTAGAATGAAAAAATAAAGTTAGTATTTGGTTCATCTTCCGGTCTATGACCGAAGCAGATATAAACTAAAACTGCACATATCAGGTAAACTCAGTCCAATGTCCACTCCACCAAACTTGAAACTTAACAGAATCTGATGCAATATAGCACCTATGCTTGTATAGAAACATAAGTATTTTTGAAATTATATGTAATAAAACTTTAAAAATATATTCCAAACTTCAAATTTAAACATAATTGTTTAAAAACATCAACATAATAATTCAAACTTGAAAATTAAACGTTAGATTAGTTGATAAGATCACGCTTCATCATCATCTTGTCCGTATCAAAGTTGGATAACTCGTGACTCGGACTTGACTCGGCGAGGTGCCGAGTCAGGAGTTTATTTTGGAAACTCGGCTGACTCGGGGGAGTTTTACAACCTTGCTTTTAGCTCTTATTTTTCAACACTTCAATTCACATTGATAGATAAGAGCCTTAACCCACCATAAACATCAGGTGGCGAGTCAGGAGTTTATTTTGGAAACTCGGCTGACTCGGGGGAGTTTTACAACCTTACTTTTAGCTCTTATTTTTCAACACATCAATTCACACTAATAGATAAGAGCCTTAACCCACCATAAACATCATGTTTAGCATGCTTATACAAAACAGTCAGAAAATTAACCATCATGTTATCTTTTCTCAAATGGGTAAAACTATTGAACTGTATCTTAAAAATGCACAATCGCAGTTTTTAACCAATGTATTTGTGAAGGGTGTATACACATAATATAGTTTTACATAAAGTTATCAGAACAGGACGGATTGGGTAAGGAGTCCGGGTGGTTTGCAGTCAAAATGGATCAAAATTTACTTAGCGGTTTCGCATGTGTTTGCATAATTAAAGGTCTGCTAATAGATGTAAAGATACATTCAGCTATACTTTCACTGCTTTTCCAGTTAGAGTCACAAACTTGACAGCAACAATTATATAGGGATAGCAAGAATAATTCGATTATGGTAAAAAAATATTTGATGGTTATCCACACAAAAAATCACCGGTAGCATTTAAATTTAAAGTTGTACCTATGTATCAGACATAAAGACATGTGCATGAGGTTACTTTTAGCTTAATGTGTAGTTGTAATGTAAGGAAACTCACAGATGAGATCACTGCATATATGAAAACTTCATCATGCAGAACACTAGGTCAACTAATGCAAATTATACAGTAACACACTTATATTGAGGCAATAAAAGTGTCAGATTACCAGGTTGGCATAAATACCTCTAAGCGGCGATTCATTCCATATTAAAGGTAATTTATCAACTTCTTCAAAAGACATAAATACCTCTAAGCGACGATGCGTGGGATTGGCAGGTAAATGACCCTAGTGTAAGCCCAAAAACTTATAGCTAAGAGACATATGATCAACTCATGAGTAAACCACTCAAAAACAGTTATAATGCTGGATCTACAGATATATCACCAGCAGCCAAAAATAAAAACAAAACAATCGAGAAATCACACACTTAAATGTACAAGCATGTGACATCAACTTATATCAAGAGCTAACCTCAAAGATCAACTTAAACTACACAAATAAAGGGAAATTTAAATTTTTTGAAGAAAGCATTTCACCATCAAAATGATGTCATCAAAGTTGACTGTAAGATAGAATTAACAACTGGATTAGTTGTTACATACAACAAATAATAATATACCAAAACTACCTAGGCAATTTCTTCTACTCTTGAGTGGATGGCTTTTAGGACTCGAAAGAATACGCTTCTGATAAGAACCTCCCTCCTATATGCATTTAGGGACAATAAACACATTATTGGGCACTTATTTAAACACCAATATTCCAAACATACAATATTAAATTTTCAACTTCATTCATGATTTAACATAATTTGTGACTCATCAACTACAAAACAAATTTTCACATAAATCTCGAAAAAATACATATATAAAATAAACCATGGGCTTTATATAAAAACTTATGGAGATTACTTTTTTATATAAAAAAAAAACTTATTTGATTCCGTTCAGGTTTGGAATTTCTTGATTATCATTTTCTAGCTATCAATCTGCTCTCATAAATTTTGCACATCACAGTTTAATCACTTTTTGCACAATTAAATGTATAATTTCACCAAATCTCTATAGCATAAGCAACAAATGTTTAAAGATAACTGTTACCTTGCCTTTTCGATCTTGGATGGTGGCAAAAACCCTGGAGAAGTGGAAAATGGAGTTTTTGGATCATAAAACTGAAACTTAGGTACCTTCAAATTGACATCAAACCAAAACAAACCCCAATCAAATAACATCAGGCTATTACGAGTATTACATAAGAGAACACAGCTTTAATGTTTCAAAAACCAGATCTAGCATTAAACAAAAATATATGTATATATATAACATTTTGGTAAAATACCCAAACTTCCTATTATTATAACAAAGTATTATTCATAATCAATCACAATGAAGTTTAACATCTTTAACTCTTTTTTTTTCCTAATCCAAAACAAACTTACTTGAAAATAAGGAAGGAAATCGCAAGTAGGAAGAACATTAATTGAGCTGCACAAGACTCATAAACTCTTGGTCAGTTTCAAAAAGCGCCATGGTTTCCGGTAACAGGGAGAGATCCACATCCATAAGTCCTTCACCGTCGCGTGGCCGTCCGGCGTTCAATGAGACCTTGGCGTCAAACTTCATCGCATTCCCACACAACACCGCCACTCCTTTCCCCAACCCAAATTCAACTCCGTACATATCAGACTTTGGTGAACTCGACATACTTACACCAACCCCATCATAAATCACGTCCATTTTATGCACAATCGGCTTCTTCACCCATGAATCCACATACTCACGGATCTGTTTATCACCATGGTTAACCACCAACTGGTGCAACTGCATTGCCGCCCACCCGATACTGTGATCCAGCAGTTCCCCGACGGTTGTTTTTATTCCCACGGTTTGAATCGCAACACCGAAGTAGTGTTCTGGCAAAGGTGGTGACATTCTGCTTCTGACGTTCACCGGCAATTTGCAAGAGGTTTCTTTTTCAGCCGGAAACCGCCTGGCCCTGATCACGCACCGCCATATCACGGCCAAGAGCGTCTGTAAAGTGGATATCCTTGTGGTGTTGCATTCTGAGTTCACTTTTGCTTTGAGTTTAGCCATAGCATTTGAGTTAAGATGGAAGATTCGTTGTCGTACCAATGGCGGATTTGGTCTGTTGACGTATTCATCTTCATGGACGAAGGGGAGGGTGATGATCGGGTCGCATCCTTCCGGAACCCATCGCTTGAGAACCGGAGGTGCGATCGGTTTGGACTGGAACACTTGCGATAACGAGTTGAAAAAATGCCAGAAGGACGTTCCATCAGCCACCGTGTGGCTCATCGAACAACCGACAAAGATTCCATCAACAAGTTCCGTGACTTGAATCGACACCAACGACTTTTGGTGCCCATCATGACCGATAGTCTTGTGATGATCGAAAAACGATTCCACGATCAGCGGAACATCGGTGGGTGTAAGAAGATCATCAATCGTCAAGTCAACCGATGCATGTATGAACCTTGCTCCCAGACTGTTCTCCGGGTTGATGAAGATGACCACAGAAGGTGGGTTTGTTTGTTTTACGGTGGCTAAACGGCCGGCGAGTGGGTGGAAATGAGTAAGTGTGTCGGAAAGAGAGTCTTTGAGGCGGTGCACGAAGTTGGCTGTGGAGAAATGTTTTTTGTTTTCCGGGGGCAAGGAGTAAAGGAGACCCTTTTGAATGTAAGTAAGATTGAGCATGGCGAGATCCCATGGGGCCATGTAAGTTGGTTTTTTAGCTTCTTCTGATACGAATTTTGGTTTGATGAAGCAATCTGATATCATTTTCAAACTTGCAGACTCCATTGAGGCGGCTTTCCTTCTGTTCAAAAAACAATCAAGTAATTACAGAATTTTGATCAGAACAAATGAAATGATCAATGCTAACAAACAAACAACTAAACTAGAACAAGCACTTTTCGCACACAACGTTGGGATAAATAATCCTCTTATTTGCAAAGTACTAAGGCACCTTCATTTGACCTATTATTACAGAAGGAAACTAATATATACTGTATGAAAATACAGAAGAAGAAGAAGCAGATGATGCAATTAATTTATCAGAGCAAATTCAGATTATCAAAGCTAGCTAGAATGCAAATACAGAAGCAAACAAATTGTTGATCATTCATTCTATCTAAACTAGCTAGCTATAAGATGCAAATACAAGGTTGTTCAAACTTTAGCAGTGGCTCAAATTTCACACTAATCCGAAGAATATGTCCAAATTATATATATTATTTATATAGGGTTAAGTATCCCGGAGTGTAAGTAACTTTGCAACTTTTCCTATTGTGTGTATGCATCAAAAATTTTGAACATTGTATGTAAGTATCTCGCTAAATTGAACGCTTAATGTAAAAATGTATACGTGGCAACCATATGAGCTGCCCACGTAAAAGTTTTTGATTGGTCAACGTAAAAATTTTACATTAAGTGTTCAATTTAGCGAGATACTTACATACAATGTACAAAATTTTTGATACTTACATACAATAGAAAAAGTTGCAAAGTTACTTACACTCCGGGATACTAAACCCATATATATATATATATATATAAACATCAAATTCCAGTGACATGAAATGAAATAAACGAAATCAACATCACAGTTCCCACAAATTCTACTAATTAATAATCTAAATAAACATCAATTAGACTTCAAATAAGAGAGATACAACCGAGAAGAATATAGGATTGATTTACCGATCAACTAAAGTTGAACAGATCGGATTCCGTTGCCCTAATTTACCGCCGCCGATATAAGAAGAAGCTACAATCCAATCTAGAAAATATAATCTTGATTGACGATGATGAGGTTTTCGACCCTTTAATACAAGAAATGTATACGACTTAATCAAATGTTTGTGTCTGTCGGCAATAGAAGGAAAATGATAAAAGTCTAAAACATATGCCTATATGCCTAATGAATTAGAACTTTTACACATGTATTATGTGTTTTTCTCCCTTATTCTTTACCATTTATCATGCAATGTTATCGTTTGACATACTTTTAGATACTTTTAGGCATAAAATATAGCAACAATCAATTCCGTCAAAAGCAGAGTATAAATATTTGTGTGTGTGTGTGCAACTGTGCATCAGTGTATAAAAGCAGAATATAAAAGAATAGCGTAAGTCAACAAGAGAAAAAGATAATTCATACATCTATTCTAGCATGGTATCCTCTGCTGACAACGATGGTGGTGGTATAATGGTGAGGGCTACCTACATAATTTTAAAACTATATGGTACGGTAACGGTACCCAATCCCGGCATAACCAGGTATGGGGAGGTAAATGTAGACAGACCCCTACTCAAAGTAGAGAGGCTGCTTCCAGATCCACCGAGGTGGAAGGGACCTCCGGTCCAAAGATGAAAAAAATATGGTTGGATCCATCGGAGTGGAAGATAATCTCGATCTCAAGCTCTCAATCTCAAAACTCGATCTGGATCTCGAAACCATATGCTCAATCTCCGATCTAAGATCCAGGAGAAAGAGCCGTTTGAAGATCAGAGAGTGGAGAGAGAGAAAGAGAGAGAAACCAACGGCTCAATACTATATCTAAAGCTATAATCATTTTAAAACTTTGTCGACTAAAGCTATAATCATTTTAAAACTTTGTCGACTAAATATGTGTAATTTTGTGGAAGCAATGCGAAAAATAAAGCGATATTGTCGGCAAGATGATAAAAGTTACGGGTGAAAAGTTGAAATATTTGATGGTGTATAAAAGGAGAATATTGTCGACTACTAACACGGTACCCACACAATGCGGCGATGGTGTGGTGGTGAAGACGATTGTTGGTGAGAGCGACGTCGAGTGGTGTAGATAATTGATATAAAAGTAATTGATGTAAATAGTTAATGGAGATATTTTAAAATATAAGGGATTGATGGTGTAATTTAATCATTAATGTTAAGCGATAGTATAAGTGAAAATATTTTAAGAGGTGTTAAGTGAAAATATTAAACAAGTTTTTAACACTTTCAAAGATAAATGGATGCTTTTTTATTATATAGTATGGAAGACTAAAGACTAATGTTTTGTTTTATCGCTATGAAAGTCAAAGTCAAAAGGGTTTAACATATCAGTCTCTTGCCTCATTATCTGGCCATTACAATGTGTCTACAACTTTCAATGTGTTTTATCTTTTACCATTTGTTCCAGAGTTGGATGATCCCCTTCACTCAAGGGCGAGTCCTTTCAAAGAGGGGACCGATTTGAAGCCCAAATAGAAAACATGGTCTGGGCTATATAGATCTACTTGGAGTGCAAACTGAAAACTAATTTAATTATTGGTCTTTATTGTTATTAGATTTTACATTTGATTTACTTTCATTTCCTTGTTTATTGAAACCTTGGCTAGGTTTAGGCTATAAATACTTATAATTTTGTTTATAAACGCAGCTTTTGATTATATTGTTTTCTGAATAAAATATCCAACTTGTTTTTGTGACTCTTTGATCTAACTTGATTGAAAAACTACAGCAGAAAGCAAAATTGTAATTCATTAGTAAAAGTTAGTATTGAACAATCCCTGTTATTTATGTGTGTATCTGCACATTTGTGATAATATGGATATTTGATAGTGAGATGGGACCTACTATAGAACCTTTTAATACTTAAAAAAACCGCTAATGTGTTTTGTTTTTCTATTCTTTCTGGTTTCTGCTTAGGCTACAACAGTGCCCGGATTCATTCGTCGTTGGGCATGGTAAGGATTTCAATGAACGGTACAGGAACTTGCCGTAAATTGGAGTCTTGAAGCCTGAAATATACAAGTGAATATGTTGAGACAACTACTTGAAGACTAAATGATCTCCTAAACCATTATAGTTCATAGTTGGCTTTTTTTTTTGGGTGTAAATCACTTCACATCATGTCGGGCATCTTTTGTCAAATATTTGTAGTTCATCTATATGCACTATTCGATTCCAAGCCTAATGATAATTACTTGCAACAAAATGATATGAATCAAAAGTGTTATGTTACTGTTAACTTATATGGATTATGTATTCGAATATTTGATTTAACAAACATATTTGGAACTGCACATATTTAGGTACTGATATACAAAACTGGGCATAAAATGTCTCATTTTTCTGAAATGGGAATCTGACTACGCATGTGGTCAATTTTGAACCTAAGTCCACACTACTGGTCAAGACTACACTATGTTCGTGTTCTTTTTGAGATAAACCATGTCACTTGAGTCCATTTGGGTTGTGGGTTATATATCGGCAGACTGGGTCAAATGGGTACCATATGGTTATTCTACAAGTGAAACGTTAAAATTGGGTTTCTTGGGTTATTTATAGGAATCCGATCAAAGGGGTTTAATTTCGGTACCGATGGCTAGACAGGATTAATTACAGGCAATGGGTTTTGGGCTGGGTTGGCGTTATAAGCGGAAGCTAGGTAAAGATCTACGCCTCACTTTTGTCTGTTCAGAGAAGGACCGGAGGGAGGGTGATGTGGTATCTATGATTGTATATATAGCTGTTGTAAATGCCCAATTTTGCAACTTCAACTATATGCCATTTACTTTATATATGGGATGGGTACTTTAGATTACTTATTGATCAATAAAAAGCCTGCCTACAAAGGTTCTGATTCAAGAAAAAGCCCCAACTGGGGAGGCTTTCTTTGCATGTTGGATATATAAATATGTATATCTTGGGATTTTTTCTGATATTATGTCTAAATCAGAAATAGCTGGCTGTTCTACTATTGTTTGTTATTAATTTTGATGATGCAATCAATCAGTTAAAAATAATGAAAAAATTTAAGGAATTACTCGTAAAGGTTCTCATCAAACTAATGCAGCTTGTTGTATATCCTTTAACTGTATGTAAAAGTCTCGATTGGAAATAAAAAAGAATTTAACTGTTGTAATGGTCCTCAGTTGCTTCTGTTAGATATTATAGGCTACAATGTTTTCTTCTGTTAGAGCTACTGCTGTAAAGTTTGTCATCCATAATATCATCTGTGCAAAGAGGACAAGTGAAATAGTGACTTTTTTACATATCTATAAACACCCTCTCATTTTCTCTGAGCTATACCTATTTGAGTCTGGGATTACTAAGAGACTGCTGCTTAATATAATAGCCACTACTATACAGCTCGACTGTAGCTATTCTTAGGTTCATTGTGCTGATATCAGCGATTATTTGTTACCTCGACATGGGTTTAGACCTGCAATAACGCGGGTTAAAATGCATGTCTGCAATGCATGGATAATTTACACTTTACTTTCGGATGGTCTTAAGTAAATGTCGTCATAAAAGGGAAAATTATTCAGATCGTCAGTTTCTGCATGCGAGTGCTGAAGACGATATAGGATAGTAAGTGTCACCACCTCACAGGCTATGATCATCAGCTATAGCAGGATAGTAGTGCAACTGAGATTAGATTATCAAAAGGATTATCAAGTGGTATTCAAATCATATCACTATATCAGCATAACAAGTTCAGAATAGTCATGAGCATGCTCATCCGACAAGAAGAATATCATCCTAGAAACCTTCCTATACAAACTTCCAACTAGAACAAGTGGAATCATTGAAGCAGTCCCTCGAGCCCCAACACCCTCTAAATTTCACAACACAGTTCATCATAGTTTTTGAACCTTTGTGATATCTATGGATCTTCCTACTGTTCCTGTCTTTTGAATTTGTTTACAAAAAAATGAAACACAAAGTGTTTTTTCACCCTGTTTACATATATGAATGGGTCATACCGGGTCAAACAGTTCTAACAAAAAAAATGATGGGCTAAAAGGGAACAGGGTGAGAGTCCGTGTGTCCCTGATAGATAAAACCTCCCTACATCATTTTCTTCAAAAAAAAATTATAACTGTTTTTGAACTACTTTAATTTTTATACATCATTTTTAACAAATTATCTACATACGGTAATAAAAATCTCCCTTTGTAACACGAACTGATCCTGTTCTGAACAATTACTCGATCCGTCCGATGCGTCCGTTCTACTACATCTAATTTGCAAGGATGCTAATTTGGAAAATAAAAAAATTTGAGCATAAGGAAAGGAAGTGCATTTGTGTGTGCACAACTGTATAAATAGAAACTACTGGTTACATTTATCCCAGGGAGAGGGAAGAAACAACGAAATGATGGATGGAGCTGCTCAAGAGGCGAAAAGTGATTAATCGGCAGTTCATTCACAATATTTTGAGGACTGATGGTGGGCTCGGGAGGTGAATGTTCACATTTTTCTGTCTTCGAGATGCTAAGGCTTTACAGGCAAAATGGGTAACATATTGATAGGTTGTGTTCAGACCACTGGTAAGACCGATAGACTTTGATGGGATAGAAAAGTCACTTATAGTGTCTGGAACGCAGATAAACCGTTAGGTCACTATAATTTTCCCCATTCAGTTTTTTCACTTATAGAGCCAGAACCAAAGGGTCGCTTAAGGGTCAATAATCAGTTTTCATAAAAGCTCTTTGAAATCTGTTACTCATTTTAAAAGTAAGCAATAAATAATAAACATTCAAATAAAAATCTGCTTTTACCTGAGCCGCTGATAATAACTGTAACTGGATTTGGATCCACAACTTCCAACTTTTCATGTCATAGATAAATACAGTGTCCACATTCCTAGACAGCATCCGCGGGGAAACCACAATCCCAATCTCGACCATATTAACAGAATCTCATCTAATGATGAAGGTCAACCAACGACCGGCGCTAATATTGAAAGCATGGTTGCACAAATAGCTTGACATAAAGAAAATAACGATCTCGGCAGTAGTTGTCTAAAAAGCCATGTTGATTTTAGGTCCAGCATCCTAATGTTCATGCATGGGATATGAAAGAGGGGATACATTATTTGAAGGCAGGTCAAATAATTCAACTAAATACGATACGTTTAACCCTCATCACTTGCCTGCCCTACTAATCTTGCCGCTTGCACACGAGCCTATGACAATGATATATATTAAAAAAAGAATATCATATTATCATCTTGGGTATTTTGGGTTCGTTTTAGGCTTGCATTTATTACTTTTGTTGACGATTGATGATCCACCAGGGGATAAGAGGAATAATGATTTTAAGGTTACTATTGATTCGGATGGAGAGGAAGTAATAGAAGTTTATAATGAAACAGGAGACTTTATGAGGTCAGACAATCAATCTGGAAGTAAAAAGACGGGGGCAAGCACTCCTGAAGCTGACGGTGTTAATGGGTAGCCTCGCCTCTTGGAATATAAGGGGTCTGAACCGTCCCCTGAAACAAAGAGAGGTTCGGGTTGTTATTAAAGAAAATCAGCTTAATTTATGCGCAATCATGGAATCTCACGTGGATATGTCTAGAGTCTATGATGTGTGTAAACAGGTATGTAATAATTGGGAGTGGTTATCTAATGGTAGTGTTTGTTCGAAGGGAGCTCGGATTATTCTTGGTTGGAACACTGAGGTTGTGGACATTATGCTGCTAACTCAAACTGATCAGGTAGTTCATGTCCAAATCACGTTTAAAATTGATAAGAAGTCCATGTTCTGTTCGTTCATTTATGCGGATAATTACTATAAAAACCGTAGGCAGCTATGGTCTAATCTTGAGATGCATAAACAGTTTGTTCGGGATAGGCTGTGGGTATTACTTGGGGATTTTAACTCGTCATTATTCTTGGAAGATAAGGTGTTTGGTTCTTCCACGATTAGTATTGGCATGCGAGAGTTCAAAGATTGTGTTGAAAATATTGAAGTGTTTGATATTAATAGTTCAGGTGTACATTACACATGGACACAAAAACCTAAAAAAGGAGTGGGACTTTTGAAGAAAATTGATCGGGTTCTTGGTAATGTTCACTTTGTATCTGAGTTCCCTGCTGCCCATGCAATTTTCCAACCATACAGGGTCTCTGATCATTCGCCTTGTGTGTTGAAGCTCCCCTCAATCACTCGTGCTCAGCCTAAACCATTCAAATTTGCTAACTTCTTAGCAGATAAGGATGATTTTAAAGTGCTGGTTAGTAGCGCTTGGCAACAGGAGGTTAGGGGACATAATATGTTTAAAGTTGTAAAGAGGTTGCGATAATTGAAATTGCCTCTCCGTAAGCTGCTATTTGAGCAAGGTAACTTGCATGCAAAAGTTGATCAGTATCGTAAAGAACTTGACGTGGTCCAAGCTGCCATAGATAAAGATCCAACTAATGTAGTGTTACGGGAGCAGGAGGTTAATATCTTAAAAGCTTTTAATGATGCATCTTATGACGAAGAAAGTTTTTTAAAACAGAAATCCAAGGTGGAGTGGTTAAAATGTGGTGACTCAAACACCAAATTCTTCCATAACACTGTAAAAAGTAAAAACCATCGGAGTCGCATAGAGATCATTAAAGATGTGAATGGGGTAACTCATGAAGGTGGTTGCTAATGCTTTGGTTGCTCATTATGAGAACTTTCTGGGCAGCCGTGGTGACACATCCCCTTTTGTGCACTCTGGACTATTTTCTCGCACTATTGCTACACATAAAGCTGATGAGATGACTCGCCTAGTGTCGCATGAGGAAATTAAGTCTGCTATGTTTGATATTGGAGATAATAAAGCCCCCGGCCCCGACGGTTTTTCGTCTGTGTTCTTTAAAAAAGCTTGGGATATTGTGGGATATGATGTGAGTTGTGCTATTGAGGATTTTTTTCGAAATGGCCAATTACTGCAGGAGATTAACCACACGATCATTGCATTGGTGCCCAAGGTGTCTACGCCGAATGGTATAAATGACTATCGTCCTATCTCTTGTTGCAATGTTCTCTATAAATGCATTAGCAAGATTATTACTAACAGGATTAAAATTGCCTTAGATGATATTGTTAGTACTAATCAATCTGCTTTTGTGCCGGGTAGACGTATTGCGGATAATATTCTACTGACACAGGAGCTTATGCATAACTATCATAGAGATTTTGGACCTCCTAGGTGTGCTTTCAAGATTGATATTCAGAAAGCTTATGACACAGTTGACTGGGAGTTTTTGAAAGAAGTGCTATATGGTTTCTGGTTCCCCACTCGAATGGTTGATTGGATAATGGCATGTGTCACTAGTACTTCTTTTTCTATCTGTGTTAATGGAAATCTCTGTGGATACTTTAAAGGGAAGCGTGGTTTGCGTCAGGGGGACCCCATGTCTCCGTATCTATTCACGTTGGTTATGGAAATCCTTACCCTTAAGCTGCAACAACTTGTTCAAAATTCGTTGGGATTTCGATTCCATAATAAATGTGAAAAGCAACGAATTGTGAACTTGTGTTTTGCTGATGACTTATTTATGTTTGCTCGTGGTGATGTTATTTCAGCTCAGGTTATTATGGAGGCACTCTCGGCTTTCAAAGAGGTTTCTGGCCTTGTACCAAGCCTTGCCAAGAGTACAGTGTTCTTTTGCAATGTGCCGACCCATGAAAGGAATGCTATAATGAGTATAATGCCATTTGAGGAAGGCCACTTGCCTGTCAGGTACTTGGGTGTCCCTCTTATATCTACTAGGCTCGCTTATAGAGATTGCAAGGTGTTGGTTGAACGGTTAGAAAAACGTATTGATAATTGGAAAAATAAGACACTTTCTTTAGCTGGCAGAATTCAGTTAATACGTTCAGTTCTTGCATCGTTGCATATTTATTGGGCTTCTGTGTTCATACTACCCACACGAATTATCCATGAACTTGAGAAAAAAATGCGGGGATTTCTTTGGACTCAGGGGCAACTATCTAGCGGGAAGGCACGGATTTCTTGGAAGAAAATTTGCCTTCCAAAGCATGAGGGTGGGCTTGGGATTAGGAAGATAGTAGATGTGAATATTGCGCTCATGTCTTCTCATATTTGGTGCATATTATGCAAGAAAAATACATTATGGGTTGATTGGGTGTATTCATATAAACTTAAGGGTACAAGTTTTTGGGAAGTTCAACCGTGTGCTGGGATGAGTTGGGGATGGCGAAAATTGCTTCAGATAAGAAATATTATACGCCCTCATATTGTTTCTAAGATAGGCTCGGGTGAAACAATCTCCATGTGGTCCGATATGTGGAATGTGCATAGTCCCCTGAGTCGGTTTCTTACGCCGAGGGTTATTACCCGTAATGGTTTCTCTTTGGAAGCATCGCTGAAAGATATGCTCGATAATGGTGCTTGGAAGTGGCCAACTGCTTGGTATGACTTGTTCCCTGTTCTTATCAATGTCCAGCCTCCGTCTCTCCATGTTAACAAACCGGATGAATTAGTGTGGATTAATAGAAGAGGGAAGGAAGAGGTGTTTTCTACAAAGGCTGTTTGGGATACTATCCGTGCTGTTGATACTACCGTCCCTTGGGTAAAATTGGTGTGGTACTCGCAATGTATACCACGACATTCGTTTCATATGTGGCTGATCTTAAAAAAGAAGCTAAAGACCCAAGACCGACTGAGGCCGTGGGAAGTTGGGGGTGCTACAAACCTGAACCTCATGTGTTGCTCCCTGTGTAACCATGAACCATGGGCCTGACTCTCATGACCACTTATTTTTCGAATGTTCTTTCTCTTTACAGGTTTGGTCATTAGTTAAACCACTCGCAGGTATGCACTTGGTGAGTGCAAAGTGGAGTGACATTGTTGATTGGCTTATTCCTATTTCTATTTCAAGCTCCATCAAGAGTGTCATTGGAAGATTATTAGTTGCCGCCACTTCTTATTTTATATGGCAGGAAAGGAATGCTCGGTTATTCTCTGATAGGAAGAGAAGTGTCCACCAATTGGAGACGCTCATTGTTGATACCGTAAGATTGAAATTGGCCTCTCTAAGGTTCAGAGGGACAGCTAAGGACGTGAATATGCTTGCTGATTGGAAATTACCTTCGACTATTACTGTCTAGTAGCCTTCCAGTTATTATTTTGTATCTTGCATTGTGTCTGATGTAGGATATAGGGAGATAGAAGTGCTATGTATTAGCTTGATCTACACACTTATGGCATGTCATATAGTGTGAACTAGTGTGACATCTCGGTCACATTACTTGTACTTATATGCTTTGGGTGGTGTTATAAAATTCATCTTTTACCCAAAAAAAAAAAAAAAAATACTAAAAATAGAAAAACATCAATGTATTGTTAACCATCATGTTATTGTTTCTCAAATGGGTAAAACTATTGTATTGTATCTTAACGAAAAGAAAAATGCACATTCTCAGCTTTTAACCAATGTATTTGTGAAGGGTATGTACACATAGTATAGTTTTACATAAAAATAGGACAGATTGGGTAAGGAGTCCGGGTGGTTTGTAGTCAAAATGGATCAAATTTTACTTAGCGGTTTCCATGTGTTTGCTTAATCAAAGGTGTGCTAATAGATGTAAAGATACATTCAGCTATACTTTCACTGCTTTTCCAGTTAGGTCACATACTTGACAGCAACAATTATATAGGGAGAGCAAGAATAATTCAATTGAGGTAAAAAAAAAATATATCTGATGGTTATCCAAAAAGATGAGACTCTAGTCTCTAGTAGCATTTAAATTTAAAGTTGTACTATGTATCAGACATAAAAACATGTGCATGAGGTTTACTTTTAGCTTAATGTGTAGTTGTGTTGCAAGGAAACTCCGACAGAGGAGCTTAATGCATATATTAAAACTCCATCATGCTGAACACTAGGTCAACTAATGCGAATTATACAGTAACAGACATATAATGAGGCAATAAAAACGAGTCGGATTACCAGGTTAGGAGCGTTTTGATATCTGGCATTTGTGGATTTACAAAGACGAACATGCCGACGGTGAATGCAATTCCCCAGCTGCATGTACCCTAGAAGCTGCATTTAATATCAAGGAAAGCTCGCACGACTGACGCTGCATCTGATGGCCTGTATAAGTCACATTTACAGAAGAAGAGGAGCTGCTGTTTCATCTAAACAACTTACACAGGTGCTTTCTGTTGAATTGTGATATTGGCTGCATTATTATTTATTATTCAACCAAAACCCACAACACTAATACAAAAACAAATCAAGTGACAAAAAACATCATCCAAAATATCAGCATTACAAAGCCGCTATCATCTTTGGCATGATCTTTATTTCTTCTTCAAACAAAGTAACAGAAACATGGTACTGCTACTGCTATTGTGAGAGATAACAATAAAGATGGATAAGAGTATGATAACAAATCAATCATTCAGTGAGCAGGAATTTAATCAGAAATATGATAACAATAAAGATGGATCAAGATATGAACCATTCGATTAAACAATCAGATATAGATTGAAAGCTAACAACTTTCATCAGTGAAAGTAAGATGGTGATTTAAGAAAGTCTACGACAAATTGACAACTAACAGCCAAGCAGTTGAACAAAAGCAACCGTTCCAAGAAATCTTGGAACAATGGGCATTGATAAGCAAGTGAAATAAGTATTAATTAACAATAACCCTTTCAAATAAAATAGCAAAGAACAAATTTTGTAAAGGGAATATACATTGGTCCTGGTACTGCTACTACTATTGTGGGATATAACCCCATGTTAACACGTGGAACCGCCTTACACTAACCCTTAAATTAGGTTGTGACATACAACCCAGTTAGACCTAAGAAAACAACAACAAAAAAAAAAAAACACACCAGAGCCAAATTCAAGTCTGTTTGATATTTGCTAAATGTTGTATATATACTATTGATTCCATATTACGTCAATAAAGAAGGTAATTTATCAACTTCTACCTCTACGTTCATATCAAGCTATTAACCTGTCAAAGTATATAGCAAATGTGATTGTAAAACACCTTAAATAGCTATAAAAGACAACTCAAAATAATAATCAATCTTGTCCATTGCAAATTCCCAAACTAACATCTCCCCATTATATGAAACATTGCATTAGTACCAAAACCACAAAAAGAACTACATAAACCAAAATTTAACATAACAAAAATGCATATTTTAAAGCTATGGATGTAATTAGCTTGCTTCAAGTTCAACTCATCAAGACTTTAAAAACCTCAAACTCTGGATACTGACCTTCCTTTCCTCTTTTCTTTCTTCGCGGTTGAGTCTCCACTCTGTTTCTCACCCTTCTTCTTTGGTTTTTTTTCACTCGATTTTATTTTAACATCGTCCTCTTCAACTACATTCCCTTTCCTTTTCTTATCTTTAACACTCTTCTTCCCCACTTTAGCTTCTTTAACACTTTCGGGCTCATTGTTCTCAACTTCTAAATCATGATTAACCTCAACAACCTTCTTCGATTTTTTCTTATTTTCCACTTCAACAACATTCCCCTTCCTCTTCTTCTTACCAGAACCACCATCATCATCTTTCGTTTCCGCACTCGGTTTCTCTTCATCCAAAACATCACCAATCGAATCACCGTTTTCGACTTCATCCAAAACATCATTAGCAACTTGATGAATCCTAGCCTTTTTCAACTTTTTCTTGGATCCAACTTCCATCCCTGCTACTTGTTCATCTTTAACCACCCCTTCAATCCTCAACTTAATATCAGGCAAAGACTGATACAAAGGCAAAGAAACCGAATCCGAAAACTTCAAATGTAAAGACCTCACCCCCAACAGTTTCTTGGGAACAAACTCAATAGCTCCTTCAACAGCAGCATTGACATTCTCAACAATCTGGTCTCTTTCCATGGAAACCTTGGCAACCCGAATGACACAACAAGTCCCAGTCCTAAAAAACAACAACCCAGAAGAACATCCTCTTTCAATCTGTTCTTTCCAATTATTATGAGTCAAATCAACACCTAAAGGCAGCTTCTTTTTCTTGAAAAACTGCTTCCCTAAAAGCTTAGGCAAAAGGGGTATAACCCTTTTGTCAGCAAAGAAAAGATCATAAGAATCACAGAGCTTTCTCTTGGATTCAAAAGGTTTGTAGTCGGTTCTGAGCTTAGAAAGCTTGATGACTTTGGTGACAGGGATAGATTCATCTCTGATCTTGGTTTTGGCGGATTTGGAGGTGAGATTGGAGGAGGGTCCGTCGTCGATAATCAGACAGATTTCGGCGGCGGATGATGATGGGAATAAAGGGTGTGGGAGTGGGAGTTTGTTAGGGTTGACTCTTTTTTGAGAGGGGATTTTTTGGAGGGTGAGGATGAGGTAAATGAAATCGTCTTCGGGTAAAAGCTGTGCCTTTTTTGAATCGGATTCTCTCTTCTTCTTCCATTTAAGGAGAGAATCGATTGCTGCTTCCGTGGTGGTGGCCGGAATCATCATCTTGCTAGCGCCCATTCAATTGTTAATGTTATTATTAGGGTTTTAGTGATATAATAGCGGCTGTATAAGAAGAAGAAGAAAAACACTAGTAGTAGGGTTTTAGAAAGGGACAACGATATGAAAAGTATTTCTCCAAAAAATAAATATATATCTGATATTACAAAAAATAAAATAAAATTGCTATTGCTTCTTAAACTGGTGTAACAGGTTCGACTCCCATTTCCTGCTATGGGTTCTAGTTTTTTTTCCATCTTTTTTTTTTATTTATGATTTTGGGAAATAATATTGGGACTAACTTTTTTTATAACCGCAATTATATCAACAAAAGCCGCTAACAAATTGATAGTCATCAAAAAGAAAGTATCAGTACAAATGTAAAATCCATCTATAAACTTTACATAGCCGATGTTATACTAAAGACAGCTCTACACTCTAATGTCAAGATCTTGGGCTTATAGATTTAAACTTAATCATATTTGCAGCCCAACTTGGCCAGAGATACAAAACACGGGTACTCAGAAATACCTTGCCATAGCCGATGCTCTGCTAAAGAGAGCTCTACACTCTAATGTCAACACGGCAGCGTATAATATTAAATTTATTGAAGACGGTTTGTCGTTATTAGATTGTTACACAAAAGAAGCTGAGCAAGATGTCTATGATCCTTTTTACATCCCGTTCTTCTGAAAGGACAGAGACACAGTTGCACCTTTGGTGGTCAGCAAGGCGCCCGAAGTTATGCACTTATATCTCAAGAAGGCCCATCCGGTCATCGCCTCCATCGGGGGGTATGGTACAGAGGAGGAACTGTTCCTCGATGCTCTTGCACTTGACTTCGATTGTCCAAAACATTAGATTGTCCTTTTCAGTGTTTGATAAAATGTCTTGTATTTTTATCAAGAGTAAATTACATTTTTCGTTCCTAAAGTTGGCCCGTTTTTCACTTTTGATCCTTGAAGAGAAAAAATATCAATTTTGACCTTAAAGTTGGCAAAAATTTGCAATCGTGGTCCTTTGGCCAAACGGCGTTAGTTTTTGGCCAGTTAACGTACGCACGTGCTAAACACGTGGGGCACTAATGTCATTTCCCGTTACACCCGAGGGACGAAAAGTGAAAAAATTAAGCTACTTGAGTGACGAAAAATGAAAAACATACAAATTTTATTCTTTCATTCTTTCTTTTCCAATCATCTTTTCCGATGGAATTTTCCGACTAGACATTTATTTCCCCTTTACTCCTGTAACGTGAAATGACATTAGTGCCCTCACGTGTTTAGCACGTGCTTACGTTAACGGCCAAAAATAAACGCCGTCGATAGGAAGGACCTTGATTGCAAAATTTTGCCAACTTTAAGGTCAAAATTGATATTTTTTCACTTCAGTGATCAAAAGTAAAAAACGTGCCAACTTCAGGGACGGAAAATGTAATTTACCCTTTTATCAAGGGAAGTGATAATTGTACCACTGCATGTGATTAATTTACCACACATAAGCAATAGTGACTTGTACAGTATGTTGAAAAACTTGTATCTTATGGTAAATTAATAAAAAAGAGTGGTACAGTTATCATTTCCCTTTTATCAATGATAATGGTCACTATATTTGTCAGGATTGGGTTGGGAAAGATTGATTGATAGCTATAAAAAAAAAAGATTGGAATAAGACGGGAAGATTTTACTAACTATAAAAAAAAACTATCAGAACATTTTTAAATTTTAAATTTAAGGTAGATTACTTTCTTGAACATAACCTATTTTAATATGAAAGCCCTCCTACAGTCAATCTTTATTCGATGTCATCAGATTTCATTCACAAAATGTTGATCCGAATTGCATTTCATGTTATTGAGGAACATAACAACATAAGTACATTACTATTGCTATTCAAAAATCAAAACTATAAGACAACAATTTGAAATGTAATACCTTTGTGATAATCCTCAATTACACTACAAACAACACAATCTCTGCTTTCATCTTAAAGCCTGAACGAAAAGCAATAAACATATACAAACAACATTAGGACAAAGATCACAACTTAATCGTGACACCATCCATCCATCAAGCCGCAACACTTTGACTTTCTCTAAAAGGGTCAAATTTGATCCCAGATACGACACCATATTAACTTGATCACCTAATTCCAAAAAGCCATTAAAATGTTGTTCTCTTTGTACATCAGCCATGAGGAAGCCACAAGGTATTAGGTAGAAGAGTAACATGGTTATTTTGGTTCATCTTGTTGAAACTTGAACCATTTCCAATTTGCATACATACTTTCTTCATCAGTAAATAGCAGGGCATCTGATGGAAGGTGCTCTAACTTTCGAGTAGTTGAAATGGCTGGCAACTTCCGCTTATACTTCTTCGCCATTTCTGCAGCTTCCAAATACACTTTCTGCCATAATGGAAAAACACGTCACTACATATAATTTATAGGCGCATTTTTGTCAAACCCAAAAGGTAAACACTACCTCCTTGTTTCTTAAGAACAATCCGGGTTCACTCTCGAGCTCTGCGGTACTGTTTGCCATAATATCAAGATTTACTCAGATGCCAGACTTTCAACTTGAAAAGGAAATAAGTATATAATCTATTTTCTTTTTAAGTGACAAGATATGTAGAACATGCAAAAAGTCATTGTTTCATCTCTTTACCTGAGAGAGATTTTGTCAGGGAACATTGACTTCACAACCAAAACTTTGACCTTTTCATCGAGGGCTAGCACATCACTGACAGAAACAACTTCTCCTCGAGTGATATTCGAGATATGCAACAATCCACTGAAAATTTTTATAAGTTTTGTTAACAATACAAATACAAAAAGATAGCAATAAAAGAGTACAAATCCTTTGATGATATCATACATTCTCTCACCTACGGTTAGTTTCGCCGATCCTTATTTGAGCACCATAAGGAAAGATTTTCCTTACTGTTCCTTCCAAAAGAGTTCCCTCCTTAAGGTGTATCACATTCTGTAACCGGTACCATATATAAGTATTTAAAGAAAAGATATATTAGAAAAGTAATCAGAAAACCTATGATGATAAATGGATGACAAACCCAAGCTTCCTTTTGACTGAGAATCAAGTCATTCGTATCCTCACTTATCCGGGTAATTTGAACATACATTCGACGTCCAACCTAATTCATCAAGATATATCATGAGCAACCATCCAACATTGAAAATCCAACTAATAAGCAATAACAAAGTTTCAAAATAAATATTGTAACAAAAAGGAGTAAACGAGTGTTATAAGCTTATTATTAAAGATATAGTTATGATGTGTATCGACTTACATTTTCTTTTAGCTCGGTGAAGTTATTAACACGGTTAACAAGTTCAACTTTAGGAAGAAAAGCTCGTAATCCCTGCAAAAGCCAAGTGTTAAGCTAAATAATGCATATAATTTGCATATCATTGAGAGATTACAAACATATATAGCCAAACCTCGATTCTTGTAAGGAGACCACCCGTATTCCACTCTGTGATTTTCACCTCTATAGGTTCATTAAATTGTTTAATCTGCAAGAAATGTATCATAATGTTACTGAATAGATAAAATAACCATGAACGGAACAAAACGCACAGACAAGTTTTGACTATGAAATGGAACCTTGAGTCCTAATTGATATGACTTCAAAAGAGACGTCCAGTTATCACTTGATATGACAACATTTTTTCTTCTATGATTCACTTCAATTCAAAGAACTGAATTAACTAAATGGAAACATGAAGCGCAATCATTGAGAACCAAGGCAATGCCATAGCTCAAAGTGGACTATCGGCGCATCCCTTCCACCACAAAAAAGTTATCTACTACAAAATATATTGCTATTTCACTAAATGTTGTCCTATTTTTCAATTTAAAACAAGAGCAATCATGATACAACAACACTTTGTAAGGGTTGCAGACAAAAGAAATCTATGCATTCTGCAAAGAGGTTGTTTCTGTAACTCAGATTCGTGAAATTCCCATGACAAAGTAAAAATCTTTCTTGTTATTTCTTTTTTTGAAAGGCAAGTCCATACTACATCCACACATAATCCACAAATGTGCATGGGACTTGAACCCACAACCTTATGGCTGCTCCAAGGCTATGCCCCCATTACTTCAAAACTTAACTATAAGAAAGCTTAAAGGTTATTGCAATACTTACCTTTACATGTAATGGAATGATGGTAATTATGTTAATTTGTATTAGTCATATGTGGCATTAGTAGTATAGTCGCTCAGCTCCTTCTATATGTTAATTTGGACATGTATCTCGGTCAAAGGGGTATGTTGTTGCAGAACTTCTAGAGATCAAAATAAAGGGTACGGCTTTCTGAGTGAGCTTTAACTAGACTGTTTGCTGCTGGGATGTTATTCATGAACAGAGTTCTCTTGAACAACAATGTCTAAGAAAGCTTTTCCAGGCTGATGATTTGCAAGAGGTCCATCGGCATCCAAGAAGCTTGGCCTTAACACCATCATTCACGATACAGTACATCTGAACTTAATGATCCCAATTTCCTGCTGACAATAATCTTTTGACGACCCGGGAACTTGAACTTAGCATGACAAAGAGCCTCCTGGGCATGCTAACTGTTACCATCTTTGCATTGAGCAGACATAAGAGCTTGACTGATGCTTACACAAGCACACACACCCAGTGGTTCACCAAAGGCAACCCTCATTCCAGTCTGAAGCCTATCAGCTCCAGCACCAGATAACATCTTATCGATACGCAACTCACGAAAAGCATGAACCCTAACCCTCCTTTCCGGCAATGTTAATCATGTACTGTTACAAGCAATATGTGCAGGTTCAAGTGCTTCTTGCTCCATTGGAAGGAAACTGCAAGCGTTTAGCTCTAAGTAAATAGGGTTGAGTTGGTGTTTGGGTTGTTTGGTTTGATACTTGCTTAGATTGGGATCGTCCGTACCCATTTCCATTCCACCGTGTTATCAAACCTATAGCCAAAATGATTCCTACATACTAACCAAACATCACCTAAGTTTACAAGGACTCCTTACCTTGACTCTCCATGCACATTTTTGACCAAACATCACCTAAGTTTACAAGGACTCCTTACCTTGACTCTCCATGCACTTTTTTGGTTTTTCGGTTCAAAAGCCTATTTTATTTCTTTTTCTTTTAAATGAGGGCAGCACCTCATATTTTATTACGAAAATCAAACAAATTACAAAACTTTTTACAAAATATCAGTGCTTGACAATCCCAAGCACTTACTAGCTGGCAATATACATCTAATCTACACAACAAAATCAAACTATACAAAAGAAAAACATTCAATGGCTATTAACTCGACTTCAGCTTCTAAATGCAACTAATCCTTATGCCAGTGATCTTCTCCGGTTAGTATCTTCATTCCATAATCCACAGCCTTCAACTCATTTTCAATACCTGACCCAGCCATACTAACAACTCATCCGACCCAATTTCCCACTGCACATTTGTACTACATATGATTATCAGCAACCACGATTCCAACAAATACCCATCTAATCCAATTCCCAGTTTCTACTTAGCTCGTCCAAATCTCTGCATCTATTGAACCTGAAAGTCAATAGTCTATGCTTAATACACTCCTTGATTTTATCACTTAACTTCTCCTTAAGAATGCTAACTTGATTACAAATCCGGCTATTTCTTTCTTTCGGTCTTTCCATATCCAGTACACACTAGCAGCCAGTGTAATCCTTTGCACCACATTCTGTACCTTTTTAGGACATTTTGATTCAACAAAAGTAATGGCATGCCACTCCCATTTATTTTCCCCTGCAACTCCTGCCAAATCCATCTCGAATACTCACATTGAAGGAACAAGTGTTTTACATAATCCTCCTTGTTTTTGCAGAAAACACACTTAAATTCTTTCAAAGGGTACCAATTTACAAGCCTATCATGACCATTAAGTATCCCATTTATGGCTAACCATAATAAAAATGCATGACTAGGGATGCACTGTGTAAACCAAACAACGCTTGCCCAATTAAATTGTCTGCCCATTTCCCTAACATCATGCCACACATTACTTACAGAAAACCTGACATCTTTCCCCTCATTATTTATCCATACAACTTTATCTTCCTTTTGTTCATCAAGCTTCAACTTTATTTAGAATATCCACACTACTATACCACTCCTTAGGTCATCGCCAAATTCCATTATCAATCATCTCAGCAACCGTAGCAGTGTTGTTGTATTGGGCAATCATACTCCTTGTTACAAACTGCTTAGAGGACACGCATTACACCACATGTCATTCCATTCTGATGTAGATTTCCCATTTCCCATCTTTCTAATGCAGTGTTTTCTCATTATATCCCTAACTTTTAAGATACCCTTCCAACTCCAAGAAGCTTGACTATTAGGATTAATTACCCAAACACAATCATGCTTCAATCTCATTCTCACAATCCATTTCACCAACAATGACTGTTTCCTACTGCATAGACTCCATAGATGCTTAGTGAGCAGAACTTCATTCCACCCTCTGCAAGGGATTTCAAATCCAGACCACCAGAATCCTTGGTTTACAGACTTCCTTCCATGACACCTTGGCTTTTCCTCTAGTTAGCCCCCCCCCCCCCCCCCCCCCCCCCTCCTCCTCCTTTATAAAATTCCTCTATCTAATCTATGGTGAATACCTATTTTTCGGTTGTTCAATTCATCTACTTGCAATATTCAGAGCATTTACTTTAGCCATTATAAAGTTAAAAACTAATTAACGTGGGACATATACAAAATACACTCATATGCACTCCAGCGTAAGAATCTAGCGAGCATACTGAAAGAGAACAAAAATAATCCTAGTTTATGTGAGCCTTATTTCATGCAACAAGAAATAGCAACTAGCATAGAATTGCTACCATAGGGGGAGAAAAATGGACCAAATATCAAGTTCCAACAGAAGCAAGGCCTAGATAATAGAAAAAACTACGAAATACAATGATTAATCCAATCAGTTCTGTGTATGAAATTGGGTGCCTAGTAAAAGTGTAAAACTGAGAATGTTGTTCGCTCATAGGGCCTGCGCATGTTTAGCAACAAGGACGAATCAGTAGAGAACAAAGTAGCCAAGTATGACGGATAGGCTTCCGAAAGGTTGATTGGATCTCCAATGATACAAATTTAATTCTGCATATCCTATCCTATAAAGTGTAAACAATCATATTCAACAAAAACTAATCATTCTCCTGATCCCTAGTTACAGAATTTTATAATTCATATCCAACTCAAACTACTGATTCTAATCCTTCTAATGCTAAAATCAGCTACTATATTACTTATTAGAAAACTATACTACAGGAAAGCAGTTAGTGATTTATGGACCTGTAATTTGGTCTTCCGTAATGGAACATCAAATTTACTATGATTGCTTGCAACAAAAAACATATTATCACTATTCGAAAAGCTAATCACTCTTCAAGAAAGTAATGTCATTGATTGAAAAAAATATATACGTATGCCATGAAGCTAATTCTTAAATAGAATAAGGGAATTCAACAAGTTCTTCAAAAGGCGAAAACAAAGAAAAGAAAGCTGAGAAAAGAACCTGCCTCACTCGATGCCAAGCCAGTCGGCGAAAGAACCGCCGAGTAGAAATCAACGGTCGACCACTAAGCGTTCTACCCAAAACTTCAGCAAACAAAACCGTGCCATGCTCCACAACTGGCTGCCCAGCCCCGGGACCAGTACTTAACGCCTCATCGTTTTTCACAATTCCCATCTTCCCATTCATCATAAACTCTGCAGCATTCTCCTCCATATCACACAACAAAGAATCCAACTCTTTATCATACAAAGGGAGCACTTCTTTAGTCAACATGGTTGCTAATAAATCTGCACCAATATTAACATCAAGCTTATACTCATTGCCCGAAACAACAACACCGACAACAAAATCGCCTTGTTGGGGATCATAATATTCCACAGAAACCTCCTTCTCATCATCTTCTTCTTCGTCCACTACACTAACATCTTCTGAATCACTAATTTCTTCTTCTGCAGAAGACTTGCCATCTCTAAAAAACTTATAGAAGGGCTCTAAAACGTCGTCTTTATCGGGGGGTTTATTATACTCTTCAACTTGTGGTAAATTAATGGGTTTTGGTGATGGTTTGCCTAACAATCCAAGTTCTTCAATTTGATCATTTTCTTGAATTTGGATTTCATCAATGTTGGAACAATTTAAAACATGATGATGGGTTTTTCTAAAGATTGAGTATTTAGTAAGAAACGTTAAATCTTTAGAGGAGGGTTTATGGGTTTTAGGGGTTGAAATGAATGTGTTAGTTTTGCAAAGTATGAAACTTTGTAAATTACAAGGAAGAAACAACTTACAACTGCTGCTCATTGGTGGATGATGATGAACAAGGAGAGACATTCTCTTTTGAAGTTAATTTATCATATGATGAACTCAATTTGCTGTTCTTCTCCTGTCTTCTTGAGAGAGAATGGATGGATTTATGCTCTGCTCTTATTTATGGCCTCCTTCCTTATCTTCAAAATCATGTTTGGATATTGGGCTCATTGGGCTTCGCTAAAATGAAAAACTAAATCCATTTACTTATTTTTATAAAAGGAAAGGAAAGGAAAGGAAAGGAAAGGAACTGACAGTCCTTCTTTGGCTGGTTTTGAGCCCCAATACCTCGACGGTGTATGAGGGAGGTTAAGATGTGGTAATAGCATTTTGTAAATAAGTCATCTTGATTGAGGTAATATGATCAACTCAAATAATTACAACTACGATTTCTAGTAGTAGACAATTACGAGTAACTTTGTGACAATTCACAAAGGAAAGATGGGTCATAATTTTGGACGGATGGCGTAGTAATTAGGCGTTTTAAACTCGTGTTTACAATTTCGATACAATATAGTAAATATTTTTGTCAGATTAATGCTATGATTAAATTAATCGATATTTAATGTGTTTAACAATCGTATTGACCTTCCGTACATGGTTTTACTATAAAATTTATATCAACAAGGTTAAAAGAAGATTAAATAAGGTTGATGGAAGCGTGGTCGCATGGAGAATACCATTGTTGTTGTTTCCAGAGTTCTGCAAGTGAGGAATGAAATGAGGTCTTGTTGTTAAAGGTAAATGGGTGAGAACCTTTTGGTCTCGTGTACATTTTGGTACTCAGAATGTACACCGCATAGATATCATGTCCGGTAAGTCATCATTCTCACACATGAATCACAAGATAGTTTCTCCACTTACCTTTAACGAGTTTCGAACAATCAAACCTGTTATTAGCAGCCTTCATATGTAGACTCGAGTCACATAGTGACGGTACTAATGAGGTTGGTGAAACCCCGCTCCCCCTCTTCATCTCCATGTAACCATTATTTGTTTCAAGATTTTTTACTTTTTTAGGTCAAGCCCAAGCCCAACTAAAAATAATCATATTAAAGTAGTAGTAAGTTAGCCCAAGCCCAAGTCCAAATAGTCATATATAAGTTTTCGGATATTTGGATATCTGAATATCCGATCGTTTGAAAGGTGTCATCTAATATCCGAATCTGAAAATTTGCCTCCTAAGTGGACAAGGGTTTCTATCTTGATTTGCTAAAATTGATCATTAGTTCTATCGTATTCATCTAGATCTGTATATAAGGTGATTTTCTTTTTACTGAGCCGCCAATGGAATTTTTTTTTATCCTTTTACTTTTTTCGGTGTAAAAGCTAGTTCGGGAGTCAAATTTTTTGTTTTTTTTTTCTTCAAGGATTCCCATAACATGATATGCATGAAGGTTTCCTATTATCGATATTAGATTAATTAAATTACATACATTAAGAAAGGTGACAAGTATTTGAGTTTAAAAGTGTAGAGTGGACTCTTGAATTGTTCACCTTCAACATGTCACATGATATTGACGTTTTCTTTATAGTTCCCTTTCGTTGTGATTAGGTTAGCATGTAATTATCAACTCTTATGTATTTTTAGTTCTTTGTCATTTTATAACAGTGACTACATAAAATACATTTTCTTTCCTTATTTATGTCCACTTGATTACATATTTGAATCAAAATTAATAGGAGGTACATATATAAGTTCACTTGATCAATACATATTTTAAATCTAACTAGCAAGATTGGATCAAGTAGTTAACATTTTTGTTTATGGATCTCACTTCTTGTAATGGCAGAGATCTTTTTTTATTTTAAATAGTTACTAGAAAGAGCCCCGCATTACGTGTTACTTACTTTTCAAACACTAAGAATTGTAAGTAATGGGGGTGTTTGAATTTGATGATGTAAAACAGATTTCGCATTTAAAAAATGTGTTTTGAAAAAATCATGTCTCAATATGTTTTTCCAAAACTGCGTTTTGTCTTTCTGAAAACACAGATAATCACTTTTTTGTCAAACATTTTTTTTCCATTAATTGTGTTATGTAAATGCAATAATCAAAAAATCCATATAAAACTCAACCTCAAACACCCGCTTAACATAAATTTGTTGAGATAAAACATACGACCTATATCCATTTTATCTTAATGCTACGTATTTTTACTTTATTTATTTATTGTTGAATGTGTAACCAGATAATACGAAGATAAATAAATAAATCGAGTTATCCGTTTATAATATATAAATTAAATTAAATATTTGAGGGTGCCTGCCAGCAAAATTTGTGCTCAACCTAACTTAATTATTGGAGGGTTTTCATGTGCAGCCAAATAATTTTGTTTGTAATTTATTCTCAATCTATTGCTTAAGTATTATTGAGAATCAAAGGATAGAGCCAAAATAGACCATATTCAAGCCTAGTGATACTATTTTATTGTTTTTGTAAAAGCTCGTCTACGTCATGTACGTAACCTTTGACCAAAAAAGTGATCTTTGCTTCTTTTCCTTTTGTACATACTAGGAATGATTGTCGGTACGAACAAGCCCGCAAACAAGCCAAAATGGGAACAAATATCGTCCCGGTTAAACGCTTATGGGTACTTGCATTTACTATCGATGGGTATATTGAATTAAATCGTTTATGTATTATTACATATTCTTATTTGTATTTTTATATAATCAATGCACCGAAACAACAAACGATTGAATCGTATTATATTTCTCTTGTCGATTATGAGATAGACCACCCAAATGCGATGTAATAATCATATTAAGCAGCATTTATTTGGTTGATTGCATTGGTGACTATGATTATTCATTTCAAACTGAATAATGTCATATACTAACTACTCAATGTCATATAGGTTATTATATGATCACGTAAAATAAACGTATGTCCGGAAAGTATTTAAGCCTACGGGGTCACACGCGTTGACACTTAGATATCCGGTAATATGTATATATTGTATCTACATATTTATAATCACCAAGTTGAGAGAAATGATAATTGGACATTATTAACTAGATATGTTAATTAGAATTATTATTAATTAATAAATATGATTTATTAATTATTAAGTATTAATTAGTAATTAAATGTAATTATTAATTAAATCCTAGTCCAAGTCAAAGATATTATTTGAGGATTAAGTTATTTGGGATATATTTATACCCTATATATACCCTAATAAATTAACCCTAATAAAAATAACTCTAAGATCTCGAACTCACTTTTCCTCTCGGTCGAGAAAACCAAAACAACAAATCTAATATTTAGATTTGTTTCTTTCAAAGAACTAGAATAATAATTAATCACTTGGTATTAATTGTTGTTTGGGTTTTTGGTCGACGACAACTTTTAAGTAATAGCAAGCTTTGAGCTTTGGCTTTTGGTGATTCAAGATCTAGCAATCTTCGAGTATTGTTCGACGTGTCGTGTGTGCGATCGTAGAGAGGTTTTATTTTAAACCTTATTATAAAGTTTCTTACTTTATCATCTACAATTAAAGGTACATGTTTTCTTCCTTGGTTAATTAATTAGTTGCATAGTTAATCTTCCGCTGCGTGCTTTGTGATTTAATTTGATAATTTGTTATATAACCCAACAGTGGTATCACGAGCCTACTATGTGATGATTAATTACCAAAAAGATCAAAATTTGAAGGGGGGTTAGGGTTCATGAGGATCGAAATTTATATATAAATTTTAGATTAATTTTTGTTATTTTATAATGGTTAATATTAAATTAAATGGAAACAAAATTAATTTTATTTATTTATATATGTTTCGAAATCAGATCTAAATAAAAAAAAAAGTTTTTTTTAAAACCCTAATTCCAAGTTTTGATCTTTAAGCATTATTATGTGATAATTGCATGCGTTTATGGTGTACTTTTAATTATTTAATTGTTAAATAGAAGTAAAAATCATGAATTTTTCATGCAAATTATTCATGATTATTACTTAGATATATTGATATGAAATCTTGATCATTAGGGTTAATTATGCTAGATAATTGAATAACTAATTGTGTGACAATGTGATTATGTTTTGTGAAAGTTTCTGTTTGACACCAGTTCACTAAAAAAATCATAACTAATCAACCGTAAGGAGTTAGAAGCTGAAATCTTTACAGTAGATGCTTGACTCATAGGGCTACAACTTTTATGTTTTGTGCTAATCCCAGTTCGGCCTTCTTCAGTGCCAGATTTGGTCGTGAAGCTGCTGGATTTTCCAGATCAGCATCCTGTTATTTATGGTAGATAATTTGTTATAGAAATTTTGGCTTACGCAATCAAGGCAACTTGATGAATGTGGTCTTTTTCCATATGAAAGAGGAGCCAATCTTATACCATAGTGACCAAAATTAGGTTGATTACCTTAATTGTTAAGTTGTAAGTTTAATTTTGCCTTTTATGAAAATTGTGTGCAAAATTGTTTTTGGAAAAATAAACTTGACTAATAACTATCGAAATAAGATTTTGTTTATAAAATTGGTGCCCTAAAAATCAAAAGATACACCGGCTCACCCATTTGAACAAACTCTAAGAGAGGTATAAGTCGGAGTGCGTTAGCCTCCTAAAAGGGCGGGTTTTTAAATCGCGTTTATCGCATACCTTTGCCCTTGCGCTTCTTTGTGAGTTCAAATGGAGCTACCGAGCTCTTTTGTATTTAAAGGCAATAAAATTGAGTTTTATAAACATATTATGTTTAGAAGATATGCATGAATCTTCAAACATAACCTTTTGATCACACATCAAATTGATTGACCCAATAAACTTAAGTCATTGCCACCCAACTCGTAAAGGACACTTGTGGCTGTTGTTTTACTCACTGGTACACAGTGGTGAAATGGCAGTTGCATGGCAAATCCCACTCACTGGTACACAGTGGCGGACAAATTTGCGCGTTCTTGGTTGGACGACTTAAAGCGAGTTAAGCGGTGAGACCTTGACCCGTGGCAAAAGATGGGACACAACATGACTACAAATCGCTTGATGAATCAAGTGTCATTTGTAGGTCCCATTCTTACTAGGAATTGCACATGCAATGCAATTACTGCTCGTCACTTACCTTTTGAGTACAATCATTTCTAGCAGATCAACTGATGAAATGATTGTATGTCAATTGGATCCTAGCCTTAATGAAATTAATTGTTTATTTGATAAACATTGGGTAATTGATTTCCTAAGGATTTATTATCGAAAATACTGATTTTTGAACTTAATCTGTTTTGTAGATGGCAATGAATCCTTCCACAAACACCAATGCTTTTCGGCAAATGTTTGAAAGAGAAAAGCTTAATGGATCAAATTTCAATGACTGGTATCGTTAACTGAGAATTGTTCTAAGAGTTGAGGAACGCATGGATGTCATTGAAAGGCAATGGCCAACCGAACCAAGTGCTGAATCCACAGCAGCTGAAAAAGCTGAATATAGGATTCAGTACACTAGATTCAATGAAGTTTGTTGTTTGATGCTTGCGAGCATGTCTCCCGAGCTTCAAAAACAATTCGAGCTCTACACTCCATATGATATGATCACATAACTTAAATCCTTGTATGAAAAACAAGCTGGAGTGGAACTGTTCGACTTAGTCGTGGAACTCCATGACATGAAACTTGAATCTGGAAAATCGGTTAGCAGTCATGTGCTCAAGATGAAGAGCATTTTTGACAAATTGGATTCGATGGAGTACGCTTATCATAAAGAGGTAAAAGTTGGCATGATTCTCAAATCCCTTACGAAAGAATATGAGGGTTTTGTGCAAAACTATACCATGCACTCTATGAAAAAAAGCGTCAATGAACTTCATGCTATGCTCATTGAATATGAGAAGACGATTCCAAAGAAGGCCAATGACCCAAATGTCCTTATGATAAAGGGGGGTCGGATCCAGAAAGCTAAGAAATCGCACCAAGCTAAAGGCAAGTTTGATGGTAAAGGCAAGGGTAAGCAAGCTGCTTATGCTCCCAAACCAAAGAAAACCCCTCCGGCTAAGAAAGAGCATCCGGCTAAAGACCAGACCTGTCATCATTGTAATGAAGTCGGGCACTGGAAGAGGAACTGTCCCAAGTATCTTGCCGAGTTGAATGTGAAGAAGAAGCAAGCTAGCGTTGCTAGTACTTCAGGTATCTTCACTATTGAATTATTTTCCTTTACTAAGCGTAAATCATGGTTTATGACACTGGCTGTGGAACTCATATCTGTAATGAATTACAGGCACTTAGGAAAAGGAGGAAGCTGAAGCCCGGAGCTTTGCAGTTGTTCGTGGGCAATGGTCTACCAGCACCTGTTGAAGCTATTGGAGAATATCATTTAGTTCTTCCTTCCGGTTTAATTATTGTTTTAGACAATTGTCATTATGCACCTTCTATTACTAGAGGTGTAGTTTCAGTTTCTTTGTTGAAAGACAACAGATTCATTAATGTTTTTAATGATTATGGTATTTCAGTTTCTAAAAATAATGTTCATTATTTTGATGCTATTGCTTGTGATGGTATTTATGAAATTGATATGCGTGGTTGTGATTCAATTAATTCAATATATAATGTTAGCAAAAGAGCCAAGACTAACTTGAACTCTACTTATCTGTGGCACTGTCGTCTTGGACACATTGGCAAAAATCGCATTGAAAGACTTCAACGTGAAGGGATTTTACAATTAAATGATGAATCATTTGATAAATGCGAGTCATGTGTTTCCAGCAAAATGACAAGAAAACCTTTTCTGAATAAACCAGAGAGGGCTAAAGATCTTCTTGGACTCATTCATACCGATGTTTGCGGCCCATTTAGACATGTGTCAAGAAAAGGAGCTAGCTACTTCATAACTTTTACGGATGATTTCAGTCGTTATGGTTATGTTTACTTGCTTAAACATAAACATGAAGTGTTTGAAACATTCAAAGAGTTTAAAAATGAAGTAGAAAATCAACTCGGCAAAACCATCAAGATTCTTCGTTCGGATCGAGGTGGTGAATACTTAAGCCAAGAGTTTAAGGATTATCTGAAAGCATGTGAAATTGTCCAACAACTTACTCCTCCATACACTCCTCAACATAATGGAGTGTCTGAAAGGAGAAATCGAACCTTGCTAGACATGGTGAGATCTATGATGAGCCTTACGACTCTCCCATTTTCGTTTTGGGATTATGCTCTTGAGACTGCTGTACGCATTCTCAATATGGTTCCAACCAAGAAGGTTGACAAGACACCATATGAATTATGGCATGGAAATGTTCCTAATCTGTCTTACTTAAGAGTCTGGGGATGTGAGGCACTTGTGAAGCGCGATACGCCTGACAAACTTGAACCCAGAACTACTAAGTGCATCTTTGTCGGATACCCTAAGGAAACGATGGGTTACGACTTCTATGATCCCGTCAAAAACACTGTTCGCGTTGCTCGATATGCTGAATTCTTTGAAAAGAAATTAGTTCCAGAGAACAGTGGGAGGGTTGTAGAACTTGATGAGACTCAAGAGGAAGATGTGTCACCTTCTGAAGCTCCTAGCAATCATCAACTTGGGGGGGGAAATGTTCAAAGTGATGAACCTCAAGTCGATGATGATGAAGCGATTCCACTTCGTAGGTCCGAAAGGACAAGACGTCCTACTGACAGATTATGTCTGATGGTAGAAGAAAACGTTTTAGGAGATCTCGATGAGCCTCCGAATTTCAAAGCTGCATTATCAGATCCGGAATCTGAAAATGGCTTGAAGCTACGAAGGTGGAAATGAAATCCATGAAAGACAATCAAGTCTGGAGCTTGGTTGATCTTCCACAAATGCTCAAACTGTTGGGTGTAAGTGGATCTTCAAGAAGAAGACGGACATGGATGGAAATGTACACACCTATAAAGCTCGTCTCGTGGCGAAAGGTTATACTCAACATTTCGGTGTTGACTATGATGAGACCTTTTCTCCAGTTGCGGACATTAGAGCTATTAGGATTCTCTTAGCCATAGCTGCGTACTATGACTTTGAGATATGGCAAATGGATGTTAAAACTGCCTTCTTAAATGGTTACTTGGATGAAGAAGTCTATATGGATCAACCTGAAGGTTTTATTGATCCAAAACATCCCAACAAAGTATGCAAGCTTCAAAGGTCCATTTATGGACTAAAGCAAGCATCAAGAAGTTGGAACAAGAGGTTTGATGAAGAAATCAAAAAGTTTGGTTTCGTTCAAAATCCCGATGAGCCGTGTGTATATCGCAAAGCTAGTGGGAGTAATGTTACTTTCCTTGTCTTGTATGTTGATGACATATTGATCATAGGAAAACACATTCCAATGTTGCAAGATGTTAAATCCCATCTTGGAAAGTGTTTTGCCATGAAAGATTTAGGAGAAGCGGCATTTATTATTGGAATCAAGATCTACCGAGATAGATCAAAGCGATTAATTGGACTAAGTCAAAGTGCTTATATTGATAAGGTCTTGAAGCGATTCAAGATGGAGAATTCTAAGCGTGGGTTTACACCTATGCAAGAAGGACTTAGTTTATCTGTCAAACAGGGTGCTACTACACCTAATGAGGTGGAGTGTATGCAAAGAGTTCCTTATGCTTCGGCTGTGGGATCTATTATGTATGCGGTTAGATGCACTAGACCCGATGTGGCGTTCGCGCAAAACATCGTTAGCCGATATCAACAGAATCCAGGTGAAAGTCACTGGACTGCTGTTAAGAGCATTCTGAAGTACCTACGGGCTACTAAAGATATGTTTTTGGTGTATGGAGGAAATCCAGACTTAGAGCTCAAAGTGACCGGATACTGTGATGCTGGATTTCAAACTGATAGAGATGACACGAAGTCTCAGTCAGGATTCGTCTTTGTTCTTAACGGAGGTGTTGTGGATTGGAAAAGCAAGAAGCAAACTACAGTTGCCATGTCTGCAACAGAGTCTGAGTACATTGCCGCCTCAGAAGCCGCAATGGAAGCAGTCTGGATAAGGAAGTTCATTAGCGGGCTTGACGTGATCCCCTCAAGTGACTACTGTAACACCCGTCGTTTAAAAATATGGGTTTTCAAAACTTTTCACCTAACGGTGTTAAATTGCGGAAGTAAAGACTGTAAAAGTCAAAACCGATAAAAACATTTCGGTTGCTGCATTTATTTGGTGTTACATGCCATATCAAACAATAGTTCAAATGAAAACCCAACGGTTGCCCAACATAAAACAACCGTTCACATGTCACAACATAAATTCGACATTGAGTACGAAATGTAAATAAATGTCTAAGCAAAGAATCGTCTATGGATAACTAAGGCTCCTTCAATGAATCTACCCAAGCTCTCACATCCTTCATCTAATTTCATCAAGCTAAACCTGAGGGAACAACCACATTAAAGAAGCAAGTGTTAGCTATAAGAATAGCTAAGTAAGATAACACTTAATTAAAAGCATTTGTCTAATTAAAACAATCTTCATTATTAGACAAGTTTTATTAGGCACAACACACATCACACGTTCCCACATATACTACATTTCGACTTCATATTAATTAGGATAATCATCCTAAATGTGCCTATCCTGCATTAGTTCACACATTGTCACACGTATCTTTGTTTACTGCATATAAGTGTGCCCTGCATCACACCCGACTGGATGGTCAGTCAAAAGACTACTCATCTTACGTCGTTAAGGAGTGGCAAGCCAATCCAAGAGTAATCCGTATGTGGAGGTTGGTCAAACCTCTCGTATTACTCGCCCTGCGTTATAAAGACCATGTTGCGAGGAGCCACCCAAGCAACAACTGCATCAACGCACTCATCCGACTGAGACAAGTACGGGTTAAGCTTAACACTTTCCCTGCATTAGTTTTATGAGCTCAATTTCACACATATAGATTGGGTCCCTGCATTCCCAAACATTCACACACATATAGTCTAGGTAACACACATTCCTATACATTCATACACTTTAACTTCATTACGTTTGGATCCTTAAACGTGCAAGTGACATAGTAACCTAGCAAGTCTAGTGAACTAGGCGTACAAGTCAAGCATGCATATCACACATCAACTTCATTTCTATATATCATGCATATCAAGATACTTCATTAACTACATCAACTGCATAGCTACATACTACATTAAGCAATACTACATTACACTACAATAAGGACTGCATCTCAGGTCTCATGGTCAACTGCATAACCCATAATACCTCCCAAGTAACCCATATGCCCACATGCAATATAAAGATACCGAATGGAAGTGTTTACAATTTGAAACCAGCTTTTAGTTGATCCCCCAGCGTGTCAAAGTAGTGTATCTTACCTGGTAGTAGTGTACGCGCGCAAACAAATAGCTAATAGTGCTTATCAGTAATCCCCGACACCTATCGTACATTACATATAAAATATAAGTCATTTGGGACATCAAATGGACTCTCTTACGACCTTAAGACTGTCCAAGCAGAAGTCCTGATTTACACCTTACGAACTTAGCCAACGAAGTTAACTCAAACTTCCTACTTACGAAGTTAATCTTCGTACGAACTTAATCTTCGTTTGGTTTGCTTTACGAAAATAGTTACAACCTACGAAGATACTCTTTGAACGAATTTATTATAACTAACGAAGATAGCAATTTAGTTTACGAATTTAACACCAAAATCCTCCTTACGAAGATAACCCAAAAGCGAAGTTTATCTTCGTTCCAACGAATTTAGACCCAGTTACGAATTTAATCTTAATTTCGTCCAGAATTCCAAAACGACTAACTTCTTCAATTTTTCCAAAAATTCGATCGATCAAGGCTTCTTCCCAAACATGTTTTTGACACACATAAACATCTTTTGATTATCAAGATCGATTATGGACTCGTTTAACACCGTTTTGAACGTTAATTGACCAAAACACCACATAAACCCTAATTCTTTGCAAAACTCCTTTTTAATCAGATCTGGTTCCTTATTAAACAATTTCTAAATCTGAAAATACAATCTATAATTCAGTGATTACCTGCTTGGCTAGATGATCGATCAATTCCAACACCAAAACACCCAATTGCTTGACCAAAAACTTGATTAATTGCTTTAGAATTCAAGAAAGGCTTTGATAGGCTTTGTGTGTTTTCAACAAGTAATGGCTGCTGGAAATTAGCCTAATGACACCTTCCAAAACCCTAAACCCGTTTTTGACTTTACCCATATGTCAAGACTAGTCCCTAGACTTCCAAATCCTTCATTATTGGTCACAAACTACATTATTGACCATATACAACATTATCCCTTCATTAAATGTCACTTCATAGACATAAACCTTCGTATTTCACACATTTATACTACATTAACATTTAGGCAACAAACCTCACACATAACACACGTTAACTACATATATGCATATATTCACACTAGACTTAACGACACACATGAGGTTGACTTAACAGCGTTAGTCAAATCTTAAAGAAAAGTTTGGGATGTTACAACTTACCCACTGATATGTACTGTGATAATACTGGTGCATTAATCATTGCCAACGAGCCCGGAGTTCAGAAAGGTGCCAGACATTATGCTAGACGATATCACTATGTTCGTGAGCAGATCGAACTAGGAGAAATCAAATTACTCAAAGTTCACACAGATTTTAACTTAGCTGATCCTTTCACAAAAGCTTTGTCTAGGCCCAAGCTTGAAAGGCATGCCGAGGGCATAGGACTTAAATTAGCTAGTTATTTCATGTAAATCTGTTGTTTCGGTATTTGGATAAGGGATGTTAAACAATTTATATTTTTCATAATGAAATGAAGTACTTGATATGTTTGATTTCATTTAATATTAATTGTATCCTATATTTGCATGTTTAATCCTTGAATATTTTATTAAATATTCTAAAATTGTCCATTGTCGATTAATTATATGGGAATATAATTAAACTAAGACAAATCTGAGCGATTGGTTATATTCTTTGAATATATAATGGATGGTCCCACCAAACTCACATGATATCCATAGTTGATGCATATCGGACTACCCCACAAACGAATTTTATCACTTTATGGATCGGCGTCATTAAGTGAAATTCGTAAATGGTTACTTTATTGATCCTTTGACTTGAGATACAAGCAGGTCAGCATGTATGGATTGCACTTACTTGATATAGTTCTAACTCTCCTGAATAAGGGAGTACATAAAGGGCTATTTTCAGAAAGTGTAGTGAAGTATGATGACTGACACGTGTAGTCAATACAGGATTTGTTCCTCCAACTAATAGTTGCAGAATGATACCATTGGCGCCCTCATTAGGACTAATTAAGATGTTTGCATGGCCGTGCCCAAATAAATCCAGATGGTTCTCGATTATATTTGGTAATCATTAATTAGTTATGGAATGAGAAACAGAATCGTTAAATCATGAAATGACATTGATCCATATTCATGTTTAACACGGTATCTGAACAAAGGGATAATAAATGCCTCAACCATTTAAATATACTTTAAGAAACTATACTTGAATATTTCTGGGAGCATTGGCGTGTTGCTAGACGCTAACCAATGTTATTACCTTCATTTGTTACGAGCTCAAGTGGGAGCTGTTAGTATATGATCACGTAAAAATGAACGTATGTCCGGAAAGTATTTAAGCCTACGGGGTCACACGCGTTGACACTTAGATATCCGGTAATATGTATATATTGTATCTACATATTTATAATCACCAAGTTGAGAGAAATGATAATTGGACATTATTAACTAGATATGTTAATTAGAATTATTATTAATTAATAAATATGATTTATTAATTATTAAATATTAATTAATTAATGTAATTATTAATTAAATCCTAGTCCAAGTCAAAGATATTATTTGAGGATTAAGTTATATGGGATATATTTATACCCTATATATACCCTAATAAATTAACCCTAATAAAAATAACTCTAAGATCTCGAACTCACTTTTCCTCTCGGTCGAGAAAACCAAAACAACAAATCTAATATTTAGATTTGTTTCTTTCAAAGAACTAGAATAATAATTAATCACTTGGTATTAATTGTTGTTTGGGTTTTTGGTCGACGACAACTTTTAAGTAATAGCAAGCTTTGAGCTTTGGCTTTTGGTGATTCAAGATCTAGCAATCTTCGAGTATTGTTTGACGTGTCGTGTGCGATCGTAGAGAGGTTTTATTTTAAACCTTATTATAAAGTTTCTTACTTTATCATCTACAATAAAGGTACATGTTTTCTTCCTTGGTTAATTAATTAGTTGCATAGTTTAAATCTTCCGCTGCGTGCTTTGTGATTTAATTTGATAATTTGTTATATAACCCAACATATATACAGTCTGTATTTGTTAATCTCATACATGATATATACATATAGGAAGTTGTCATTAAAGGGGCACACTTATCAATCGGAATGAGAAAAAAGTTACAAACCATGCATGTGAATTATAAGAATAACCAAGCCTGACTGTACTTAGCGACTTAAATGAGGTCGACTCGTGATTGAAATATTAGAAATCGATTAGGACACCAGTCTAATCGTGCTTGTGCAATTTTACAATTTTACCTTACAGACGTTTAGTTTATTTTTAGATTTTGTAATATCGAAATCTATTTCAAAATTGTCGAGTAGAACATGATTTAATCATCGAACTCGTATTATTAGTTTTGATTAACGTTCAAGTTAATGTCTTAAACTCTTAATCAACTTAATGAAGTTAAATAGTTAACCAATTTCAAACTTGAATCAAATTCAGTTTCAAATTTAATAATTGACTCGAGCTCAAACTTAACATTGCTGAATTACACATTGTCACATTTGCACCCCTATGCTATCATCATCATAATTTAAAAGAAAAGATACTAATACATGTCTACATATGTAAAGGCGTTAAAATCATCATTAACTACGTATATATTTTTTCTTGGACGCATCACTAGACATATTATTTAGTTATATTAAGCTTTTTCTATTTTAAAAAATGATAAAATACTTTATTGGGAGAGTTTGTGACAACCATGCCAAGTGACTTGATTATCTCTTTAAGTATTTATTTCACTTCATTCAAAACTCAAAAGTCACTATCACATGATTTTTTTTTGTAAGGCAGAAGATTGAATTAACAAGGCGATTGCTAGCAAGTCGCTAGGCAACCAAGATAGTACATGAGTAAATACAACTACAAGAAAAATAAAACAAATACAACAAGAATCAAAAGCAAACGTGACCTGAATACACTATACACCCTTAAACACCAACTAATTCCGGATTTTAACTGCGAGGGAGCTAAAATGGATGGAAAAAACATAGTAAAGTCCCAGGAAAAAATCCCCGAGACTAGAGGCCGCGCCACCGGTTTTCACCCTAGCTCGTTTTTGATAGCACCCCATACAAATCCGGACCACCATGAGACACCAGACCACCATGAATCCCCAAAATTATAGCAGTTCACTAGATACTTGACTGAAAGAAGCTTCTTAAACCCACCAGATCATGATTGAAATCTCTAAAAATTGAACTCGCACCATTTCTCCCAAGTTACCTCTATGATCTTTGCTCGACTTTTGATCCACAAGTAGCTAACGCTTTTGATTTCTTCTATAAGCCGATGCCATGAGGGGGGACTCCATTAAAACATTTGTCGTTTCTCATTTTCCATAAGCACCAGCAACCAGAAAGAATGATTGCTCGGATGGCTAGAGATTTTTCTGTTTTCTCCCTTTCATAAAGACATAAGAGGTCGCGGATGGAAAAAGAAAACACGGGTGATATTTTACACCAAGTACTAATGTAACACCACAACATATTAGCTAATTCACAAGATAAGAATAAATGATCAACTGTTTCGGGGGACTGATTGCAAATAACACAAAGGTTAGAAGGAACCTGGATATTTCTTTTAGCAAGAGCATCCTTTGTGGGCAGTTGACTTTACCCGGAACCAGTTTGTTCCATGTAAAATGGTACACATTATCGAGACCAGTGGGTTTTCTAAGTGACTTCCTGGCAGAGGCAACCGAGAAACAACCAGATGGGTCTCCCTTCCAAGCCCAGTTGTCGTTTTCTTTTATGATGAGCTGCCCAATATCAATATTAAAATCAGCAAAATCCTTTTGAATCCTACCAATATTCACCCAAACACGCCCATATCCTCTCTTGATAGGAATAAGAGAGGAGGGATTCTTATTTTTATGAATGGCGGCAATTGCTCGACACCACGTTGAACTAGCTTCTTGATTCCACCATTTTAGCAATAGGTTGAGATTCAGATGTTTGAGCGAGCCGATACCTAAGCCACCCTCAGGTTTTGGAGCTGTTACTTTTGACCAACAAACCCAATTAATTTTGGCTCCCTTTTCCGACCCTCCCCATAAGAAACGTCTTCTGATTCTTTCCAGGTTTTCGATAACTTTTGTGGGAGCCTTGTAGATTGAGAAGTAGTAGACCGGAAGACTATCAAGAACAGATTTGATAAGCACAAGCCTACCTGCAAGGGATAGCCTCTTTGCTTTCCATGATGATAGACGACATTCAAAAGTGTCAATAATCTCGGACCAGTTGTTGCATAGGTTCATGTTTGCACCCAATTTGAGGCCCAGATAATCAAATGGCAATTACACCCAATCCGATCAGCAATTGTGTTTACAACAGATGGATCCACATTGAGGCCAAAAATGTTGCTTTTTGAGATATTAATTTCTAAGCCCGAGACTAACGAGAAACACCTCATAATCCTCATGATGTTCAATACATTTGTGGTAGACCATTCTCCAAGCACCATTAGATCGTCTGCAAACATGAAATGTGAGATAATGGGGCCCTCATTTGGTAGCCGAATACCCAAGTTGGCTGCCTTAGAGAAGATACAATTGAGGGCCTCCATTGCAATTATAAAAAGAAAGGGGACTCCTTGCCTAACACCTCTATGACATTCAAAAACTTCAGACGGTGATCCATTAATAAGGACCAAAGCCGATATGGACGAGAGAATACCTGATATCCAAGATCTCTTTGTTTAAGAATTGAATCAATGAATTTTTTAAAATCAATCTTAAAAAGGACAGCCTCATATTTTGCCTTTTTGGCCCATGAAATGATTTCGTTGACAACCAAAGGGCCGTCAAGAATACTCCTCTTTTCCAAGAACCCAGATTGGGCCTCAGAAACAACCGAGCCAATGATAGTTTTTATTCTATTAGCCAAGGTTTTTGAGATTATTTTGGGAATGCAGCCTAACAAAGAGATGGGCCTGAACTCATCGAAGAATAATGGATCACTATTTTTTGGGATTAGAGCCAATGATAGTTTTTATCACATGATATTAAACTGAATATTATACTATGGAAAAAGAAAACATTTGGGAGTTTGCAATTGAGTGTGAGGTTAATTAATAAAATAATGAGAAAATGGGCTTAGACTTTAGATTAACAAACAAACATAGTAAACCCCAACAAGTCATCAAACTAATTATTTTTTATAATATTGGTATAGAAAAAGAAAACAGCTAGCCAAATGACCACTTAATTACTTGTCCGTCGTCACCCCACCCACCATTTTATATCGACATTTACAATATATACTTAGATCCCACCATTTTCTTCTTCCTTAATTATTCACCTCAATTCAACATACATATAGATACACGTACATATTCCCTACAATAATTATTTCTTGAAGAAAAAGAAGAGCTAGATAATCATCGGCTAGCATCCAAAAAGGAAAAACATGCATGGAAAAAGGTACTTCTAATAATTCCCCTTCATCTTCCCCGTATATATATGACAAATATATGCAACAGAAAAGAAACCATGAGACACACACAGTGGTGTGTTCTTGTGGTTGGACCGGCCATAACGAAGCCACCACGAGTGGCATAACCAACTTTTGTGAGTTTTCTTTGAGTTTTCCATAATTAACCATAATTATATTGTCAGTATTTTCTTTTTCCTTTCGTATATCACATACAGGATTTAAATAGGAAATAATATTGCTAGTATTTTTATTTCATTATATATCATATACAAGAATTTTGAAATCGGTATACATGATTTGAAATTTTATTTTATATTTAGTAAATGTTTAAATGTATAAAAGAGAAAAGTTAATGTTATGTTTGACTACTATTAAAGTGACATCATTTTTTCTAAAAGTTACAAGTCATCCAATAATTTTTCTTTGAAAATGATAAAATTCTCTAAATAATCCTGCTACAAATCTTTTAAACTATGTGATCATAATACTTGGTAAAATCAAATGATTAGATTAAAAGAGAAAATGAGTGGATTACATGTTTTAAAATTTTAAAAAAGATTACGAGGTTATTTATAAATAGAATATATCATTATTTGTTATAATATTCGTTTAATATAAGATATCGTCGAACTGTGGAAGTATCGAACTGTAAAAGAAAAACAGAAAAGGAATGGATGGGGTGGTCAAAGTCAATGAATGACACACCACATTAACCGGCACATGCTTTCAATTACCGCACACACCACAAATTGGCTTTAGGCAGACGACATTGTGGACCTACCGATTTTTTTTTGTTTACACATCACCGCCAAACCTGAACCTGACTCATTGGGACCGGTCAAATAATACCCCACCCATTTTATTTTATTTTTGTATGTATCTGTTTATTTATTTGTTTTTTCATACATAGATGAATTCCATTGGTGTCTTGTCACCTTCATCCAACCATCCTATCCAATTTGCCAACCCTTTTTATGCCACAAAAAAAAAGATTAAACCAAAAATAAGTAAATGGTTTCGATGTGTCGACCCTTATACCACATGTGGTTGAAAAATACAGAACAATCTAAATTTCCAGCTCAACATCACATTAGATTTTTTAGGGCTATTAGAACAAAGAACGACCTAATTTATCACCTCAATGTCACACTTGTTTCCACCATTTCGTCGGTCTTGAACCGTTATATTGCTGGACAATGCAAAGACAATCAAATTACAAACAAATACCCATTTCGTCGGGACCGGTACTGGACGGTACCAGTCCCATGCCCATCCCTAACCTTAACCTCCTTTTCACTTTCTCATTTCATATTCCATAAAATACCACTATCAATTAGATCTCTTTCTCACTTTTTTTTTCCCCGTAATTTTATCACATTTTAGTTATTTTCTTATTTTTTTTCTACAAAAATTTCCTCACATTGCCCTCTCCATTTTATCCATTTTCTTGTGACAAATTGGCTAATCATTTTCCCCGACATTGTTTTTTTCTTTTTCTCTTTTTAATTTTTTGTCGAATATTGTAGTTGTCTTTTGTCATTAAATTTTGGATGACCTATAAATTATAAAATGTCAAAGGTAGGTATTGATGGAAATGAGAAATAAAATTATGTTGCAACGTACGCATTTTTAGTTAAAAGTTCCAAACCTCATTAATTATGCATTATGCACGCAACAACAATGAGAAGTATTGCAAGGTACAATATACTGAAATAAATAACGCAAAAATCAACGGGCGAAGTATCGAAAAACTGTGAAGAATCTTTTTTGGTTTTTATCCGTAAGCCTTAGGTTAGACTTTTCGAAGTAACAAGCTTGTAGCACTTTTTCCTAAATTACTTGCGATCACATCCTGCCCGAGCTGCTCGGGGTCTAACAGGCTATGAGTCCCGAATGCTAAACAAAAGCAATATACTTATATAATGGTGTAAAGTAAAAGTATTAGTAATTATTCACATCACCATACCAATTGGTGAACAATCAGCATCACACAACACCATCCAACAACTATATCATATCCGTAACAATTACCGTTTGATATATTAACCTTAACCCCCTTATTGACGACATTGAATTTTCCGCACCACAACGACCCCATCCTTGTAATGGAGGACCTTACCACCTCGGGGTGATTAGGCTTTGACATTGTCCTCTCCATACCTATTATAAGATTATGATAATTAAAAGGTCCTCATTTTCGAAAATTAAAAGAATTTCATTTCAAGAAAGCATCAGAGTCACACGTTAGATATTTTTGTGAATAAAAAGGTAAAATATGAAAGAAGGAGAAGAAGTGAAATATATATGAACATACTGTATTTGCATTATTATATGTTTGTTGATTTTGTAGAGTAACTAGATAAGTTAATTAACTTGCATTTCACTACGGTTTTGTCGTGTTTAGTTTTTTGTTGACAACAAATTACATAACATTGTGTAGAGTATATTTTACCGCACATTAATAACTAAATTAACAATATATATTTGTTTTTAGAGCACCTAATAGCATCTTTACAAACATTAATATTTGACAAAGTAGCATATGTATCATTAAAAAATTAGATCATTAAAAACTGATGTGTAAATATCTTTTATAATCTAGCACGAATCATAACTAACAACTTACAACAACAACAGTACCTAATCCTTACGTAAGTGGGGTATGAAGGAGGTGTGATATAGATAGTCTTGTCTCTACCTAAAGGTAAAGAGACTGCTTCCATAAAGACACCCGGCTAAAACGGTGAAGGAGCAAATGAGTGTAAGAAGTAAGTAACCATACTTGTTGGTCGAGAATCACATGACTACATTAAGAAACAAGTTAGAATATACAACCTACCACTCCTTAGTGATTAACCAACAAAGATATTAAACAACAACATACAAGCATAATAAACATAAGCACATACATAAAACTAAACATGTGAGACGAGAGTAACAATAAAGTTTGACAAGTGCAAAAACTCCTCTGATCCCTCTCTTAGCAAGTCATAGAATAATTGACCTATGCTACACAATAGTTATGACCGTTCTCTCATGGGTCATGTCATCTGACAGACAAAACTCATTTGGGTCAAAAAAACTCTAAAATAACCTCCCCTCGGTTTAAGCCTACTTTCTCTTTTAATCAAACCATCTCAAGCGTCATTAAGTAAATCTAAAAAAATAGGGGTGAGTGTGGATCGGTTTGGTGCGGTTTTTGGTTAAAACCAAAATCCAAAACAATCATTTGGGTTTCAAAAATATCAACTCATTTGTGTTTGGTTTATAGCGGTTTGGTTTTTCGATTTTTGGTTTTTTTGGTTTGTAATTGTTTTTGTTTTTTGGTTTCATGTACGAGGCTCGCTTTTCTTAAAACCATATCATAACAAAAGGAATTTCGCATAGTAAACCTTTTTGCATAATATCAAAAGTCTAACTAAATAATCATTCAATGAACAACTAATCTAAAATGCAAGACATTCAAGTATTTATGACTTGATGCACATATAAATGCTAAAATATTCAAAGTTTACTTTCATAATAATCCATATCAAATTTTACATGCTCAAATTGAAAATCTATTGTCATTAGGGATATACATGTATTAAAAATACTCATATCTAACTTTATTGCGTAATATATAATATGGTTTGGTTTTTTTAGTTTGGGTTTTTATATGCATCCAATAATCAAACCAATAGTTGGTTTTTTTAAATACAAGAACCATAAAATCGGTTTTTCATATAAACGTGTTTGCAATTTGGGTTTTTCGATTTTTGTGATTTATGGTTTGATTTTGCTCACCTTTATAAAAAAGACAGAGACCAAACAAAAGAAAAGAAACTAAGTAAAATAAAAACTTAACTAACAACTATAATATAATAAAAACACGTAGGGAGTAATTAAATTTTCCGGCCTTTACGACAAATCGACAATAGAAAGGATATATTATTATTATTATTTTAAATAAATAAAAATATAAAAAATTGGAGCAAAGGATTATTATTTTCTCTCTCTGCCTCTCTCTACCGTTCTTCCTTCTCCAACGGTACAAAATTTCAGATCTCCGATCTGAATTTGTGCTCAGAGATTGGGATCGAGCTTGAGAGTTTGGGTTTGAGATTGAGATTATCCCCATCCGGTTAAGGCTTCCACTCCGGTGGATCTAACCCTATTTTTCACACCGGGCCGGAGGTCCCTTCCACTTCGGTGGATCTGGAAGCAGCCTCTCTACCTTTGAGTAGGGGTAAGGTCTGTCTACATCAAACCTTTCCCATAGCCCGGCTTATGTCGGGATTGGGTACTTGTTGTTGCTGTGGTTGTTGACTCGATACATGAATCACACCTCAACTCTTTATATCTTATCATCTGTTGTTGTTGCTGCTTGTACTTAGAAAAAAAGTGTTTGTTCTCTTTTGTTTTGTTCCATAGAGGATTTACTATTTAATCTCATCTGATTCTAATGCGTAAACAGATATTCCTCTTCATCAAGTTTAATGAATAATCACAACATACAGAATCATTCTCATCAACAACAACCACCTTCCAGGTCAAAGAATCAACAACATCACTCTTCTTATTCCGAGGTACCTACTTACATTACATTTTTCTTCCTTTTTCCTCTTCTTGTTTACTTACTTACTGTATGTATTGTAAATATATATAAATCATTTACTTACTTACAGAGCCTCAATCCAATCAAAATTTGTCTATCTGTATTCCTCCTCATCCTCTATACATACATACATTCCAATTCCAACTGTTTTTTTTTTTCTATTCTGAAAAATACTGATGCTGGTGGTGCAGGTGTTGTGGCCGAGAATAGTTATTCGAAAATGGCTCAATCGCACTTCCAAACATTCTGAATACAACGCCGATCCTCCCGACGACGACGATGACGACCTTGATAGTACCTTTGACTCTTCTGACCCTGATCAACAAGGTACTAATTTTTATTATATATATATATATATACTAAATCCATTATAGAGTAATTACGATTGGTCATGATATGATGCACTTAGAAGCAACGTTAGTATATTTATTTAGTTACATATATATATATATTCCATTTTACAATTGGTTGAAACTGAAAAACTACCCGCCTCTTCTGCTCTTCATGTATATTTTATAGATAGATAGATTCATGAACCCTTCTTTCAAGCAGCTCACTTAATTTAATTGTAGTTAGCTTTACTTTATATATGTTTTCACTTCACAGAAGAAGAAGAAGAATCCTCCTCCTCCTCCCATAACTGGCCAAAAGAATTACGCTTTGTGGATCTTAAACAACCAGATGATCATTTTTCCACTGATCCCAATGGTAAAAATATAACATACATACACTTTCTCCTTTCCTTTCCCTTCCAACTATAATTACCGTTAACAACTCCTACTAGATGCCTTACTTGTTAAATTAATTGCCACCCCCTTCAACTTTTCGGATGCTTTCGTTATTATTTAAGAGACCATATGTTTTTTTATCTTTTAATAATGCCCCTCCTGCTAAATTAGGCCCATCTTACTTCGTTGGTCCATCCATTTAATTAAGAGGCCATTGCACTTTCTTTATCTTTTAGCGAATGCATCCAAATTAGGCCAATATTGATAGAGAGGTACTAAGCTTTTACTTGTCTATCCATGGTTTTTGCTAAAAGACAAAGACCCTTGATTTGTTTATATCTAATGATATCCAACAATTTTTGTTTATATTGCATTGACTAAAAGATGCACCCACACTTAATAAAAGCTCTTCCCTTCATCAACAAATATTCGTGATTTTGCAAGTACTATTAACAAGAATCATTAAGAAAAACATTGAAGAAAAGGATTTGGAAGTTCATACGATAATATGAACTTGACTTCAAATATTATGTACTCACTTTGCGTAAGTACGAGGCTGCCAGTTACTAGATTAGGATTTCATGGATGCACAACTTTAAGAATGATTATACTTGACTTCAAATATTATGTACTCACTTATCTTAGTACCACTATGCGTCTTAACAACTTATGGGCAAATTCAGATTTATAACGTGAATATGACGTCATCGGTTTAGAAATGGAAAATATTGTCTAGTGAGTTAACTTGTATACTTTTGTGGTTTGTGCTTCCTTTTTTGGTCTTCAGGAGCTTTTCCCAGGTCAAGACGACGAAAGTCAGAGACATGTAGAGCACAATATATTGATGCAAAAGAACTCAAGTGTGTTGGCCCTTCTGTCTTAAAATCGATTCACGCATTATATATACATCAGACAGATTGATTGATACCTTGGTACTTATTGTTTGATATTTATTTGTGTTGCTAGAGTATCCGTTAACACATGGAATGTTGGAGGGAAAATCCCACCAGAAGATTTGAATATTGAAGATTGGATCGATGTTGACAATCCTGCTGACGTATATGTAATTGGGTAAGTCTTTCCCCGTTGATCTGTACTTGTTACTTGTTAGTACTTACTTGTGATTCCGTACAGTTTTCAGGAGGTCATACCATTAAATGCTGGAAATATTTTTGGCGCTGAAGATAATCGTCCGGTCCCATTATGGGAAAATGTCATTCGTGGGACCCTTAATAAAGTTCAGCATGAAACGAATAAATTCAAGTGCTACAGCAACCCTTCTTCTCCATCCAGGTTTGAACCACCTGTTGATGCTCTGGATATAGAAGATGAAGTAGTGTTAGAAACTGAAAGTGAGGGTGAAGAGGAAGTCCACCCGTTCAATGACGAATCTAACTTCGATGAGCTCATGGATGGTCCGGCAGTTAAAAATGAGGATTTGGGCACCCAGTTGAGTATGATAGCTCAAGGGGACTCAGAAAGACGATTAACCTCTCAAAAGACACTGGACAGACTAAATTGCTTTTCAATAGAAGAAAATGTTAAAGTATCAGCTCCGGATAATACTAGAAAGTTGACCAGAATACTTAGTGGAACTGAAAGGATGGGCTTATACTGGCCCGAACCACCACTAGATCTGCTGGCTCAGTGTGTAACAGAGAGACCAAACCCCTTAAAAACTGTGAAATCATTCAAAGCTTCTAAATCCTTTAGAACATATGCTTCTTTCAAGTCATATATAAATGTTGACAATCGAGTCATCCCAGAGGAAGCTTTCCTTGCTGATCTGGACCTTGATTCAACCATGTACCGGAAGAGGAGATCCCCATATGTAAGAATAGTAAGCAAGCAAATGGTGGGCATATTCATCACTGTATGGGTGCGTAGACGTTTGAGGAAGCATATCCAAAATGTGCACGTTTCAGCTGTTGGTGTTGGTGTAATGGGATACATAGGTAACAAGGTGTGTTTCTTTCTTTGGGGACATGTTAGATTTGTCTGCAAGTTTTGTATATGTATCTCTTATAAAACATTTTGTTCCGCTTTTCTCAGGGATCCATATCTGTGAGCATGTCAATATATCAGACACTCTTCTGTTTTATCTGCAGTCACTTGACTTCCGGTGAAAGGGAGGCTGATGCAGTTAAAAGAAACGCGGATGTTCGTGAAATACATAAGAGAACACGTTTTAGCTCAGTTTCGAAGTCTACACTCCCCAAAAGGATAGAAAACCATGAGTAAGTAAGGGAGTACTCTCTCCTTCTCCTTTGTGCTTGGAAGCTTGTCTTATGAATATCTTTTTATGTTTCCAGTCGAATTATCTGGTTGGGCGATCTTAATTATCGTCTCAATTTGTCATATGAGAAGACACGTGACTTGATTTACAAGAACGACTGGCCTAGGTTGTTAGAGTGTGATCAGGTCAGTTTGTATTACAACATAACTTTTTACATAACATACTTATCATAATATAGAGCTTACGTAATCTCACCATATCTATAGAGATGAATATTAGGTTTAGATGAAATTTTTAAGCACTCAAATTGACATTTGAATCTTCTTGCAGCTCATTCGTGAGCTAAGAAAAGGCCGTGCATTTGATGGATGGTCAGAAGGCGTCTTAGATTTTCCACCGACTTACAAATACGAGCATAATTCAGAAAATTACATTGGGGAGCATCCAAAAGTTGGAAGGCGAACTCCAGCATGGTATGCATCTCAGAGCTCATATTTTTTTTTTAGCTACACTATTATCTCTTGAATCTGCAGTCTTGTTTCTATTCTTGCACGTTTGACGCCAAACTTAATCTAATATTTTTCTCTTTGTTTCAGGTGTGATCGTATACTTTCATTTGGAAAAGGAATAAAGCAACTGAGCTATAGAAGGGCTGAACTTAAGCTCTCTGATCATCGGCCAGTGACTGCAACATATATGATAGAGGTTGAAGTTTTTTCTCCAAAGAAGTTACAAAGGCCCTCACATTTACTAATGCAGAGATTGAGAATGATGATATCATTGCGGAAATGGAAGTAGACGGTGGAATAAACGGCTTAAGATTATCTGAGGTTAGTCATATAATCATTCAAATCTATAAACATGCTTAATAAAATTCAAAAAACATTGGTCTCATAAATATATGGGTGTCAAATATCAAAGATTTCCAATAAATATGGCATTTACATGAACTTTTGTACCATGACAGGATACATATTGGTAGTCAAGGCACATGAACAAGATGAACTTTGCTGTTGAGTTGAATTTATAAACTCAGGTCGATTCTCTTTGACTCGGTATCATATATTACATTTGATCCACTTTATTCATTGTTCCAGAGTATACATTGTGTGGTGCTTTCTGAGTGTAAATTATGCGGTGTTGTACAGATGTACTCAAAGTTAGATTAGCAAAGGAAAGTTATCTTGAATAAGTATAGAAAAATGTTATCTGCACTCTATATAATTTATTAATGAGCTTTTGGGGGCCAGAGAAAGAGACTTTTTTTATGTTTCTCTCTTTAGTTTTGAAGTGCAGATAACATTTTCCACTTGTAATATGCAATTGTAGTGTGGATATTGGGTCAGGGCTTGTTATTGATAAATGATTGAAACGTGTGTATGTCCTGAACATATTTGATTGTATAACATATAATGCAGGGTGAAATTATGAGTTCATTTTGGCTCTAGTAGAACATTGCTCAATTTCCGTTTGTTGTGTTTGCAAGATGTGATAAAGCACATAGAGATGGTATTTGTGGCAATTCTTGTTCACTTGGTAACCTGTCAAACTACTGTATTAAGCTTTACAGATTCTATAAAGATCAAACCAGTTGCCAAACTTTATTATAGGCAAGTATGTCTCTACAATGAATTATAGAGAAATCTTGATCAAATTTTCGGTAGAAAGGGGACTAAGCTTATATTACATCGAAAATGTAGATTACAGGAAACAGTAGGACTCCGACTGTTGCAACTCAGTAGCCCCGAGGTTTACATATGGACCACCAACCCTTAAAAAAACAAAGTCTGCTAACTAGTTGTATTCTCATTAAGATCTCCATTGAGTTGGTGTTAGAATAGATATATATGCTTATGTATTTATATATGTATATATATTTATATGTGGCCCTTATAATCATTTATCTAATTATAATGATCAATGACCTAATTATACTAAAATAATTGATAGTTAATTATTTGATGAATATAATTACCCTCACTTATTAATTAGGGTTTGTGCTATATGTAGAGATCATCAGAGAGGCTTAAGAATAACAACAATAACACCTCTACCTTCCTCTCTACGTGACCTCCTTTATGTCACCTACAATCCCATCAATAGAGCGCGCCCTAAATACGGGAACCCGACCCTCAACCGAGTCATGCGTCTTCCCTCTGCGGCTTCTGGATGATCTGGTATGTATCCCTAATCTATTATGTGTTTAGTTTATATTATAATTGATCAATAGTTGATAGTTGTGTGATTCCCATTGTGGCAACTCATCCGTTGATCTACATTCGCCAACGTGAATTATATATGTTCTTGCCAAATGAAGTACATCGCCATTCGCCACCCCTACCTAGCACATGAAGTACATATATTGCTGCAAGAAAGAAATAACAGTGGCCCCGGTTAATTAATATTCGCCATATAGGAACCCAATTTCTAATATATATGAAACAGATAGAAGAAAGATGATTCGTGTGTTTTTCAAATTACAAAATAGGCATATATCTCTAATGGGAAATGTATCATCATCCCGGCCCAGATGGACTTTGATCCTATTCTATTTTGAGTCTTCAAACACCAATGACAGACAAACCACATAAAATTATAGAATGCATTTGTTGGAATGCATTCGTTGTTGTTGAAATGCACACAATGCCTCTCCTCCCCCTCCTCTTTTAAATATTACTTTTAACTGGACGTTTAATTTAACGAACAGTTCATAAACGAATAAACGAACTGTTAGATTATAATTAAGTTAGTGCTAGTTTTGTACTTTTGTGTAACTTAAGTCCTTTTAATTAAGTATGGAGGGGTGCTAAGTGTAACTAACTATGTATATAAATACTCATCCATCACAACCTTTGTACGGTTAGCCTTCATAATATAATTTCCATTTCCTTTACATTTACAAGCTTTCTCTCATTCTCTCTCACACACTTAACATGAATTCTTAATCTAGCTTGTGTTATCAATTGGTATCAGAGCAAAATCACCTTGGTGAAAGATCCAAATCCATTCCATGGCTTGATTTTGTTTCTTTTAGTGCTAGATTTCGATTTGTTAATTTATACCGAAATTTCCTTTCTTTACCCTTTAAACATGTTAAAGTTTCTTCATTTTTATCATTAATCAACTCATTACCTTCCCTTAATCATCCATGAAAAGTTTCAGAATCTAATTCCAAACAACGAAGCTAAAAATCGAATTTTAAGTTTCTGCTCAAAATACCGGTTTTCGTACCGGCTTTCCCTGTTCTTGGTTTCGCAGTTGTAATACCGGCTTTCCTTCTGAGTAATTACCGGTTTTCGTACCGGCTTTCCTCATTACAATTACCGGTTTTCTTACCGGTTTTCCTCAAAGTTGTGAATTGTTGTGTGTGGTTGTGTTTCGTGATTATATACTAAAATACCTGGTTTACACCAAAACCGGTATTTGTTCTCTTATTCATCATCTTACGAAACTAAACGCTGCCCAAATTTCTCCACAAAAACCGATATTTCAAGAGATTTCTCCAAAACCGGTATTTCAAAGGATTTAACAAAAACCGATATTGTTATTGTTTGTGAATGGCTGTGTGGTTGTGTTTGATTGTTATAATAATACCTGGTTTACACCAAAACCGGTATTAGATCTTATATTCTTCATTTTACAAAAGGATACTCTGCCAAATTTTCTACTCGAAAACCGATATTTCTTCTTGTAACTTGAAAACCGGCATTTCTTCTTCAAAGTGAAACCCGGTATTAGTTCTTCAATCTGAAAACCGGCATTTGTTCTTCAGATTTGAAAACCGGCATTAGTTCTTGAATTTCAAAAACCTGTATTTCTTCTTCAATTCTCAAAATGACTACTCGAGATTCTTTAGCCCTTGGTTCCGACTCAAGACCTCCTGTCTTGTATCGAGGCTCCTATCCATTATGGAAAAAGAGATTTTTGGATTGGATTGACAGACAAGCACAGGCAGATGATATCAAAGAATCCTACAAGAAAGGTCATGCAGTTCATAAAAACCCAGTGACTGACGAGATTCTTCCAAAAGAGAGTTGGAATACTGTTCAAAAGAATCGCTCTCATGCTGACAAACTCGCCAGATCTTTCCTTTATCAAGCTCTTCCTGATGATATCTACTGTAATGTTGATTCTTATGAAACAGGAAAAGAAATTTGGGATGAAGTTGAAAAGCAAATGGAAGGTTCTGGGGTGTCTTCTACCATACGACTGTCGAATGTTCTTCACTTGTATGAAACTTTTAGGCAACAAAAGAGTGAATCCTTGCTTGATGTCTACACAAGGTTCTGTAATGTGATTAATGAGTTGAGAAAGAATGATATCAAGAAGACCAGCATGGAATTGAATATCAAGTTTCTCAGAAACCTTGAAGAAGAGTGGCAACCCTATGGAACCCAACTCAATCAACATGCAGACTTTGAAAAGCTCACCATTCATACTCTTTATGAAAAGTTGAAGTTGAATCTTGAAGCCGTTCTTAAAGAACAAAAGAAGAAAGATGAAAGTGTTACTTCTGATCCCCTGGCTTTGGTTGCTGAAAAGAAGACTTATAGATCTTCGAGAAAGAGTGTTGTTGAAGTTATGTCTGAATCCGAATCGAGTGAATCAAGCGATCCCGAGATGGATGAGAAAGATAAGGAGATGTACAAACATCTGGCCTATTTCACCAAATCTTTCAAGAAGAAGTTCTTCAAAAAGAGACCAACCAACAATCAACTTCGAACTTCATATGTTTCTTCTTATGCTAAGAATGTTCAAGGTCCCAAGTATGAGAACAACAATGAGAATGTTGGTGGTGAAAGAAAGTTTGAGAATCCAAAGAAGTTTGAGAAGAAAGTTGTTGAAAAGAAGAATGATGACAGAAAGTGCTACAATTGTGGGATTCCTGGTCATTTTGCTATTAATTGCACCAAACCTCGTCAGAAGAACTCCGATTACTACAGATATAAGCCCATGTTGGCAAAACAAGAAGAAGGTGGTATTGCTCTCCTTGCAGAGGATGACAAATGGCTACATCTTTCTGATGATGAGACTGAAGAACTTGCAGCTAATGTATGCTTCATGACAAAGATCAAGCGATCAAAGGAGTTAGACGAAGGTTCCACCAGTTCAGAGACTGATGATGACGAGGTAATCAAAATTCCTCGTTGTGACCTGAAATGCTATATAAATAATTATGATGAAGCTTTAAATGTAAATAAATCTTTGATAAAGTAAGTTTCAATTAACTCCCTTTGACTCCGCCCCCGCGCCTCTTTTGACCTGACTTTCCCATCACTGTGACAACTTCAAAAAGATTTTGATGAGACACTCAACTAAGCTTCAGTTTCTTTTTTTCCAACCTCCGAGCTGCACCTTGAAAAACAAGAACTTGAGACCAAAGTTTTTGAACTTACCAAGAAAATCAAAGAGGTGCAACTAGAAAAGACCAATGAGATGCTTAGAGCAAATGCTTTGTCTGATGATCTTGAATCTTTAAAACTGAAGTTGGAAGAACCTAAACCTGATTTAAAGGAATTCGAAGACAAAATCTCTGATTTAAACTATGCCTGTTGTATAAAAGATTCTTATAATCAACAACTTGATAAGAAAAATGATGAACTTAAAGCTGAAATCAAATTTTATCAAGAAAAGTTATACAAGATCAATCGATCATGTAACCAAATCTTTCTAAACAAGCCTAGAGGTTTTGAAACAGAATTCACTCAAGGGTTGGGTTATGTGAATCCAAAGCATTTGCTCAAAGCACAACAAGAAGTTCCACCTTTGTATGATGTCAATTATATGAGATATGGCATGACCACCCAGTTTGTTAGACCAAGTTATGGTGATTATGAGACATATGATTATCTAACGAATGGCACAAAGGTTAATTGTGACTATGATCTAGTTAATGAACCATATGATTTCTTAGATCTTCCTCTTGTTCGAAAAAGAAAATCTCATTCAGTTACAATTGTTGAAATTGATGAAATCTCTAATGAAAACCAACTTGTTGTTTCTTCAAAAGAGTCTAAATCAGAGGAAGAAAGTCAAAGTCCAACACCTGCCTTAGTGCGACCTTATGTTCCACAAAGTGTTTTGGAAAAAATAGATGAATTAAAAAGGTCTCTTGATGAAAAACAAAAACGTATAGATAATCTGATGACTCAAAATCATTGTACTATCCCTCTTGGCCGACCCAAAGTTGTTGTTGATGTTTGCACTCAAACAAATTATTCCGTGTTTGTAAATTCTTCCATGCAAACTGAATGTGATTTGGTTGAAACCATTGAGACCTCTACCCAGACTGATTTTGAACAGGACACTCAATCTAAAACTTCATGTATGTGTCACACTGATCCGAAAGTTTTTACTCGAAAAGAGATTGAATTTGCACAAAAGTTTTCTGATTCATTTAAGAAACTGGATAAGAAAATCTTGTCGATGAAAGAGAAAACAAAAGAGTTTGTCAAAAACAATCCTTGTCCTGTTCAGACCAGTAAACCAAAGGTGACATTGGAGTCAAAACCAAGTTACAAAAAAACAATTGTTGTTTCACAACTCCCTCCTCTTACAACTACTATGTCACCAACTCCAAAGTCTCCTAATCTACCAAAGACCAAGAACAATGACTCAAGTGTTGATTTGGAGTCCAAATCAAAGGTGAAAAATGTTAAAATGGATTTGTCAAACCTTCCTAAGCTTGAAATTTTTTTAAAAGGAGATCATGAATTTGATCCTGAATTTGAAAAACTCTTTGAGAAAAAGGAAGTCAAATCTGTTGTTTCTTCAAAACAAACTCCAAAAACACACTTATCTAAGACTCCTTCCCAAAAACCAATAGTTCCCAATGTGAAAAAGACTCCCAAAAGACCTCAAAATGACCAATCCTCCAAGCAAACTAAGATTAAAATTGAACTTAACTCCCCTCAAGAAGCTAAGACTCCTGTAGTTCAAAAGTACATCAAGAAAGAATCTTTGTCTTCTAGTAAACCTCAACTGAACCCTATTTGGCATTCTAGTTATCCTAGGCATTCTCAAATGACCTCTAAGAGCACCTTGAAGGCAGTTAGAGATGCTACAATAGGGACACTTAGATTTAAAGATCAATATGGTTGGTTCTCACCCACTTACAAAAAGAAGACTCCAATGACCAAAGAGACCATCAAGAAGAAACCTGTAGAGAACATTAAAAAGAAATCCTCTTCTAACTTTAAAAATATTCATGTTTCAGGTGACTTGTGCTTAAATAGTAGCAGTAAATGGCTTCCTAAAGATAGATACTTACATGCTTCTAGGAAAGTCAAGATTGATGGAACCTCTACCCCTGTGAAACAAGTGTGGATAGTTCGTAGGCCAATTGCTTTAGATAGCACTAATGCTTCTAGGACTAGTCCATCTTGTACTCGTACCGTGAATTAGTTTCAATGCTTGTAATTCGTATTTTATTTTTGAACTTGTTTGTATGATTGTTTGTTTTTATTAATAAAATGTCTGTTTGTGTGTTAATTTGTTTCTTTTACTTGTCTTTACATGCTGTAAATAATTTGTGCTTGCATGTTAAACCTCTAACCTGCAAGGACCCAGTTTATGTGGGTACCTAAAACATATTCCCTGTTTTTACAGGAGTACCTCATTTGTGTCTGGTATGTTGATTCGGGATGTTCTAGACATATGACGGGTAACAAATCGTTACTCAAGAACTTTGTTGAACGGTTTATGGGAACTGTGAGATTTGGAAATGATCATATTGCTCCTATTATTGGCTATGGTGATATTGTCCAAAATGGTATAACCATTAAACGTGTCTCCTATGTTGAAGGATTAGGTCATAACCTTTTCAGTGTCGGCCAATTTTGTGATAATGATCTTCAAGTGCTTTTTCGAAGATATGAATGCAAAGTTCAAACTGAAGATGGTGTTGATATTCTTATTGGTTCAAGAGATAATAACTTGTTCACCATCGATCTCAACAATATTCCAACTCCTTCTTCAGAAATTTGTCTTCTCTCAAAAGCATCCCTCAAAATGCTTGGTTATGACATCGCCGTCTTTCTCATCTCAACTTTCAAACAATTAATGCTCTAGTTGATAAACAACTTGTCGATGGTCTTCCTGATTTCAAATATGAAAGTGAGCATGTCTGTCCTGCTTGTGCAGTTGGCAAAATGAAGAAAGCTTCTCACAGACCAAAGAAACACCTCAGCACTGAAAGTCCTTTACACCTTCTTCATATGGATTTGTGTGGTCCGATGCGTGTTCAAAGTATCCATGGAAAGGGATACATCCTTGTAATTGTTGATGATTATTCTCGTTATACATGGGTATTCTTTCTTCGAGAAAAGAGTGATGCTCCACATGTGATTATAGATTTCATCAAGAAAACTCAAGTAAATCTGCAATCCACTGTTCGTATTGTTCGATCTGATAATGGTACAGAATTCAAGAATGCTACTCTTGATTCTTTCTTCTCCTCTGTGGGCATTACTCATCAATTTTCAGCCGCTCATACACCTCAACAAAATGGAGTTGTTGAAAGAAGAAATCGTACTCTTGTCGAAGCAGCTCGTACTATGCTTGCTTACTCTAAATTGCCTCCAAATTTATGGGCTGAAGCTATAGCCACTGCTTGTTTTACTCAAAATAGATCTATCATTAAAAAGAGGTTCGATAAAACTCCATATGAAGTGATAAACAAGAGAAAGCCCAATGTAAACTTTCTACACATATTTGGATGTGTGTGCTATGTTCTCAATGATCGTGATAATCTGGGCAAGTTTGAACCAAAAGGTGACGAGGCATATTTCATTGGTTATTCAAGAGAATCAATTGTTTATCGTGTGTATAACCGCCGAACCAAGAGAATCGAAGAGAGTATGAATGTTAAATTTGATGAACTCTCAGGAATGGTTCTTGAACACCACAGTTCAAGACCCGATCTTCAATGTCCACAAGCTTCCGCACCAAAGACTAATTCTGCCATCAAACATTCATTTTCTACACCGACTACTGAAAAGTTAGATATCCTGTTTGAAGAATTCTATCGTGATCATTCTCCTGTTTTAGAACCTACTTTGGCTGAACCTGAAGTTTCATCTTCCAATATCTTTGAATCGACACAACAAAGTTCGTCTTCTTCTACACCATCTCCCGATGATTCTTCACCTCAACCTTCAAACAATTCTACTTCTCCCAATGAATCTTCATCCGTGAATTCGTCCAAATCTTCTTCTGCACCAGCTGATTCTTTTGCACAAGTTCCACCTCAGCAAATCTCTCAAGTAACTAATCTAGATAATGATCCTGAAGCATATGAAGAAGAATTTGTTGAACAAATTGAACCAAGTTTTGAGCAACTCATTGAACAACATTCTCCAGGCTTCATTAATCCTGATGAGAATAATGATCCAGCCATTCCACTTTCTCATTCAGGAAAATGGTCACGTTCTATGCTTCCTCATCCTTCAACACAGATTATTGGAGATCCAAACTCTGGAATAACGACACGCTCTACTTCTGCAAATGAATGCTTGTTTGTTAACTTCTTAAGCATGGTTGAGCCCAAAACTGTCACTGATGCTCTTCAAGACCCGGATTGGGTTAAAGCCATGCAAGAGGAACTTTCTCAGTTTGAGCGTCTCGAAGTATGGAAATTGGTTCCTAATCCATACAAGTATAAAGAACCGATTAAGACCAAATGGATCTTCAAGAATAAAAAGGATGAGAATGAGATTGTCGTTCAAAACAAGGCTAGGTTAGTTGCTAAAGGATATTGTTAGCAAGATGGTATTGATTATGATGAGACTTTTGCTCCAGTTGCTCGTATCGAGGCCATTCGTATTTTCCTTGCTTATGCGGCATTCAAAAACTTCACTGTTTATCAAATGGATGTCAAGTCAGCTTTCTTGAATGGTGTGTTGAAAGAAGAAGTTTATGTCTACCAACCAGAGGGCTTTGTAGATCCTAAACGTCCAGATTATGTGTACAGGTTAGACAAGGCGTTATATGGTCTTAAACAAGCTCCTCGTGCATGGTATGATGCTCTCACTGCTTATCTTTTACAATCTGGATTCAGTAAGGGTTCTATTGACACCACTTTGTTTATTAAACGACAAGGTAGTGACATTGTTTTAATCCAGATCTATGTAGACGACATAATTTTCGTGTCAACTAATCCTAAGTACTGCAAAAACTTTTCTGCATTAATGGTTAAGAATTTTGAAATGAGTATGATGGGTGAATTAAACTTTTTTCTTGGTTTACAAGTCAAACAATTGTCAAATGGTATTTTTATCTGTCAAAATAAATACATTATTGACATGTTGAAAAAGTTTGATATGCTTAATTGTCAACCTATTGGTACACCCATGGAAACTTGAACCAAAATTAATGCCGATCTTAATGGTAAACCTTACAATCAGAAACTATATCGCAGTATGGTAGGATCTCTAATGTATTTAACTGCTAGTCGCCCGGACATTATGTTTGCTACATGCTTGTGTGCTAGATTTCAAGCTAACCCTATGGAAAGTCACGCTCAAGCAGTTAAGAGAATCTTTCGGTATCTCAAGGGTACTATGAATCTTGGTTTATGGTATCCAAAAGATACCGGTTTCGAACTAACTACCTACTCAGATGCAGACCATGCAGGTTGCAAGATAGATCGCAAAAGTACTTCTGGCAGTGTACAATTCCTTGGAGATAAGTTAGTTGGTTGGTCTTCCAAGAAACAAAACTGTGTTTCTACGTCCACAGCAGAAGCTGAATATGTAGCTGCTACTAACTGTTGTTCTCAAGTGATGTGGATGAAGACTCAACTCTCTGACTATGGTTTTCAGTATGACAGAATTCCAATCTACTGTGACTCCAAGAGTGCCATTGCAATCTCTTGCAATCCTGTTCAGCATACCAAGACAAAGCACATCGATGTTAGGTACCACTTCATTAAAGATCATGTTGAAAAAGGTAACATCGAACTCTACTTTGTCCCAACTGACTACCAACTTGCAGACCTTTTCACTAAACCTTTGGATGAACAAAGGTTCAATTTTCTGAAAACCAAGTTGGGTATGCTTGATCTACAAACTTAATTGCTTATTTTCCATGTATTCTATGTTTATTTTCTTGGTCAAACAATTGATGTGTGCTTATTTGCTCTTACATGCAATGTTTGAGGGAGAGAACAAGGACAGAATGCATGCTTATAGGGGGAGTTTGTAGTTTTTCTTGATCTGCATGTTCCTAGGGGGAGTTTGTATATTTCTTGATTTTTCCTTACCTCTTTTTGTCCTCTGTTAATTTTTGCCTTCAAATTTTTCTTTTACTTAAACCTTTTTTTTTCCCCATAAACTTAACCTTAAAACACCTTTTCCATTTCCTTTAAAAAAAAAACCCGGTAGTCAAAAACCGGTATTGACCTCTATAAATACCCCCAATATCGATATTTGTTTACCCATTTTACTTAATTCAAATATCAGTTTTCATAAACAAATACCGGCTTTCTCTCGAAATTTATCGGTTTTCCCTCAAAAACTTACCGGCTTTCATTTTTCCCAAAAACCGACATTTCTAATAAAGTTCTTCATTTACCGGCTTTCATTATTTCTTTCATTATCGGCTTTCAGGTAACATTCACTATTGTCGGTTTTCAATCGTTCTACTTGAATACCGGTTTTCATTTCATATCAATCTCTTAATTTTTTATTCTTAAATTACAGGGGTGATTTATTATCTTTTCTTGATTTCATTTGTCTTTGTCATTTGTTCATCTTCAGGTATAAATTCTTTACATTTATGTCAATCTTTTACTTTTTATACTTGCTTGATTCATTTTCATCTCCTGCTTTGATTGCGTATCTGCTTCCATATGTATGCTTATGATTGAAATATGCTTTGATTCTGTTTCTGATATATGTGATTATGTGATAATCTTGATTGGATTTATGATTAGGGGCATATATACTTTGCTTGCAAAATGGTATTTGTTTTTATGCTTAAAGTTCTTTTACCGGTTTTTAAAAACCGGTATTCCTTTTCATATATTATTAAAATTCAAGTGCATCGATACCGGGTTTCAGCTAGGTATCTTGATGCTTTGAAATACCGGCTTTCAAAAACCGGTATTTGTTCTTTTATTCTTCAATTTTCTAAGGGGAATTCATGCCAAATTTTTTTCACAAATACCGGTTTTCACAAACTAATTTTCAAAATCAAAAACCGGTATTTCATCTGCTTATTCAAACTTTTCTAAAAACCGGTATTCCTTAACCAATTTTGAAAACCGGTATTTCATAACAAAACACTTAGAAAATTTTCATCAATTTCCATTCTTGAAACCTTCGTTCAATTTTAACTGTTTAGGTCTGCAATTTGAACATGATAAAGTTTTCTTATACAAAAACTTATGTGTTTATCTGATTTCATCATTAATGAACAACTCAATGTTCCTTAACTTGATCGGTAACACAAACAATCGTCCATACTTGTCATCCATTGTATGCTTCATTCGTCTAATTTGCTCATTATGTTTCTTGCAAGTAATTTCGGTGAGATGCACGGCATTGAACTCCTTGATGTACTGCTTGTGTAGTCTCATATGAAACACTTTGCAAACACTTTTGAGCAATCTTATTTGCAAAATCCCTTCGAAATCTAAATTATTTTGTTTCTAACATTTCGTTTCCCTGAGATGCAAGGTATTGAACGCCTTGATGTACTACCTTTGAAGTCTCTTGGAAAATACTTGTTACAAATTCAATTTTTTTTTTGTTCCTTTTATGCTAAAATGTGCAGTTTCTAACACTCAGTTTCCTTCGGATGCAAGGTATCGAACGCCTTGATGTAGTAACCTTTGTAGTCCTTTGGAAAATGTTTGTTAGCTTACTGTTTCCTATACTTAACTATGTTAAACCTGTTTTTCATTATCTTACATCGGTTTTCCCTAAGAAGCAAGGTACCGAACGCCTTGTTGTACTTCCTTCGCATCTTTTGTGAAAAACGTTGTAAGATTAATTACTTTGAGTAACTTAACCCCGGAACAATGCTTCCATTCTTTTCTTAATGTTTTATCTACAGAATGGATTTCCTAAGAGATGGTTGTACGGAATAGATGGAAAATAATTACGAGCTTCTCATTCCTTTTATTTCTCAACACAACATCATCCATGTTCGTCTTTCACATCACCCCATGTTTCCCGTATTCACAAATACAACAACCGGTATTGAGGAAGAACTGTTATTTCATCTGTGGCGCACAATTCATTATATCAAGCCTAGGGGCAAAAACCAATCACCTTACTTCGAATTTGAGCTCCCAACTACAACAGATACTCCCCTAACCGTCACCCTAACTCTAGACAACTTCCGATCCATTCTTGGATTCCCAGAGGCTAATTCTCGCCAAGGCGCCACAGAATTTGCAGCAAGCCCATCGACACAAGTAATGCTTCAAGGGGTAAGAGAGCTTGGATATGATGGTCCTCTTAGTGCTTTAAAAGAAATCAGAAAGAAGAATCTTCATCGGTTATGGAACACCCTGAGCTCCATCATAAACTACTGCTTGTCTCCATCGAGAAAAGGTCAAGAAGCAATCACTTCTCACACTCTCACATACTTTTATGGCATTTCTCATGATATTCATCTCGATTTTGCTGCTACTGCTTGGGAGCACTTAGTACTTAATGTAAAAGGGAAGTTCAATGAGCACAAGAAGTATATTCCCTTCATCAGATTCCTCACAATCATTATTCAGCATACTCTTGATGCTCATCCAAACATTCAAAGGTTTCCGCGCTCCTCTAGATGTCACATTCCAAGATATGGAGTTGTATACTCAAATTCTGGCTCAGAAAACGTGGTTCCTATGCCAATTCATGCTTCTCTTCTTCGCTTGGCGCCCCATGAAGATCCCGACTTCATGAACTATAGAGTGTTTATAGAGAGGGCTATGGGAGCTGCAAACCGACAGCTTCCTGCCGCTGCCCAGCATAGGTCGCCTCGTGAGGGTCCTAGGTCTAGGAGAAAAAGATCTGAGGGGTTAGAAGGAGATTTAGAGGCACCGAGCTCTTCTACTGCACCATCTACAACTATTGTTCCACCTTCTTCATCATCTGAACCACCAAGAAAGAAACACAAAACCCATCATAAATCAAAATCCAAATCAAAATCAACATCTCAACCATCTTCGTCATCACAAATTCCCACATCTACTTCCTCCGAATCTCAACCATCTACTTCTTCACCATCATCTTCACCTCTTATCATTAAAAGAAAACTCAGGAAAACAAAATCCTCACAAATTCCAACTCCACTTCAACCAATTCCTGAGGAAGATTTTCATGAACCCTATAATGATCTTATGGATATTCCGGAGGTACAAGGTGGTCCTGAGGGAGGGGTTAAAAAACATAATGGAGAGGATGAGAGGTCCGGGCTAGGTATAGGGCATAAAGAAAACGTTGGCCCTTCGACAGATGAAACTCTTATTCGCCGGGATGACACCCCCAGGATAGAAGTCGAGGCCTCCCCAACCTCGCAAGATGAAACCTCCGCACGCCACTCTGGATCCTCTCTACAGGATCCAGTTTCATTTTTGTATGGGCACCAACCGCATCCACTATTGTTCCATCATTCGGAGGATGACGATATTGAAGTAGAGGAGACATCTGCCCCTCTCCCAACTTTCATTTCTAACACGATTGAGTCTAGATCCCCCTAGGTCACTTAATACTGAGCACGCACATCCTTTGGATGATGCCAGGGATCCGAAGCCAATTATCCAGAGCTAGAAAAACTGACCCTCGCCCTGGTACATGCAGCAAGAAGACTACGAAGGTACTTCCAAGCTCACCCAATTGCAGTACTGACCGACAAACCTATAAGGCAAATATTGCTCAAACCAGAAAAGTCAGAAAGAGTAGCTAAATTGGGCAATAGAGCTAGGGGAACATGACATTGAGTTCCGAAAAAGAAACGCAATCAAGGGACAAGTGCTAGCCGACTTTATAGCAGAAACACAAAGAAGCAATGAGCCAGAAAAATATGCCTCCTTAAATATCATGGAAAACGAAGGATGGAACGTCTGGAAGTTATACACAAATGGGGCGTCAAGCTCCGATGGATCAGGAGCAGGGATCATCCTCGTCAGCCCAAAAGAAAAGGAATATACCTATGCTCTAAGGTTCGAATTCGACACAACGAATAACGAAGCGGAATACGAAGCTCTCTTGGCGGGGCTTCGTTTAGCAAAGGAGATGAAAATCCAGCGGATCCACACCTTCGTAGATTCCCAATTGGTAGCATGCCAAATTACTGGAGAATTCGAAGCCAAGCAAGAGACCATCAAGAAGTATCTGGCAAAAACTAAAGAATTGATTGACTACTTCAGCAGCTTCAAGATAGAGCACGCCCATCGTAATCAGAATAAAAAAGCCGATGCACTAAGCAAGTTAGCAAGTCTCACCTTCGAACACTTCGGCAAGAAGGTGCTCATTGAAGTATTGAAAGAAAAGTCAATCAATGAAAAGTATGTTGCTGATCTCATAAAAGAAGACGGGAAAAACTGGATGACACCAATATGTGAATACTTGATCAGCGGAATCCTACCAGAAGATCCTAACGAAGCTCGGAAAATTAGAATCAAAGCACCTCAGTATAAGATCACGGAAGGACAATTATACAGAAAATCCTTCGTGACGCCTTGGCTAAGGTGTGTAGGCCCAATTCAAGCTTCGGTCATCCTCGAAGAGATACACGAAGGAATATGCGGGACTCACTCGGGAGCACGATCTGTGGCAACCAAAGCTATGCGTCTAGGATACTTCTGGCCAACAATGCATCAGGATGCCACATCATACATCCAAAAGTGCAAATCCTGCCAGATCCATTCGAATGTACCTAAGGCTCCGAAGCAAGATATGATCTCAGTCACCTCAGCCTGGCCCTTCGTACAGTGGGCAATAGACATAGTGGGACCACTCCCGAAGGCCCCAGGAAAAGTTAAATTTCTCGTCGTCGCAGTTGACTACTTCACCAAATGGGTAGAAGCCAAACCTCTTGTCTCAATTAAGGGGAAAGCAATGGAAAAATTCGTTTGGGAACACATAGTATGCAGATTCGGAATGCCGCAAACCATCGTGTCCGATAATGGAAAGCAATTTGCACAAGGAACATTCCCGAAGTTTTGCGAAAGGCTGAAAATCAAACAAAAATTCACCTCCGTATACCATCCTCAGGCAAACGGACAAGTTTTTTTATTTTTTAAACAGCAAGGGCCGGATCACGGGTATCCGGACTGGATACCGTGGATCAATAAACAGAGAGGTAGTAAAAGGAATGAATAAAAGGCTAGGGAAAAAACACACCGGATGGGTAGATGAATTGCCATTCGTCTTATGGGCACAACGGACCACACCCAAAACTAGCAATGGTGAAACACCTTTTAGCCTTGCCTTCGGAACAGAAGCGGTCTTACCAGCAGAAATTCAGGTGTCAACCTGCCGAACGACCAAGGTTGACACAGAAGAAAACGAAGAAGAATTAAGGGTAAACCTAGATTTGCTGGAAGAACGAAGGGACATAGCGGCGATAAGGGAACGACATATAAATAGAGGCTTGAGAAATACTACAATAAGCGAACCAACCCCACTTCATTCAAAGTTGGTGACTATGTCCTTCGTCTGAACAGTGCAAGTCAGGTCAAGTACACAGGAAAAATGGGACCAACATGGGAAGGCCCATACCAAGTTCAAGTAGCCTTCAGCAATGGAGCATACAAGCTAACAACACTGGATGGCGAACCAGTAGATCGCACATGGAACAACTCCAATCTACGGAAGTTTTATCAGTAGAGCCGATTATTTTGTACCCAAGTGCTACGGCACATAATAGATAGAACTCACAATGTGACAACTATCCTTTTTAGAATAAATAAAGCAATTGCAAAAAGCAATGCATTTTCCTCATGCGAAGGGTCGCTCCCTTACGTATTTCCTTTTACTACGATCGTCATCCAATAAATTGCAAAAGACGTGTTTTTCTGAGTAAAACGCATGTTCAAGGGGACGCCCACATAGCGTAAAACCAGAAACCTAAGGACATAGTCCTAGGATAATAATACGCACCAAATAAAAAAGACGTGGAACAACGAAGGGAGACCCTTCGCAACCACGCATTTGAAACAATAAGACATGGAACACCGAAGGGGGACCCTTCGGAACCATGCATACATGAAAAAGAAAAACAACAAAAATATCAACACCTCCATTGCGAATTTGTACAAAAAAAAAACTTAAATTACAATACAATTTATTTTTCAGGACACACATCGGAAACATTCTCCGAAGCAGCCGCCGTCTCTACTAGGCGCTTCGCAGCCTCAGGATTAGAAAGCGTGGTTTGATAAATATGAGGAACAACCTCCTTCCTTCATCTCTTCAGCTGCTCCTCCAGGAATTGGATCTTCGACTGAGCAGTTTGCAGTTCCTCACACTTGTCACCCCACACCTTCCTAACCCCATCAACATAAATATTATTCTCCGACAGTCGCCTCTCAGAATCATCAAGCTTTTTGGCCAAATCGTCAAAAACTCCCTCTGCCTCCTTCAGTTTCTCCTGATATCGTTTATTGGAACAACGAAGAGCAATAAAAGGGATAGATTTTTCCATATCATGGGACAAACGGCGGATCTCATCACCGGCCCACTTGACGTCACCTCTTAAACGGGCCTCCCTGCCCTTCACTTCCACAAGCTCTCGGCGGAGACGGGCCCATTCATACCTCAATCATGATATGACGCTTTATCTACTTCTGAATCAGAATCGGTAAAAACGACTGGATACTTGGTCTTCACAGCGGATCTTTTCCAGCGACCCTGAAAATATGTCGGAGCAGGAGTCCCACCGGCAGATACGCCGGCGTGGGAAGATGAAGGTTGATTGCCACCAACAGTCCTTCTCATTTTAGCACGCGCCATCAGAGATTAAGATATATCAGAGCGGAATTACAGAATTTTCTCTGAGGAGATTGATTGAAACAAGGAAAGTGATAATCTTGGAAAGTGAAAAGACAAGGCTTTAATAGGGCTCACCTACTACTTCGGTTTCTGCGCAGGAAAACGAAAGGATCCCACTATCTTTTGGATTTATTCAAAAATGGTCCCTCCGCAATAAGTCACCACTCTTTAGTCCTCGATGAAGTTATAAAAGTTCCCTCTTGGTCCTTCGCGATATGGATTAGATTTTCTAAACACGGAAAAGAAGAATAGTCTAAAATTACAGTCTTTGAAGCCTCTAACATTAGACTGGGGGGCTTGACGATGTACCCCTCCGAATTGCTATATAAAGAAAACATAACGAAGCACATCTACGAAGGACAGAACCCCGAAGGCGATCAACTCAATCGAACAAAGCTAAAGGATTAACACAAATCCTTTCCAAAGATAAACACGATCCTTGCCTAGTCCGGAATGTTCCAAGGATTATCTCCTAAGGAAACCAAATCGGATAAACATGGCAAGTAGAGTTTTATTCAAAGAAGGAATAGGGAAAACCCTAACCTTCTCCTCCAAGGAACCTCCTCCTATAAAAAGAGGAGGATTTCTCCACATTCGACATCATCACCATCATACACAATATCAATATACGATCACAGATCGAGACAAAACCCTAACTAAAGTCGAACACGATTCGACAAGCTATTCAATCACCCTTCGTTGGCGTAAAGGAGCACCGCTCCTACCTTCGGGGAATCGCCAACAAACCCTAAAACCCTTTTAGGGTTTCTTCTGTAAAACATCTTTTCCATCCACAATCCTATTCACAAGGCTCGTGCGGTTCGGTGCACAATCTCCTGCCGCTAAGCTGCTGCTTCCTCTCGCAGACGTGATGATCCTGATGATGCGGATCAACACGAGGGGGAGAACAAGGAAAAGGAAGAGGCTACAGTTAGAGCCAATGCTGAAACGGAAGTGATTGGAGACTCGGATGTCAGAGATGATGCTCAATCTCAAGATCCTCCACATGATTTAGCTGAGAACACTGAAGAGATTAATATTGATGAGACTGAGGTTAGAGATAGTGGTGGCACAGAATTAGTTAGAGATTCAGATATCCGAGATGATGCTCAGTCCCAAGGCTTTTTACATGATCCATCTATTATTGGTGAAGACTTTCATGATCTTGACTTTCCAGATGTCCACTTTGATGATCCCAATGATGAAGATGGTTCTCCTAAGTCTTCTGATGATGATGATGACTTTGGTTTCGATAAATACCCAGATGTTCAACAACCTGTCACCTCCCTGAACCAACTAAGCTTTGATAACCTAATCAATCACCTTGCTAACCCTCATCTCTACAGTAACACCAGGGCTTCACAAGATCAGATCAATGATGGTTGTTTTAAAAAGAATACGGAGAAAAGAATTGATCATCTTAAGATACCATATGAACTCTTCAAATCCACAAAATTCCTTGAAGAAAAGGCATACAGGATTTTTTCTCAGAAACAAGAACTGATTGAGCTTGATATCGATAAAATAAGGGCAAGGCGTGCTTATGATCATGATCATCAAAGAGAGAAATACTTGAAAGATCTTGTTGAAGCAAGAAGTCGCAAGATTCCTAAGGCATGGAAAGATCAGTTCAAACTAAAGATCACTGAAGTTGTCAGCTTTCACTTCAAAGAATGGCGTGATGCAGGTTTTGCAAGAAAACCATGCCTGATGTGGTTTGTCGTCAAAAGAGAAGACAATCGTAAGTATGTTATCAGTGAAGCCATATTCAATCTTCTTTCTGCAGATGATATTATCTTTCTCCAAAATCATTTTGCAAGTAAACTAATTCAACAAGAACCATAAAGTCAAGAGGCATATTATGCAATAAAGAGATACATGGATAGTCTTATTCTGAGCCAAACACAAAAAGACTTTCAACTGGGAATCGAGAAGAAAAGAAAGAAGATCAACCTTAATGTGCCCAACCAGAAAATAAAAGGGGTAAATCTTGACAATTTCAACACCGGTGCCATATTTGATATACCAAAAGGGTTTGTGTTCGAAAGTGATCAAGGGCACAAAATCTTCATCAGACTCGACGAACTTTCCAAATATTCTGATGGTACGTTGTTGCAATGCCAGAAAGTTTTTGAAAGCTTGTATGAGTTCGAAGAGTCAGAGAAGGAAAAGAAAAAGATAATGAAAGTTGTTGATAAGACCAAGGCAAAGCTCAATCATAGAAAGAGAACAAGATTAATTATGAAAGCTCGAACACCGAAAGAACGTACTGGAGTAATTCATGTTCCCGAAGGCACCTGGGTTAGATATTCTCCAAATCATGAGTTCGGGCCTCATAACATTCCTCCAGTAAACTTTGCTGACAATATCATTGAACCACCTAACCGGCCTGCTGACCCGAAGTATCATTTCATTCCCAAATGCTTCTGGAAAGAAAAGTACAGCGAATACAAGAAACGAGCCTTCAAATATCAACCAAAACAAAAGCAACAACCTGAATCATCAACCAAGAAAAGGAACAGAAGGCAAAAGAAGAAGAGAAGAACCAGACAATAGACTTAATCAACAAAACTGCACTAAAGAGGGAGATTGTTAGATTATAATTAAGTTAATGCTAGTTTTGTACTTTTGTGTAACTTAAGTCCTTTTAATTAAGTATGGAGGGGTGCTAAGTGTAACTAACTATGTATATAAATACTCATCCATCACAACCTTTGTATGGTTAGCCTTCATAATATAATTTCCATTTCCTTTACATTTACAAGCTTTCTCTCATTCTCTCTCACACACTTAACATGAATTCTTAATCTAGCTTATGTTATCACGAACATAAGGTAGTGTTTTTGTATTAAAAAAATTAGCTAGTTCATGCTCATCCTTTACCTCTCAAATGTTAATTAATGGTTTCCTTATACATCTAGTAAACTTTTCTCATCAATAAATAATCTCTTCACTTATCAACTTAAATTTAATAATAATTTCTTAATTTTTAAAACAACATAAAGATATGGTTTTTTATACAAAACTTAAATTTAATAATTATTTCTTAATTTTTTAGAGGTTAATAACTGACCCTAAATGGAGCATGATCTTAAAAATTAGGTGTGGGAATCAAAAACTATTGTTAATATATTTTTCTTTTGGGAAAACATTTGATGAGGGGAGAGAGGACAAAAATTTAAACTTACTCTAGCGGACATAGTTTATTTTGTTTTTGCAAAAAAAACAAACAAAAACCATTGTGGTTCAATTGGTAATGTGGTACTCATGCTATGCGGAAGGTCATGAGTTCTATCCCAACCTCTGGCATTTTATAACTTTATTTTACATATTAAATATTAAATGTTATACACTTAGATGCTTATGTGGAAGTTTATGTATTTGAATAAATTAGTTGACGTTTATTTATTGGCGATTAGGATGGTTATACAATTAACTCCAAAGGCTCCACCCTTGGAGATGGTTTTTTAGTGGTTTTCACAGTTCTCACCGTTGTTTATTAATCCCTTAAGAGCGAAGCCTCGTAATGTATCCTTATATGTATAGCTCCATAATTGGGATTATAAATTTATATTTTTATTTAAATTTTTTTGTTTGTTTAATATTAACTAGATTATTGTCCCGCGTAATACGCGAGTGAACATATATAATTACTATAATGTTACTGTATATTAAAAAATATACATTAACAATATATATTATATGTTGGAAAAAAAAGTTGATATTACGATTATGACAATTTTTTGTTGATTATGTAAGCCACCATAAAATTTACGTTAATAGTTTTATAAAAACGGTCTAAAATGTCATTAACCCTAACAAAGTCATACCATTTATTTACTTTTATAGTATTCTCAACTTTTAAGTTTATTTCATTTTTGACATCGCTTTGTATACAAAAAGTGAAAAAGTTGAAAAAACACACGAACCTATGGAATTAATAGGAAATCAAAACAAACAGATATTATGGCTAAAAATCGTAATGAATGTTGTATTGGGTTTGAAGATAATAAAGTATAGTCTATAAAGAATTACGGAAAGAACGTCAAAGAAATAGTATGTATATATATATTATACTATATCTAGATATAAGCTTAGGTTACAAAATAATTATTATATATATTGTAAGTCTCAACTCAATAGATGGTACTACCTGAAGACACCTCAATGTCGATGGTGGGGTTACTTTGCAATATAAACACTGAACTGGAGACGACCAGTTGCAGTGAGTGTATACCAAGTTCTTGGATAGATTACTTATTTAAGTGACGATAAGTAAAAGACAATGCAATAATAGAAACTACTTGTAAAGTAAATTGATGAGACAATATGTATTTTTCAAGTGTAATTTATTTATTAACTTTAAATAAATTACAAGGTTGTTGCGGAACCAAGATAATACAAAGTATGTAAATATCCTAACAACCTATGAAATACAATTGATCTACACTTGGAAATTCTCTTGACAATCAAAACACTTAAAGTTGTGAAATGTTTCTTTTTGCGATTGAGAGAATATTGCACAAGTTCATCAAGAATATTGCAGGTTTGCAAAGTGTATTTTCTTGTTGTGCAAAGACCTCTATTTATAGGCAAAGTTGACATTGGGATGTCAACTTTGCCCGTACAAATATGGTTGAGAACATTTAAGGAATAGCATTTAATTCCTTAAAATGTTGTGTAAAGTTACAGAATAAAGTAACTTTTCTCAACCTGCTTTATGTACCTTTTTGTACTTTATACATAGATAAATCCTTTTATCCGTGTAATAGCACATAAAGCATAAAGGTCTTTTCCTCGTAATCAGTGTAAAGCTTTGTAAGTACTTTACACTGATGGTCTCCAGTTTGTATCTGACTAGAATGTCAACTGGGCTTCGCTGCCATTGTCATTCTCTATCTTCCACTTGTTGTCTTTGACTTCAACTGGAACGATTTTTCATCTGGTCAGATCTCAACTGGAGGAAGTCTTCAGTTGCGTTAACTGTACGTTGCAACTGGACTTCAATATATTTCTGGACAAATCTTCTTATTCTCCAGGTGCAACTGGAGACTGGCCAGTTTCAGCGAAACTGGTCCTAACAAATTCCCCCTATTTGTCCTGAAATATTACCAAGTCTTTTTCAGCTCTTGTATCTATACAAGTATGAACTGAAAGACTTGTTCGATTAAACCTATCTAAGTTTTCCAAGGCATTTTTATAGATCAATAAATGCCTTGGGTTTTTCTTTTGAGTTTGTTAGATTCAATCTGTTATCTACCTTGTGGTTACAAACTGGTAACTTCATTTATACAAGGAAATGAAATTTACACAAGTTACAGAATGTAAATAAAAAATACAAGTTAGATAAACTGAAAGGAAAACTTAATTAGATGGCCCTTCGTCAGTTCTCCTTCTCTTTGACACTGAAGAGATAGGACGAGAGTCTTCAGGATCAATGTTCAACTTTAGCTTCAAATTCTCTTTGTGTTGAATCTTGCCCTTCAAGAAGTTGACCCATGCTTTCTCAAACCTATTCTTTTGTGCCTTTGCTTCCAAAAAGTTTACCATCTCTACCCATTCAGAGAACCCATATTGCATTACACCAGGATTGTCAGTTTAACTAGTGGCCCTCTAGTATAACTGACTTCAACATGAAAGTACTTGGTGCCTGGCTTGATTGTTACAAAAACACCATTGATTGCCCCACTGTGCTTTCTGGTTGCCATGATCTGGGAATAATAGTTTCTAGCTTCAGATTCATTTGAGATTTTAATAGTCCCAGCTCCAGCAGCCTGCACAGCAACCTTGATGTCATCATTTGAGACTTCGCCAGTTGGTTCAAGGAAGGTTCTAAGATCAGCATCTCTGTGCAGTGGTTTTCTTGGTTGAGGGTTCCTTCTTGGTGGATTCAACACCCTTTTCACAACCTTCTTCACATTTTCAATTCTTTTAAGAATCCCACTGGCCCGATTCTCTTTAGCCTTCTCCACTGATATATTCAAATTTCTGGCATCATGCTCAGCTTCATCATCAGGATAGTGTCTGTCCAGTTCAATATCAAGCATTTCTTTCAACATGCCCACTATCCTTGCATCATCTTTCACTCTGGCATATTCCTCCTTAGTGATTCCCAACAGGTGAGCATCACTTATATCAAGTAATTTGATCTTAGCAAGATGTTCTCTGGCTTCAGCTTGGTTTGCTTGTTTCATTTTCTTTCTTTCTTTAATTTGATCTCCAAGCCTTGCCAATCGTTTGCTATCACTTTCTGAGACTGGAGGAAGCAAATCAACATTGCCAGTTTCTAACATTGGTACATCAGTGGCCGGCTGGGCAGATTCATCAGATGCTTTCCCTTTACCCTTATCCACATTCCCCCTATCAATCACATCTTCATCCTCTTCAACCCTTTGCTCACCAGTTTCAGTACTGGCAGCCACAACCATTTCTCTACCAGATTGACTTCCAGATGGAGTACTTCCAGTTGCAATTGGTGCAAGGACTGCACTTCTTTCCCCCTTGGCAGCTTCTAGACCTGCCCTTATGACTTCCCATTCAGAATGGTGAGATGGCAACCGGTCAAGAGGCTGCCATGTTTGCATGTCCTTGCACTCTTTAAAGATAGTGCACATCATCCTGAAAGATCTCCACAGATGGTTGGTTTCTTTAGACTGGGTCAGAACATTTGCTGCCACTTGTTGCTGACCAGTTTTCAGTTCATCCAAGGTCTTAGAATCTTCATTCAGACCAGAAACCACCTTGTCCTTAACCTCTTCATCCTTTTTCTTCAAATTTTCTACTTCAGTTGTCAGTTTGTCAATAGACTGAGAGTGAATTGATACCTGGGTGTTTAAATTATCAATGCTGCCCCTCAACTGGTTGATCTCAGTAGTAAGTGGGGCCAGATCAACCTGAGGAGTGGCCAACTTGGTGATCTCAGCTATCACCTTTTCAATCAGTTGTGTTTCTCTGGCACCCAGCGTATCATCAATTCTCTGACCAACTGAAGTCATCAACTGCTGCCCAAGCTCAGTCACATTCAAGCCAGGTTTTTCAACTAACTCCTTAACCTGCTTTTCAATCTCCTTCAAGTCAACTTCTGATTGTCTGACAGTATTACCCAGCAAGTTGGAGATTGAAGTGGTGACTTTGGACTGAGTAAGGTCGAAGGCTTCCTTTAGAGAAGTTGCCAGATTGTTGCAGCCTTCGACCAGCTCATTGAGCTTCTTGAATACCAAGGTCCTCATTTTCAGCAAACTTATTAATCCCCAGATCAACAACCTTAGAATTTGTAGTTGTATCCTTGTTGTATCTGGAGAGTGACTTGGTATTTTTATCAATTGCCTTTTGAACATCCTCCACCCTTTGAATAAGATTTTGGATGTCGGCTTGGAAAGAGGCAAATTGAGTGTCCAGTGACGGAGTAAAACGTGTCACTGGACCAGCAGCAGCTACTACTGGAGTAACTGGAGGAGGCAAATTGAGAGAAACCTCCCCAGTTGACATCGCAGCAGTTGAGGAAATAATAATAGGAGTGGTGGAAGAAGGAAGGACAGGAAATTCAAATTGTTGGACATGCTGAGAATGCTCAGGTGTGTCCAACGGCGGCGGTGGTGGTGGCATTTCTCGAAGGAGTGAGAACTGCCAGATGGTGATGGTGCCATACGTCTGTTTCCAGATATATAGCTATAAGTGGGAAATGGATTTTCAGTAAGCTCATTTTCTTGAGATGGTAAAATTGAAATTGAAGTATCTGGAGGCGAGACATGAGATGAAGGGTTTTGATCTTGTACAGAAGACTCAAAAATCTCAATGTCTGATGCAGTACCTTCAGAATCCGAAGATTCAATAAGGATTTCCTCGTCATTAACACTCATGTCCAAATCCATGAATGTAACTGAGGGCTGACCAGATTGGTCAGTCTCCAGATGACCTTCTCCAGTTTCCTGGAAGGTTGCATCTGTTGTAGATTCAGTTACCAAGGTAACGTCACCAGGGATAGAGGTCACTGGGGTTGCCTCAGTTATAATTGCTCTATCCACAATCATAACATCATCAGCCGTAGAGTTTGGAACCTCAGTCTCTAGCAGTGACTGGCCAGAGACGTCGTCAGTTCGTGCAAGAGAAGTGTCAGAAGATAGGCCGTGGACACTTTGTGCAGACTCTAACTCTATTCTGGGTTAGGGTAGCCCAGTATCATCTTCACCACCCTCTCCTACAGAAATTGCGAGGGTGGCTGCTTGCGGTTGTCCCATTTGACTTTCTCTAGGTTCCTGTTGGGAGGAAACTGGAGGGCTGGTTTGGTTTCTACTGTCAGTGGCAAGTGCTGACTGAGTCCTAGGGCGACGTGTTCTTTTTGCCTTTGGAGCTCCTGAAAGACCTGTTGGGAGGTCTCCAGGGTAGATTATTGAGGGGACAGACACGCTGGAGCTGGAGGGGTTAGACTGTTGCCCGGGTTCGGCAATGGTCACAATTCCAGCAGACGAACTGGTGGGTCCCTCATTGTTTTGAGGCCCGCCCAGTTGTCTTTCCGACTCACCTTGGACTGGTGCATCGGTTTTAGAGAATGCCAGCAACATTCTCTGAGGGATCTCAACCTCCCCATCGACAGATGTTAGGGAGTCGAGATTCCTCAGCAACTCTGGGACAGTGTACAATGATTGAGTATTATTATATTCTTCACTGCCCAGAAGTTGTAGAAAACAGAGTGACAAATACCTGGAGAAAGGGATGCATAATCCCCTGGAGCCCTTCAGTTTAATTACCAGGCTTCTGAATAAAATATCGGCAAAGTCAACTCTGAGTCCATTCCACAAGCAGTAAGCCATCTCTGCTTGTGTGGAGTTGATCTGGTCCAATCCACCAGAACTCCCACCCATACTTTCAACTAGGTGAATGAAGAAGTACCTCCAGGATGGTGAGAGGCCCTTCATAGTCATAGCACCTTTGACTTTCAATACCCCATTTTCCAAGCACTCCTTGTTTCCCATATCAAGGAGTACCTGGCGAAAATTGATGTTCTGGGATATCACAACTGGAGATTCACCCTCTCTCCAGTAGTTGAGGTGCAGAGCATCCCTCAACGTTTCAGCAGTAATAGTACACTGGACTGATCCATCTTTAAGGGTGAAAGAGATAGATGAACAGTCTTCTGAAAGTTCTGCTGTGTACCAAAACTCACACAAGTAATCATGGTACATCTTGCGTGGGTTGAGGGAAAAAGACTCGCTGAGGGGAGAATCACGAAGAAAGGCTTGGATTCTCCCGATTAATGTATCGGCGGCTTGAGTCCCTCTCAAACTGGCCATGGGATTGTTTGGATTTAATTTTATTGAAGCTGAATTTGAAGGGGCACCACTGGCTCGTTTGACATTTTGAGATGGATTATAAGGGACTGTAAGCAATTTACATCCCTACTTCTAGATTTAGGTGCCATATTTGAAAGATTTGAATATGAAACTGAAAATTTGGGAATTAGGGTTTTGATTTATGAAGCAGAGAGAGAAATGAAGAGTTTGATGATGATTGGAAGTAAATGAAAGAATGTAAAAGAAAGTAAATGTGATCGGAGTAAATAAGGGGTATTTATAATGAAATCATGATTCCAATGAAATACCAAGAATTATATTTTATATCAAAACTCAATTTTGTAGATATTTTACAAAAGTAATTTGAATTTTGAACTAAAAATTTAATTCTCCGTGTTAGCATTAAATGCTACGACGGCTTAACTACCCCACGCGCCCACTAACTTTCCATAATCCCAATAAAAAGTGTTGTCTTTTACAAAAATGACTCTAAACACGTCATATGACGATATTGAGTGGGTTAAAACACTCGAGTACCTTCATGTGTCACAAATATTGACCAAGTATTTTCTAACGTTATGAAAATCTGGTTGACCACCAGTTTTAAGACAAGACTGAACATGTACACTGGAGGATTAGTCCAGTGACAGTTTCCAACTGGAGAGTTCTCCAGTTGCCATTTTCAAACAAAAAGAATTTTGGTAAGAAAATTTATTTTGAGTCTTTCCCCCTAAAATAATGATCCAGAAATCGATTAGTGCCAGGATAGTATCACAAAGGCGTTCGATAGCCTGGCGAGCAAAGATTATCTGGACCTCCTCAACTGGAGAACTTCATCAGTGTCACTGACGCGTTCATAACAAAAATCTCCAGTTTTAAGGATTTAACATTCCAGTTCGCTGATGAGATTTTTAAAAGTTTTCTCATCAAGAGGTTTTGTAAAAACATCAGCGAGCTGTTTGTCAGTGGGGATGAAATGAATTTCAATATCTCCTTTCATAACATGATCTCGAATAAAATGATACCTGATGTCAATATGCTTTGTCTTAGAGTGCATCACTGGTTGTGAGATATAGCAATTGCACTGGTGTTGTCACAAAAGATTGGGGTCCTTGTATACTTTTGACCATAATCTAGTAACTGGTTCTTGATCCAGAGAATCTGGGTACAGCAACTGGCCGCAGAAATGTACTCTGCCTCAGCAGTGGACATAGAGACTGACGTCTGCTTCTTGCTGGTCCAACTTACCAGTTTTCCTCCAAGGAAATAACAACCACCAGTTGTTGATTTTCTATCTATCTTACAACCTGCATGATCTGAATCTGAATAACCCATTAGATCTAACCCTGAGCCTTTGGGGTACCAAAGACCAAGGCTAGGACACCCTTTCAGGTATATGAAGATGCGCTTAACAGCGTGCAAATGTGATTCTTTAGGGTTAGCCTGAAATCTGGCACATAGACATGTTGCAAACATTATATCTGGTCGACTGGTAGTTAAATACATCAGTGAACCAACCATACCACGATATTCAGTGGTGTTCACTGGTTTGCCAGTTGGGTCAGAGTCCAAATTTAAAGGTGCTGCAATAGGTGTGTTTTTCGATGGGATTGAATCATATTTGTATTTTCTTAACAAATCTCTGACATATTTTTCTTGGTTTATAAATATTCCATTTTCAGTTTGCTTAATCTGAAGACCTAAGAAAAATGTTAATTCTCCCATTAAACTCATTTCATACTCAGATGACATGATTTTAGAAAACCTTTTACACATTGCATCATCAGTTGAACCAAATATAATGTCATCAACATAAATTTGTACCAATAAGATATTACCTTTTTCTTTCAAGATAAATAAGGTATTATCTATTGCACCTCTTTGAAAGCCATTTTTGAGAAGATGTTTAGTTAAGTATCATACCAGGCTCTTGGGGCTTGTCTAAGACCATACAAAGCTTTGTTCAGTCTATATACCCAGTGAGGATGCTTCTCATTGATGAAGCCTGGAGTCTGCTTAACATACACTTCTTCTTCCAATGTTCCATTAAGGAACGCACTTTTGACATCCATCTGGAAGACTTTGAATTGCAGATGGGCTGCATAAGCCAGAAATATTCTGATGGCTTCAAGTCTTGCAACTAGAGCAAAAGTTTCATCAAAATCAACGCCCTCTGCCTGACAATAACCCTGGGCAACTAATCTGGCTTTGTTTCTTACAACATTGCCATCTTCATCCATCTTGTTCGGTAGACCCATCTTGTACCAATGGGTTCTTTCTTTAACCCTGGTGGACAAGGAACAAGTTTCCACACATTATTCCTTTCAAACTGGATAAGCTCTTCTTGCATAGCTTCAACCCAGCTTGGGTCTGCCATAGCCTCGTCAATCTTCTTCGGTTCAATCAGTGATAAGAAGGTGATGTTTAAGCATTGCTCACTGGTGGCTCTTCTAGTCTGAACCCCACTACTTGGATCTCCCACAATCTGTTCAATTGGATGTGCTCGAGTCCATTTAGTGTATTGACTAGGCTGGTGCAAAACAATATCAGTGCAAGTCACCTGGCGATCTTCTTCAGTTGCAGCAGCTTCTGGAGGAGGATCAGTCCAAACTACTTCTATATCCTCATCAGAGTCAATGAGGTCACGATTTGCATCATGAAATTCTTCATTAAAAGGCATTTCTTGAAGAACTGGAGAAGTTGGGTTTGAACTGGTGCTGATATTGGAGTGGCACGTACATCAGATCCAATCACCAGTTTCTGTGGTAGATTGAAACTGATGGAGGGATAAAATGAACTGTCACTGGTGGTGCTCTTCTTCTTAACTGGTTCCAATTGAGTGTAACTGGAAGCATCTTCTGGTGAAACAACTGACCGATGAACTTGGTCAGTTTCACCAAAATTTATTGGAACGACTGGAGAAATATCAAGGCTTGGTCTCTTGTTAATTGCATCACTTGACTCGTCAAATGTGACATGAATTGTCTCATGAACCTTTTGGAGTCTATAATTATAGACTCTAAAGGCCTTTCGAATATCTGAATAGCCTAAAAATACACCTTCATCAGCTTTTGCATCAAACTTTCCAAGCTGACTGAAATCATTTAAAATATAAACTGGACAACCAAATACATGAAAATATCCAATATTTGGTTTTCGATTCCTGAGTACTTCATAGGCAGACTTCTTATGTCTCTTGATGTAGACTGACCGGTTTTGGGTGTGACAAGCAGTTGCAACTGCTTCAGCCCAGAAACTGGTGGGAAGACCTGATTCAGATAGCATGCTTCTGGCCGCTTCTATCAGTGTGCGATTCTTTCTTTCCACAACTCCATTCTGCTCTGGAGAGTGTGCTGATGAGAAGTTTTGAGAGATGCCAGTGTCATTGCAAAATGTTTGAAGTACCTTATTTTGAAATTCAGTACCATTATCACTTCGCAACTGACAGACTTTTCGAGTATACTTGAGTTCAATTCGTTTGATGAGAGAGATGATTTCAGCAGGTGCATCACTTTTGGACCGGAGGAATACCACCCAACAATATCTGGTGAATTCATCGACCACAACTAGAGTGTACTTCTTTCCAGCTCTAGTTTGAACATTCACTGGACCAAAGAGATCCATATGAAGCATGTGAAGAGGTTCAGTAATGCTAAAGTTTTGCCTTGTTTTGAAACTGGCCCTTTTCTGCTTGTCCCATCTCACACCCTGGACATGACTTTTCTTTATTGAAAGAAATCTGAGGTATCCCATCAACCAGTTGTTTGCGAGACAACTTGTTAATATTTTTGAAATTAAGATGGGATAATCTTTTATGCCATAGCCAGTTGGTATCCTCATCAGCCTTGGTATAGAAGCACTGCTCTTTTGGAGCAGGTTCCATATCCATGATGTACACATTTCCTTTTCTTGGTGCAACCATCACCACTTTTCAATCCTTGTTAAATATGGTGCCTTGAGCAATATCGAACAAAACTCTGTAGCCATCATCACAAAGTTGGCTAACACTGATCAGGTTGTATTTCAAACCATTCACAAATGCAACTCTTTTGAATTCGACCTGTCCGTTATTGAGCACACCATATCCTTCAGTCTTTCCACTTTAATCATTACCAAACGTCACTGCCGGTCCATCTTGGACAGTGAACTCTTCAAGCAGGGGCTTACATCCGGTCATTGTCCGTCCAGCTGCGCTGTCCAGATACCAGATATTCTTCTTTCGATCGCCCTGCACACCCACAAAAATCATTAGTTATTTTTGTGAACCCATCTTTTCTTGATGGGTTCATTGGACTTCACTACAGAAGTCTCAGTTGATTGTTGTGGTGTTATACTGAAGACTGCATCTGGATCTTTTTCACCAGCTCCAGGTGCAGGAGTAAAAACGATTGGTATTTGATACTTTCTCCCCTTTTTCTTATCAGATTTTGTTCCAGATGGAACATTCTTTTGTTTTGGTTTTGAGGGGGGTTTAATATTTTGTTTTTCAACTGGAGGTGATGAACCTCCTTCCATATTTTTAATCCTGGCAGTACAACTCTGAACCTGTCTAGACAAAAGTTGGAGTTGACTTTCCAGTTTAGACAAAATATTGTTTTCATCAGGCTGCTGAACCTTGGACCTTGGTTCAGCTGGAGTTTTGGTCTTTTGAGTCTTGGGCTCCTTAGACTTCTGAGGTAAAGGCTTGTTACCAGATGCCTTTTTAACTGGAGCACTAGCCTGATTGGCTCCAGGTTTAACCTCAATGGGGGTGGTCTCAATTGGTTCAGTTTTGACAGTCTCGGGTTGATCATATGGGGTTTCAACCCTAAGAGCTGGAGGCAATGCATGAAGATCTGGTATGAGAGCTGCCATTTCAAGATCTCCAGATTTCCATGCATTTTTCTGGGCATCAATTGTTCTAGAAAATGCATCATAATTCTTTCCAGATGCTTTTACCCATGACATGATAATCATTTGTTCTTTTTCAAGATCAGATTTTAATTTCTGATTTTCAAGTTCAAAAGCCTCAATTTTCAAAACTGACTCCTTGAGAGCCAACTGGACACTTTGTAAATCATTTAATTGTGGTTTCACATTGTTTAGTTCAGTTAAGATAGTATCCAGATATCTTTCACTGTCTGCTCTAACAGTTTCCACAAAAGCCAAATCACCACTTAATGATTCAGCAAGGTCCAGTTTCAGTTCTGGATCAACCTGATTGTCATAATCACATACCTTTTCAAAATGATGTCCACCCATCTTCCAGTGATGACATCTTCCTTTGCCACATGCTGCTGTTGATCTTCCAAGGCCATGAAACACATGTCCCTTTCCTCTTCTTCATCAGCTGATGAGTCATCAGAGTACTCCCATTTTCCCTCAGTTTGTGCCATCAAGCACTGATCCTTTTCTTTTTCCATGGACAGGAGGGCAATCTGGGCCTTAAGCTTCTTATATTTAGCTTTATAGCTATCATCAGGCCGATTGAAATTAGGGACAGAGGGACCAGTTTGGTTGTTCATCTGACTAGATCTGCATTCCTTCATAAAATGACCTTTCTTACCGCATTTATTGCAGGTAAGATTGGTTTTATCCAGAGAGTTGGAGCTGGAAGCATTGTTTGGGCCATTAAATCTTTTAGATTTATGCTTAAACCTATTAAAGGTTTTAGCAATCATGGCTACCAGATCATCATCGTCAGTTTCATCACAACCATCACTAATTTCAGTGGTCAGGCCAGAGTTCAGGAAACTGTTTAACATCTCCTTCATTGAGTGTGACTGGACACTCTCTGCAGACATTAAAGCAGCACAAGGTCGTTCAGTTACACTAGCAACCTAGGGACTCTGGGCATGGTTCATGGCATCCTGCTCAGCCACCAGTCTTGCTGCATTATTATCTTCAGTGAATCTAAAGGCTCCAAAGAGCGATGCAAGAGTGTGACTGTGCAGGGTTTTACCTTGTCTCAAGACAAGAACCATATTTTCCCATTTGGAAGGAAGAATATCACAAAACTTCTCAAGAAGAATATCCTTATCCTTCTCTACACCCAAGCCTCTCAACTGATTATGAGGCTAGAAAACCTGGTGTAGTACCAGTTAGACTTTCATTGGGTAGAGCAAAGAAGGATTCATACTTCTTGTTCAGGGCAACCTTTCTGGTGACAATGGTGTCATCACCTCCTTCAAACTGAATGACTAATTCATCCCACATTGCCTTGGCACTGGGGAACAACACAAGTGTTGGAATTAAGTCTTCAGGGACAACTCCAAGGATCATGTTCTTGAGTCTGGTGTCCAGATCTACAAGTCTACGATCCTCATCAGACCAGTGGTCTTCGAGCTTTTCTCTCTGGAACCTCTTCTTCCAGTTGGATCTATAAGAGGACTTACCCCAAGAGACATGGGTATATATGGTCCATCCTTAAGGATTTTCAACATATACCTCTCTATCCCACCAAATACAAGAGCATTCTGGCCTTCCATGTACCAAGGGTCTCACTATTTCCATCAAATATGGGAACAGGAGTGTTAGAATAATGTACATGGACATGGTTTGGGGCAGTAGGAGGAGGAGGGTTTGTATTAACATTTTGAACAGGTGGTGTATTAAGAGGGTTTTCACCTTGACCAGAACCATCCCCACCTTCAGTAGTAGTCATCTAAGCAGATCTAGGCAAGTTATTAGCCTTCTGCTCTGATACCACTTGTAAGTCCAACTCAATAGATGGTACTACCTGAAGACACCTCTATGTCGATGGTGGGGTTACTTTGCAATATAAACACTGAGCTGGAGACGACCAGTTGCAGTGAGTGTATACCAAGTTCTTGGATAGATTACTTATTTAAGTGACGATAAGTAAAAGACAATGCAATAATAGAAACTACTTGTAAAGTAAATTGATGAGACAATATGTATTTTTCAAGTGTAATTTATTTATTAACTTTAAATAAATTACAAGGTTGTTGCGGAACCAAGATAATACAAAGTATGTAAATATCCTAACAACCTATGAAATACAATTGATCTACACTTGGAAATTCTCTTGAAAATCGAAACACTTAAAGTTGTGAAATGTTCCTTTTTGCGATTGAGAGAATATTGCACAATAACACCAAAGTATTGCAGGTTTGCAAAGTTTTAAGTGTGTTTTCTTGGTTGTGCAAAGACCTCTATTTATAGTCAAAGTTGACATTGGGATGTCAACTTTGGCCGTACAAATATGGTTGAGAACATTTAAGGAATAACATTTAATTCCTTAAAATGCTGTTAAAGTTACAGAATAAAGTAACTTTTCTCAACCTGCTTTATGTACCTTTTGTACTTTATACATAGATAAATCCTTTTATCCATGTAATAGCACATAAAGCATAAAGGTCTTTTCCTCGTAATCAGTGTAAAGCTTTGTAAGAGCTTTCCACACTTAATGGAATCATGTTGACTAACGTCGTTAGGTCAAATTCTAAGTCCGTGATATGTTTGTGTGGAAATATGTGTTTATGTGCCCTATATGTGAGATTTAATTATCTTTAATGAGTGACAATAAAGTAGATTTAATGATGTGTAAAAGGCCTTTGTAGTGTGCGAAAGTGCTTTAGTGTGTTATATGTATCCCCAATAAGTGTTTTTAAGCGAAACAAAGTCGATATGAAGTCCAGGGACTAGTTTTGCCAATGGTGAAAAGTTAAAAACGGGTTAAGAAAGGGATTAACCTAATCTAGGATCATTTTCCAGCAATTAACCTAATTAATAACACTTACACAGCCTCTCCAATCCCTTAATCGATTTCTAAAGCAATTGTTCAAGTTTTGGTTGAATTGATTGTGTATTTTGGGTTACTTTCAATTGGCTATCAAAGCAATCAGGTAATCAATGGGTGTTATATGTATTTTCAGTTCTAAAAGATGTTTTATATTGATTCAAAACTGATTTTAAAAAGGGTTTTGCAATTAATTAGAGTTTAAAAGATGTTTTGGTTAATTGATGTTCGTAATGGTGTTTAACGGGTCTATAATCGATCATTATGATCAAAATATGTTTAACAATGTCAAAAACGTGTCTTGGAAGAAGCCATTGTCGATCGATTCTGAAAAAAATGAAGAACAAGCCGTTTTTGAATTCTGGACGAAGTTAGGTTTAAGTTCGTTTGAGCCATCTTCGTAAAGCATAAATTCGTTTTCTGGAAACTATCTTCGTTTGACAAAACGAAGATCATCTTCGTTTGAAGCTAAAAACGAAGTCTAAGTTCGTTTGTGTGTTAAATTCGTTTTCTGGAATCTATGTTCGTATGATCCAACGAAGATGAACTTCGTTTGAGGTCTAAATTCGTTTAGGCTAAATTCGTAAGGTTTAAAGCTGGACTTTTACGTAGTCAGTCCTAAGGTCATACGAGATTTGTTTTAACGTCCCTAATGACTTATACTTCATATGTTAATGTACGATAGGTGTCGGGGATTACTATTAAGCACTATTAGCTCTCTGTTTGCTCGCGTACACTACTACGAGGTAAGATACACTACTTTTGTCACGCTGAGGGTGCAACGAAAATGGTTTCATAAACTATAACCTCCATAACGGTAATGTATAACCTAAAGTGTGGTTGGGTTGATATGGGAGGTACTCGGGGAATAATGATGACGATGCCTATGCCTAAAATGCTTCCCCGTAGTTATGTTTATGATATGATATGATGAACGGTGGTTTATGATATGATATGCGATGATATGCTTAACGATATTTTATGCTATGATGAACGGTGGTTAATGATATGATGTGATGTTGATTTGTGCATGTATATGTGGCTTGTTCATCTAGAACACTAGACCTTTTTAGGTTGCCATGACACGTGCACGTTTTAAGGGCCCTAACGTGAAAAGAGGATAGTATGGATTAGTTTAGGTTAAAGGTGGAAATCTAAACTAAATACGATAAATGCTCGAGCTAATTAGATGTTAATGTTATGCATAACCTGTGCCTTACGGTGGTAATAGGTACATCGTGCCTTACGGTGGTAATAGGTACGTATAGATGGTGCCTGACGGTGGTAATAGGTACGTCATGCCTGACGGTGGTTATAGGTATGTTAAAATGGTTGCTCGGGTGGTTCCTTGCAACAAGTCATATGTGGCGAGTAGTTTCGGGTGGCCTGATGACCCACCTATTGTCATGAACATAACGTGCTACTCATGGATCGACATTGTCTTTCCTTAATGGTAACTTCGGTTACAACTTAACGGTGACCTAGTCACAACTTAATGAGATGAGAAGAAATGACGAAATTGATTAGGCACACTTAGGGTCATGGACTCTATGCTTATA
>CM067168.1:141981987-142009487 GCA_034093135.1 Erigeron breviscapus
CGGATACACGTCATCCTCATTTGGAACTGGGCCCACTGAATACGAGTTCAATAAATTGGACAGTCTAATACAATTAAAGCTAATAACATGAGAGTCCTCAAATGTCTGATGCTAATTGTACGTCCAATGTCAAAAGAATGGCCCTATAATGCCAAATACGATTCCAAGACTTACTGTTGGTCACCTGAAAAGCATGAAATTTGAGAGGATCAACTTTCGAAATAGTTGGTGAGTTTACAGTGTGTTTGACTAAAAGACCAGTCGTCATTGGGAGCACACAATGACATGTAGTTATTAAGACAAGACAGTCGGGAGCAAGGTCCGACAATAAGACTAATTTCCCTCGCACAGGTCTCCCGTCTATAATGGGGTGCGGACCAGTATACCTCGCACAGGTCTCCCGTCTATAATGGGGTGCGGACCAATATACCTCGCACAGGTCTCCCGTCTATAATGGGGTGCGGACCAGAACCAAGACAGTCAGGCACAAAAACTGACAAGACAACCATTAGGATCTCATAATGGTAATAACTACATAAGGGGGATCATTTTAGTTCGTCAAACACAAAGAACAATTTAGTCAGCCGACAACATGGCAAGTCAAGACATATAGATCAAAATTTCATAAGACATGTATACACATTTTCAGACAGCCGTCAACATGGAAATTATAAGACAAATGATTTCATTTACCAAATCTCATGGCATAGACAAAGACAAATCATTTATAAAGTAGTCGTGTATACAGTAGTACATGCTTTTCAGGCCCAAAATAAAAAGGAAAAGGGCGCCATAAACTCACCTTAGCGATCAACGAGCTAAAAGTATGAGTAGTCTGAGAAAATGAGCAGTCTAGTCTCCACGTCTATCCAAAACCTAGGATATGAGTACCAATGGTGAGGTTCAAATCTCACGACGACAAGTATCCTACGTACAACTACTTAGCTATCAACCCTAGAATGCCACGACCAAGAATGTGATTTAAACGTCCATTTTATATGACTCAAATTACTAACGTCAATGACATTGTCATTATAGGGTAGTCTAAAGTACCAATTCGTATAAACGAAGTTCAAGTGTCCAAGATGTCAAAATCTGAAATCGTCAAACAGACTCCAACCTCGCGGCGCGACCTGGGCTGTGCAGAACCTCGCGGCGCGAGCCTGAAGGGTCGCGGCGCGAGTCTGGTTCAAGGTGAAGGTATGCTCGAATTTATACACACCTCGCGGCGCGAGATGAGCCACTCGCGGCGCGAGTTTCACCTGGTCGAGTGAAAACTAGGGTTTGCGAGATGAGCCACTCGCGGCGCGAGATGAGCCACTCGCGGCGCGAGATGAGCCACTCGCGGCGCGAGATGAGCCACTCGCGGCGCGAGATGAGCCACTCGCGGCGCGAGATGAGCCACTCGCGGCGCGAGATGAGCCACTCGCGGCGCGAGATGAGCCACTCGCGGCGCGAGATGAGCCACTCGCGGCGCGAGATGAGCCACTCGCGGCGCGAGATGAGCCACTCGCGGCGCGAGATGAGCCACTCGCGGCGCGAGATGAGCCACTCGCGGCGCGAGATGAGCCACTCGCGGCGCGAGATGAGCCACTCGCGGCGCGAGATGAGCCACTCGCGGCGCGAGATGAGCCACTCGCGGCGCGAGATGAGCCACTCGCGGCGCGAGATGAGCCACTCGCGGCGCGAGATGAGCCACTCGCGGCGCGAGATGAGCCACTCGCGGCGCGAGATGAGCCACTCGCGGCGCGAGATGAGCCACTCGCGGCGCGAGATGAGCCACTCGCGGCGCGAGATGAGCCACTCGCGGCGCGAGATGAGCCACTCGCGGCGCGAGATGAGCCACTCTGAAATCGTCAAACAGAATCCACCCTCGCGGCGCGACCTGGATGGCTCGCGGCGCGACCTGGGCTGTGCAGAACCTCGCGGCGCGAGCCTGAAGGGTCGCGGCGCGAGTCTGGTTCAAGGTGCAGGTATGCTCGAATTTATACACACCTCGCGGCGCGAGATGAGCCACTCGTGGCGCGAGTCTGGTTCAAGGTGTTGGTCTGCTCGAATTTATACACACCTCGCGGCGCGAGATGAGCCACTCGCGGCGCGAGTTTCACCTGGTCGAGTGAAAACTTGGTTTTTGACCACTCGCGGCGCGAGATGAGCCACTCGCGGCGCGAGATGAGCCACTCGCGGCGCGAGATGAGCCACTCGCGGCGCGAGATGAGCCACTCGCGGCGCGAGATGAGCCACTCGCGGCGCGAGATGAGCCACTCGCGGCGCGAGATGAGCCACTCGCGGCGCGAGATGAGCCACTCGCGGCGCGAGATGAGCCACTCGCGGCGCGAGATGAGCCACTCGCGGCGCGAGATGAGCCACTCGCGGCGCGAGATGAGCCACTCGCGGCGCGAGATGAGCCACTCGCGGCGCGAGATGAGCCACTCGCGGCGCGAGATGAGCCACTCGCGGCGCGAGATGAGCCACTCGCGGCGCGAGATGAGCCACTCGCGGCGCGAGATGAGCCACTCGCGGCGCGAGATGAGCCACTCGCGGCGCGAGATGAGCCACTCGCGGCGCGAGATGAGCCACTCGCGGCGCGAGATGAGCCACTCGCGGCGCGAGATGAGCCACTCGCGGCGCGAGATGAGCCACTCGCGGCGCGAGATGAGCCACTCGCGGCGCGAGATGAGCCACTCGCGGCGCGAGATGAGCCACTCGCGGCGCGAGATCCACTCGCGGCGCGACCTGGATGGCTCGCGGCGCGACCTGGGCTGTGCAGAACCTCGCGGCGCGAGCCTGAAGGGTCGCGGCGCGAGTCTGGTTCAAGGTGCTGGTTTGCTCGAATTTATACACACCTCGCGGCGCGAGATGAGCCACTCGCGGCGCGAGTTTCACCTGGTCGAGTGAAAACTTGGTTTTTGACCATTTTTAGCAACCCAAATCGTTTTCTAATTCAACCTTTGCATTACAACAAGTATAAACATGTTCAAAGAGTCTGAAAACTATCCATTTCGCCAACCATTTCACAATTTCAACCATTTTGATTTCAAAACCTAACTCTAAATCAAAATTTCATTTAATCAACCAAACCCTCAATTCATGTTATGTTCCAAGTCTATTTAATCAATAAATCATAAACGAAATTAACCCATAAGATTAATTTAGACAAATCAAAAGTTGAAGAAAAGTTTACTTACCAATATTTGATGTTCTTGAGAAAAAGAAGAAAATGGTGATGATGATGATGATAAAACCCTAATTATTATTGCAAAATGATTACTTCCTTTGATTTCTCCTTTGATTTCCTTGCCAAAACAGATTTTGATATTCAAGAGATTTTTGTGTGTGTGTGTGTTTCTATGTGTGTGTGTCGACCAGAAGCAAAGAAAGAAGAAAAGAAAAGAAGCAGGGGTTTTGGTGGTCTTTTTCTCACCACACATAAGTCAAACGGCCCATGTGGCCTCTTTTCTTGATATTTTTAATACCCCAAATTTGGTAAAATGCTTACGATTATTCACCGTATGACTAAAAGGTTACAATTTAAAGTAAATGCATTTTCCCTCGTCTCATTTTAGTTAAGACAAGCCAATAAAGTTTCGTCAAAGTGAACTTTATAACATTAAGTCTAGACAGTCTAATTATTTTGTACAAGACATAACCTTTAAATATTTATTTTAAGTTATTTTTAAAGACTCGACATTCGTCTAAATAGCTAATAGTCTACGTCATCAAGATACGTCTAATTTGACTAAGTCAAAAGTCCAAAAGTCTAATAATTTCCACGTCTAATGATTGTCTAATTGAGATTAAGACTAACCCGATGTTAATTAATTACGAGTTGTCACAGCATCCCCGACTTCTAAGGATTTCACCCCGAAATCAAGTCTTGCTTAGTAAAAAGATGAGGATAGTTATCCCTCATATAGTCTTCACGTTCCCAAGTTGAGTCGGGTCCATGTTTCGAGTTCCAACGAACTTTGACCAACTTGATACGACTACGTCTAAGTTGTTTGAGTTGTTGGTCTAAAATTTCAACAGGTTCTTCGACAAATTGAAGAGAGTCATTCACTTGCAGCTCTTCGACAGGTACTACTAATGTTTCATCAGTCAGACATTTCTTAAGATTTGACACATGAAACGTGTGATGAACGTGTTCTAGCTCTTGGGGCAAGTCGAGCTTATAGGCCACGGAACCAATTCTTTGAACAATCTCGAATGGTCCGATATAACGAGGACTAAGTTTTCCTCGCACACCAAAACGTGCAGTGCCTTTCCAAGGTGACACTTTCAACATGACTTTGTCTCCCACTTGAAACTCAAGTGGTTTCCTTCTACGGTCGGCCTAGCTCTTTTGGCGATCTTGAGCCGCTTTCTGCCGTGCCCTAATTTCAACAATTTGATCAGTAGTCTTCAGAACTAGTCCATATTTGTACAAACGACGTTCTCCAGCATCAAGCCAACAGACAGGAGATCTACATTTCCGTCCATACAAAGCATCATAAGGAGCACATTTGATGCTAGTGTGATAGTTGTTATTATACGAAAATTCAGCTAACGGCAAAAAGGTATCCCAACTACCCTTGAAGTCAATGACACATGCCCGAAGCATGTCTTATAAAGTCTGGATGGTACGTTCACTTTGTCCGTCAGTCTGTGGATGGTAAGCCGTACTCAAATGCAATTGAGTGCCTAGGGAGTCTTGAAAATATCTCCATGATTGTGAAGTGAAACGACCATCACGGTCAGAGATAATAGACAAAGGAACACCATGAAGTGATACGATCTTTTCAATATATAACTGAGACAATTTCTTTATCTTCCAATTCTCCCGTATTGGAATGAAATGTGCAGACTTCGTTAATCGATCGACAATGACCCAGATAGTATCGTATCCTTTCAGGGTTCGAGGCAGTTTAGTAATAAAGTCCATAGTAATCTGTTCCCATTTCCAGTTAGGAATTTGGGGTTGTTGGAGCAGCCCATAAGGCTTTTGGTGCTCCGCCTTGACCATTGAACAATTTAGACATTTTGAGACATAAGTGGCGATATCTCTTTTCATACCAGGCCACCAATAAAAGTCTTTTAGTCCATGGTACATTTTGTCAGCACCAGGATGGATTGAATACTTAGATCGATGACTCTCGTTCATTAAGAGTTCTCTAAGTCCATTGTACTTGGGAATCCACACTCTGCCCTTGACATGTCGGATCCCATCGCCATCCAATTCAAATAAACGTTCAGCATTCCACAATGCTTCTTTCTCAATACGCCCTGGCTGTAGGGCATCGTTTTGATCGTCCAGAACTCTATCCCTTAATGATGAGCCAAGATAAGAACTTGCTCTTTTTATGACAGAAAGGGAAATTCTATCTTTTCGACTTAGCACGTCAGCAACAACATTTGCTTTACCGGGATGATATTTGAGTTCACAGTCGTAGTCACTTAGTAATTCTACCCATCAGCGTTGTCTCATATTTAGCATTTTCTGATCGAAGATATGCTGTAGACTTTTGTGATCCGTGAATACAGTACACTTGGTACCATACAAATAATGTCTCCAAATTTTCAAGGCAAAGACAACCGCTCCGAGTTCAAGATCGTGGGTGGTATAGTTCTTTTCGTGGATTTTGAGCTGTCTAGAAGCGTAAGCAATGACCTTACCTTCTTGCATAAGTACACATCTGATGTGCTAAATCGAGTTTTATATTTTTAAAACTAGACTCACCTAAAAACTCACTACTACGCACTCACGGGCAGTGGACCCGATCGTTTGTAATATAGTTAACAGGTAAGACCGTGTTCGTTCGCAGGGATTGGTTGAACTAGTTGTTTCATAAAATGGTTTGGAAAAGGGTGTTACTTCAATCTCTTTTTAACAGAAAATTAAAAAACATAAAATGAAATGAAACTTCAGACAATAATATTAAAATTCATCCACCTTGACTTCCCTCGACTTCAAATGTGATTGCTTTTAATTAAGATCAAATTCTTTCGAGTTTAAAGACAGTCGTGAAAAGAATAACTTGCTCACGTGGTACCACCAACCGTAAACAAATCACCTCTTCACCTAAATTACTAGCTAAATTACCCCAGCCGGTACCACCAATGCTTAAGACAACTTCACTAATAAATAGTCTACTTGACTATCAAATTACCAATTATTCCTATGTAAAAATAACGTGGTACCACCAACCGTTATAAATTACGTTGACAAAATAATTCTTTCATTAAAATAATATTCACTATCATACCATGAACTAGTGACAATTGCTTATAGACAAACAACTCTTTTCAAATCACATATCAATTCAACTAGTACCACTAACGAAGAATTAATACACAACCAATATTATAATAATTATGTGAAAGAATTAAATCATCAAGATCTCAGAACAACGGTAATTAATAAACTCTTTGAATTAAGAACATAGCAATCACATCATTCGTCTTGTTTCATCAAGGTGGATGATAAATAGTTTAGCTACTCATATTCAATTGAAAATAATAATCAATAAAAGAGACGAACATATTGTACCAATTGCTTGAAGAAGATAAATTACTAGACAAGAAAAGTAGATACGATCCAGATGGGTGCCCGTGAATCTTCAGTGGATCCGCCTAAGAAATCTTGCTTGGAAACCTGATAGAACCCTAATAGAGCAGCTCCTGGAAAGGATGAAGTTCTCAAAAACCCTTAGGAAAATTCTCCCCAAAAGTCACCCCCGTTCAGAAACTTGGCCAGCTATTTATATGAATAAGTCGCGTAACGCCCGTTACCCTTTGTAACGCCCGTCACAATCCATCGACACCCGTAACGGCCGTCACATATGTGACGGCCGTAACACCTCCTTTGAAAAGCATACGGCCGTTAGGGACCCGTCACAGTAACTCACCAACTTCAATACATAACGGCCGTAATATATGCGACGGCCGTTACACTTTGAACTAGATCTCTAACGCCCGTCATATAAGTGACGGCCGTTACACCTTCCAGACTCCGCTTTCTTCATCTTTCACTTGGTTTCACCCGAATCCTTCTCCCGAGTCTTCCATAAATCATCAAAATCGATCAATTCATCCGCATAATCATTATTCAACCTGAAAACACTTAACATACCTCAAAGCATCGAAAGTTGGAAATAAGACTATATAAATAACGAATAAATGGTCCTAAATTCGCGTGGGAAATGGTATAAAATATGACACATCAACATCCCCCCCTTGGGACCCGTCACAGTAACTCACCAACTTCAATACATAACGGCCGTAATATATGCGACGGCCGTTACACTTTGAACTAGATCTCTAACGCCCGTCATATAAGTGACGGCCGTTACACCTTCAACTAGATCTCTAACGCCCGTCATATAAGTGACGGCCGTTACACTTTGAACTAGATCTCTAACGCCCGTCAATAATGACGGCCGTTACACTTTGAACTAGATCTCTAACGCCCGTCATATAAGTGACGGCCGTTACACTTTGAACTAGATCTCTAACGGCCGTAATATATGACGGCCGTTACACTTTGAACTAGATCTCTAACGCCCGTCATATAAGTGACGGCCGTTACACCTTCCAGACTCCGCTTTCTTCATCTTTCACTTGGTTTCACCCGAATCCTTCTCCCGAGTCTTCCATAAATCATCAAAATCGATCAATTCATCCGCATAATCATTATTCAACCTGAAAACACTTAACATACCTCAAAGCATCGAAAGTTGGAAATAAGACTATATAAATAACGAATAAATGGTCCTAAATTCGCGTGGGAAATGGTATAAAATATGACACATCAACATCCCATGCCTTGATGTGAGGCGTCACAGTATACCACGAAATTTTCAATGCCATTTGGTAATGCTAGAATAGGAGCATTACATAGTCTGTCTTTTAATGTCTGGAATGCCTTTTCTTGGGCATCCTGCCAAATAAATTCCTTAGTCTTCTGAGTTAACAAAGTCAAAGGTTGAGCAACCTTAGATAAATTCTCAATAAATCTCCTGTAATAGCCAGCCAGTCCAAGAAATTGACGGATTTCTGTCGGAGTCTTAGGGGCTTCCCACTTCTTTATTGCCTCGACCTTAGATGGATCCACGTGAATCCCATCCGCATTCACTACATGACCCAAGAAGTGTACTTCTCTAATCCAGAATTCACATTTTGAGAACTTTGCGTACAGTTCTTGATCCTTGAGCAGTTGTAAAATGGTTCTCAGATGACCTTCATGTTCGTCTTTAGTTCTCGAGTAAATCAGTATGTCATCAATGAATACAATGACAAACTTGTCGAGATACGGTCGACATACTCGATTCATTAAGTCCATAAACACAACAGGTGCATTGGTTAAGCCAAATGGCATAACCAAAAACTCATAATGTCCATAACGAGTTCTGAAGGCTGTTTTAGGAATGTCCGTCTCTCTGACTCTGAGTTGATGATATCCAGATCGGAGATCAATCTTGGAAAAGTGTGATGCACCTTCCAGTTGGTCAAACAAGTCGTCAATACGAGGTAAAGGTACCTGTTCTTGACAGTCAACTTGTTCAATTCTCTATAGTCAATACACATGCGCATAGAGCCGTCTTTCTTCTTAACAAATAAGATCGGAGTTCCCCAGGGTGATGAGCTTGGGCGAATTAGTCCTTTTGCCAACAACTCTTGAAGTTGTTCGGACAATTCTTGCATTTCTGACGGCGCAAGGCGATAGGGTGCCTTGGCCACGGGTGCAGCTCCAGGGACCAAGTCTATGCTGAACTCAACTGGTCTATGAGGTGGAAGTCCAGTCAAGTCTTCGGGAAACACCTCCGGAAAATCTTTAACAACTAGAATATCTTGTATGCCTTTACCCTCTGGTTTCCTTTCAACCACTGGTGCCAAGAAAGCAGGGTATTCTTTTTGTAAGTATCTATTCGCTTTTATCGCCGACACCAAAATTAATTCCTTCCCTGACTTGTCTCCTTGCACTATCAACGTTTCGTCATTTGGTAGAGGTATTCTCACAACTTTCTCGTAACAACCAATATCAGCGCGAACTCTAGACAACCAGTCCATACCAACGATCACATCAAAACTTCCTAGCTCTATGGGAATTAGATCAGTTTTAAAGGTTTTACCAGACAATGTCAAATTGCAATCTACTAAATGATCTCTAGCAACATACTTTTGACCGTTTGCATATTCGACGATATAAGTTTCTTTCATGGGGATAGCTACTATATTAAATCGAGACTTAAATTCTAAGGATATAAAGCTTTTATCAGCACCAGAGTCGAATAACACAAAGACATAATGATTATTGAGTATGAATGTACCTATCACAACGTTGGGATCACGTCGTGCATCAGCAGCATCCAAAGCGAAAACTCGACCTCTGCCTTGTCCTCCTTGATTCCTAGCTTGATTGTTCCCCGCATTGTTCCTCATGGGAACTATAGCATTGTTGTTCGGGTTTAGATTGAGTCGTGGATAAGCGGGTCGCATATGGGTTTCGCTCCCACACTCGTAGCATTGATTGGGTGCCTTCTCCTTACAGTATTTTATCAAATGTCCCGTCTTTTTACAACGGTGACAAGTAGGACAATTTCCCCTGTGATGGAGGTTACACCTATTACACTTGGGGTCTATGCCAGTGTACCTCTTGACGTCTTGAGCAACCACAACAAAGTTTCTGGCAGTCCTAAACCTCTTGCCATTTCCACCGTCGCCAAAACTACTAGAGGCATGATCATTCCTTCTCTTGACAACCTCATTTCCAACAGAAGAACCAGTGGTTCTTTTCAAGTCTATCACCATCCGGTTGGTTGCACTAACTGCCGCTTGAAGAGTCAAAGGATTAAAAGCGGCTACCAACCTTCGGACATCAGGTGACAAGCCATAACAGTATCTTTCGATCAATTTCTCCTCCGTATCTACCATACGAGGGACTAGTCTTTCCAACTCATGAAAACGAGTTGTGTATTTCTCGTTGTCTAGTCCAATCATACTATGATTCCAGAATTCACCTTCCATTTTCTGTACTTCCTCCCGAGGACAGTACTTTTCCATCAACATCCTTTTAAAGTTCAACCAAGGTATTCTATTAGCTGGCTCTCGACCACGAGTCCTTATCTGCTTGTTCCACCATGACAAGGCGTGCTTTTGAAATTGAGAGGCAGCATATTCCACTTTGTTCTCTTCGGCACAACGGCTGATATGAAGCACCACCTCTATGCTTTCTAGCCAATTGATTAGTCCGACAGGACCTTCGGTGCCATGGAACTCCTTTGGCTTACAATAAGTGAAGGTCTTAAAGTCACTCCCGTGCAGATGAACTCGAGGAATAACTTGTTCAGCCGTAGGTTCGACATTGTTACTATTGTTAGCATGATGATTATTATTGGCGTTCATGCTCGCCGTGATCTGAGCGACTAAAGTAGGAATAGCGGCCAACAACTGGTGTGTCACAAATGCTGCCATATTATTATCCCCGCCAGTATGTGGGGTAGATCCAGGACCAGTGTTCACATTTGCAGCAGCAGTCTCTGGTCCTTGCTGGATCACAGGTTCTTCCTGTTCAACTTCATTAGGTTTAGGAGTTGATCGAGTAACTCTCTTTTGAGCAGTTTTCTTACTTGGAGCCTTTTTCTGGATTTTGCTTCGCGTCTTGGGAGCCATAAGTCTATGACATGAACAAAAATGTCATTTAGAGATTTCCATGAACAAGTTATTCAGAATGTAGCTTTGCAAGACAGATGACAGTACAATGCAAGTCACAAATTGTTGACTTGTACGAATTTATGTACTAGACAAGACAAGAAAATATGGAACATCATATTTCTAGAGTTAAGAATAAGCAAATGGCATAGTCTGAACAAGTATGTAAGCCAAAAGACAATCGTATTTCATTGATATTCAAAAATTTACATAGTCTGATAGGTACGATTCAAAAACATGTGGGAACTACATCCACAAAAGATAGACTACAACTCAAAGTACAAGAGTATGAGTTGTTATAAGTTCTATGCTTACAATACATTACTACTACAAGATTACATCTTGAAAAGAACAACGACTAGCAAAGCCACAACCAAGGCTACCAAAACTAACAGTATCCAAACCAATGTCCCGATAGTCTCCTTCCCCTCCTTAGCAACAGTCATAGCATCAGAAGCATGAAGATAAGCTCCAGTCAACGCTTGGGCTTGATTCTCAATAGCCTCCCTAGTACGGATGAGAGAGTTGTTCATCCTTGACATTTTTCGGAGATAATATTTCGACCTATCAGTTGCATCAGCAACTGGCATCACTTCAGCAGCATTGGGATTGTAAACAGGCACTCTGGAGGAACCCGCAGCATACGGATCGCCCAGAAGAAAAGAGGGACCAAACACACGGTTGTCCTGAACCGGTGCAGAAGGACCAGGAGCATTAGGGTCTCGAGGAGCATAAGGCAGACGAGCTCCCTCAGTAGTTCTCCTCTGATATGGAGCTACCGGTGACAGAGAGGGTTGAACATGAATAGATACATGTTCATTTCCAGATTCACTGGATGTTGACACCAGGTTAATGGGGCGAGACTCATTGCCCGAAGCCTCAAATTGTTCCTCTTCAGAAGAGTGAGGAACACGAGGAATGGAGTTTGCTACCACTGGAACTTGAGGAGTACCAGGAACAACAGCATAAGAACTAGCTCCGTCCGACATGACAAGTCTGAAAGGATAGTCAAAGAATCCATATAAGTCTAATGGATGAGACAGTACAAGTCAAATGGATGTGACAGTACACAACCTACGAATTTTTAAAGAAATCTTTGTCTAGCCTATACACATACGATTTGGGTTTCTATTAACAATATACCTTCAATGCTTATATATAGGGTCACCCGCAGCCTTCCCACCACATTTACAGTATATTGTTAATATAATCCAAACTATCACTTATATAAGTCTCATGTATACACATATGATTTGGGTTTCTACTCCTAACATACCTTCAATGCTTATATATAGGGTCACCCGCAGCCTTCCCACCACATTTACAGTATATTGTTAATATAATCCAAACTATCACTTATATAAGTCTCATGTATACACATATGATTTGGGTTTCTACTCCTAACATACCTTCAATGCTTATATATAGGGTCACCCGCAGCCTTCCCACCACATCTACAGTATGTTGTGAGTATAATCCAAACTATAACGTATATACAAAGTCTAAGATATTTATTTCGAGCCTTATGATGACGTCATCACGAGGTGATGATGACGTCATCACGAGGTGATGATGACGTCATCACGAGGTGATGATGACGTCATCACGAGGTGATGATGACGTCATCACGAGGTGATGATGACGTCATCACGAGGTGATGATGACGTCATCACGAGGTGATGATGACGTCATCACGAGGTGATGATGACGTCATCACGAGGTGATGATGACGTCATCACGAGGTGATGATGACGTCATCACGAGGTGATGATGACGTCATCACGAGGTGATGATGACGTCATCACGAGGTGATGATGACGTCATCACGAGGTGATGATGACGTCATCACGAGGTGATGATGACGTCATCACGAGGTGATGATGACGTCATCACGAGGTGATGATGACGTCATCACGAGGTGATGATGACGTCATCACGAGGTGATGATGACGTCATCACGAGGTGATGATGACGTCATCACGAGGTGATGATGACGTCATCACGAGGTGATGATGACGTCATCACGAGGTGATGATGACGTCATCACGAGGTGATGATGACGTCATCACGAGGTGATGATGACGTCATCACGAGGTGATGATGACGTCATCACGAGGTGATGATGACGTCATCACGAGGTGATGATGACGTCATCACGAGGTGATGATGACGTCATCACGAGGTGATGATGACGTCATCACGAGGTGATGATGACGTCATCACGAGGTGATGATGACGTCATCACGAGGTGATGATGACGTCATCACGAGGTGATGATGACGTCATCACGAGGTGATGATGACGTCATCACGAGGTGATGATGACGTCATCACGAGGTGATGATGACGTCATCACGAGGTGATGATGACGTCATCACGAGGTGATGATGACGTCATCACGAGGTGATGATGACGTCATCACGAGGTGATGATGACGTCATCACGAGGTGATGATGACGTCATCACGAGGTGATGATGACGTCATCACGAGGTGATGATGACGTCATCACGAGGTGATGATGACGTCATCACGAGGTGATGATGACGTCATCACGAGGTGATGATGACGTCATCACGAGGTGATGATGACGTCATCACGAGGTGATGATGACGTCATCACGAGGTGATGATGACGTCATCACGAGGTGATGATGACGTCATCACGAGGTGATGATGACGTCATCACGAGGTGATGATGACGTCATCACGAGGTGATGATGACGTCATCACGAGGTGATGATGACGTCATCACGAGGTGATGATGACGTCATCACGAGGTGATGATGACGTCATCACGAGGTGATGATGACGTCATCACGAGGTGATGATGACGTCATCACGAGGTGATGATGACGTCATCACGAGGTGATGATGACGTCATCACGAGGTGATGATGACGTCATCACGAGGTGATGATGACGTCATCACGAGGTGATGATGACGTCATCACGAGGTGATGATGACGTCATCACGAGGTGATGATGACGTCATCACGAGGTGATGATGACGTCATCACGAGGTGATGATGACGTCATCACGAGGTGATGATGACGTCATCACGAGGTGATGATGACGTCATCACGAGGTGATGATGACGTCATCACGAGGTGATGATGACGTCATCACGAGGTGATGATGACGTCATCACGAGGTGATGATGACGTCATCACGAGGTGATGATGACGTCATCACGAGGTGATGATGACGTCATCACGAGGTGATGATGACGTCATCACGAGGTGATGATGACGTCATCACGAGGTGATGATGACGTCATCACGAGGTGATGATGACGTCATCACGAGGTGATGATGACGTCATCACGAGGTGATGATGACGTCATCACGAGGTGATGATGACGTCATCACGAGGTGATGATGACGTCATCACGAGGTGATGATGACGTCATCACGAGGTGATGATGACGTCATCACGAGGTGATGATGACGTCATCACGAGGTGATGATGACGTCATCACGAGGTGATGATGACGTCATCACGAGGTGATGATGACGTCATCACGAGGTGATGATGACGTCATCACGAGGTGATGATGACGTCATCACGAGGTGATGATGACGTCATCACGAGGTGATGATGACGTCATCACGAGGTGATGATGACGTCATCACGAGGTGATGATGACGTCATCACGAGGTGATGATGACGTCATCACGAGGTGATGATGACGTCATCACGAGGTGATGATGACGTCATCACGAGGTGATGATGACGTCATCACGAGGTGATGATGACGTCATCACGAGGTGATGATGACGTCATCACGAGGTGATGATGACGTCATCACGAGGTGATGATGACGTCATCACGAGGTGATGATGACGTCATCACGAGGTGATGATGACGTCATCACGAGGTGATGATGACGTCATCACGAGGTGATGATGACGTCATCACGAGGTGATGATGACGTCATCACGAGGTGATGATGACGTCATCACGAGGTGATGATGACGTCATCACGAGGTGATGATGACGTCATCACGAGGTGATGATGACGTCATCACGAGGTGATGATGACGTCATCACGAGGTGATGATGACGTCATCACGAGGTGATGATGACGTCATCACGAGGTGATGATGACGTCATCACGAGGTGATGATGACGTCATCACGAGGTGATGATGACGTCATCACGAGGTGATGATGACGTCATCACGAGGTGATGATGACGTCATCACGAGGTGATGATGACGTCATCACGAGGTGATGATGACGTCATCACGAGGTGATGATGACGTCATCACGAGGTGATGATGACGTCATCACGAGGTGATGATGACGTCATCACGAGGTGATGATGACGTCATCACGAGGTGATGATGACGTCATCACGAGGTGATGATGACGTCATCACGAGGTGATGATGACGTCATCACGAGGTGATGATGACGTCATCACGAGGTGATGATGACGTCATCACGAGGTGATGATGACGTCATCACGAGGTGATGATGACGTCATCACGAGGTGAATTGCGGGCTGGGCTTCAACAGATTTCGTGGGCTTTGCACGAACTGCCACTTCGTGATGACGTCATCACGAGGTGATGATGACGTCATCACGACCCTGTTGACGCCATCTCTTCATAACAATCAGCCCGCTAAATTGCATTGCAACGGACAATAAGTCATGCACGAAACGTGCATCTACAGACTCCCCCTTTTCCGTTGCAATCAATTCTAGATAAACTCCGATAATCAATAGCTATCGAAAAACCTGAATCCACTGGCTCTCCCTTAACATATGATATCGAGTCTTCTTGTTGAAACTCGATCTTCTGACATCACATCCCGATCTTCAAACTGCAAAGTCCATGTCCCTCTATGACAACCAACTAACCCAACACATCTCATTGTAGTTCTCCCCCTCAACAATTAACCACCTCCGAATTAAGCATTGCAACCTTCCACTTAGGATCGTCGCTCTAGAAATTAATCTCGCCTTGCCTAACCGGCATATAATAGAGAAGTTGAATTTCCAACAATCAGCATCAAATCAATCAGCTATCACAAAGATAAGAAACTCTACAACCTGAATCACAAAATGTAACACCATAGACCCTGTCTCAAATAGCAGCATCTAACTCCGTCTTGTATCTCCACAACTCTACTAATCACCTGAAGTCTTTCTTATCAGATCTCCCCTTCAGTTATATAAACCGCCAATCACATAAAGATCTTAGTTCTAAGCAATGACACTCACGAGTTGCTTGACTATCATCCTTACATTATGGAATATAGATAGGTTCAATCTTCAAATACTCAAACAACAAATAACCAGCTTCATCATTTCAATACTTCAACAAAGTTTTAGCTATGTCTCGTATCTTCATTGCTCCAATACTTTGACAAAAGCTTCCATAACTGCTATATTAAAGACCATAATATGATCTTCATTACTCGAGCATTCACCGTCAATTGTTAATCCTAACAGAAAAACACTTTGATCTCAACTCGAGTATTTTCAGAATTTTACTTAGAAATCCGAGAGAAACATTAAAGTTTTATCCCCCCTATTTCTCTGCAACAATTCTGAATGAACAACCTATGTTTAGGTTATAAATATCTCTCATTCTTGAGGATCTCCAAAAGGCTAAGAGATGAAGCCAAAATCTCTTTTGCCGAAAACAGGGTATTACCGTTTTCCCTTCAAAATACTGGGAAAACTCATTTACATGAAACATTGGTATTCATGTAAATTTTTATTTCTAATGTTGTGGGAAATTTTTGATATTTGCCGAAAATTTTCATCCAAAACGTGTCGAAAACGCACAAAAATGGACCGAAAATTTTTCGAACGCTACCAAACTTCAAATCTCCATGAATCATGCCATTTTAAGACTATGTTTTTTTTTTTTTTTTTTTTTTTGGTTTTTCTACTACCCTGTCTTGTGTGCTTCAAAGGATATGTATGCACACAACTTGGAACCTCTTTACTCGATCTGTTTCTTGTTATAAGCTTGAAACAAGGAAGTAAAAATCTTCGTGATAATGCAAGCACGGGGGACAAACCTCTACGTGATGACATAAGCACGAACTTGTTTCAGATCGATATATCATCTTCAGCATGACGTCAACGCGAAGTCGTGAATACTTAGGCATGACGTAAGCACGAACTTGATAGAAAATAAGTGATTATCTTCGTGGTGATGTCAGCACGAGGTAAAGTCCTCTTCGTGGTGACGTATACACGAACTTAATCAGTAATTCGTGATAACTTGTCCATGAACTCGTGGTGATGTCACTGTGAACTTGATCCACTTCGTGCTGACGTAAGCACGAAGTCAAACGAAATAATCATGCGAATAATAGCCAGTTCGTGCTGATGTAAGCACTAGGCAAAAATCTCTTCGTGCTGACGTAAGCACGAAGTCACACGAATTTCTTCATCTTCACGAATTGACACACGAATTCGGCAGAAAATCCTCAATTTAGATCGTGATTGAAGACTAAATTGTCTTCCCCGCTCTGATACCAATTGAAAGTGCGGTTGGATCGATCAAATCACGACCATTACGACTACAAACGTGCGGAATCCATTCATAATCGTCTTTGAGGATTCTAAATAAACATGAACATATAATACACGAATTGAATAAGAACAAGAGATATAAAAACGAATTCGTTTATTATTCAGTCATCTCGATTACAATACAATGATAAATCCGTATAGAAAACATCTCAATGATTACGGATTACAATCAAAGAGACGACAATAATAATGAATTACATGGGCGGACACGGTGTATAGATCTCTACACCGATCCTATGAATAGTTTCTGTCTAGACTCAAACCATTAACCCTAAACAATAACCTAAGTCTTCTATATATAGGCTGCTAAATGGGCTGGGCTTCAACACATTTCGTGGGCTTTGCACGAACTGCCACTTCGTGATGACGTCATCACGAGGTGATGATGACGTCATCACGACCCTGTTGACGCCATCTCTTCATAACAATCAGCCCGCTAAATTGCATTGCAACGGACAATAAGTCATGCACGAAACGTGCATCTACAGACTCCCCCTTTTCCGTTGCAATCAATTCTAGATAAACTCCGATAATCAATAGCTATCGAAAAACCTGAATCCACTGGCTCTCCCTTAACATATGATATCGAGTCTTCTTGTTGAAACTCGATCTTCTGACATCACATCCCGATCTTCAAACTGCAAAGTCCATGTCCCTCTATGACAACCAACTAACCCAACACATCTCATTGTAGTTCTCCCCCTCAACAATTAACCACCTCCGAATTAAGCATTGCAACCTTCCACTTAGGATCGTCGCTCGAGAAATTAATCTCGCCTTGCCTAACCGGCATATAATAGAGAAGTTGAATTTCCAACAATCAGCATCAAATCAATCAGCTATCACAAAGATAAGAAACTCTACAACCTGAATCACAAAATGTAACACCATAGACCCTGTCTCAAATAGCAGTATCTAACTCATTCTTGAGGATCTCCAAAAGGCTAAGAGATGAAGCCAAAATCTCTTTTGCCGAAAACAGGGTATTACCGTTTTCCCTTCAAAATACTGGGAAAACTCATTTACATGAAACATTGGTATTCATGTAAATTTTTATTTCTAATGTTGTGGGAAATTTTTGATATTTGCCGAAAATTTTCATCCAAAACGTGTCGAAAACGCACAAAAATGGACCGAAAATTTTTCGAACGCTACCAAACTTCAAATCTCCATGAATCATGCCATTTTAAGACTATGTTTTTTTTTTTTTTTTTTTTTTTTTTGGTTTTTCTACTACCCTGTCTTGTGTGCTTCAAAGGATATGTATGCACACAACTTGGAACCTCTTTACTCGATCTGTTTCTTGTTATAAGCTTGAAACAAGGAAGTAAAAATCTTCGTGATAATGCAAGCACGGGGGACAAACCTCTACGTGATGACATAAGCACGAACTTGTTTCAGATCGATATATCATCTTCAGCATGACGTCAACGCGAAGTCGTGAATACTTAGGCATGACGTAAGCACGAACTTGATAGAAAATAAGTGATTATCTTCGTGGTGATGTCAGCACGAGGTAAAGTCCTCTTCGTGGTGACGTATACACGAACTTAATCAGTAATTCGTGATAACTTGTCCATGAACTCGTGGTGATGTCACTGTGAACTTGATCCACTTCGTGCTGACGTAAGCACGAAGTCAAACGAAATAATCATGCGAATAATAGCCAGTTCGTGCTGATGTAAGCACTAGGCAAAAATCTCTTCGTGCTGACGTAAGCACGAAGTCAAACGAAATAATCATGCGAATAATAGCCAGTTCGTGCTGATGTAAGCACTAGGCAAAAATCTCTTCGTGCTGACGTAAGCACGAAGTCACACGAATTTCTTCATCTTCACGAATTGACACACGAATTCGGCAGAAAATCCTCAATTTAGATCGTGATTGAAGACTAAATTGTCTTCCCCGCTCTGATACCAATTGAAAGTGCGGTTGGATCGATCAAATCACGACCATTACGACTACAAACGTGCGGAATCCATTCATAATCGTCTTTGAGGATTCTAAATAAACATGAACATATAATACACGAATTGAATAAGAACAAGAGATATAAAAACGAATTCGTTTATTATTCAGTCATCTCGATTACAATACAATGATAAATCCGTATAGAAAACATCTCAATGATTACGGATTACAATCAAAGAGACGACAATAATAATGAATTACATGGGCGGACACGGTGTATAGATCTCTACACCGATCCTATGAATAGTTTCTGTCTAGACTCAAACCATTAACCCTAAACAATAACCTAAGTCTTCTATATATAGGCTGCTAAATGGGCTGGGCTTCAACACATTTCGTGGGCTTTGCACGAACTGCCACTTCGTGATGACGTCATCACGAGGTGATGATGACGTCATCACGAGGTGATGATGACGTCATCACGACCCTGTTGACGCCATCTCTTCATAACAATCAGCCCGCTAAATTGCATTGCAACGGACAATAAGTCATGCACGAAACGTGCATCTACAGACTCCCCCTTTTCCGTTGCAATCAATTCTAGATAAACTCCGATAATCAATAGCTATCGAAAAACCTGAATCCACTGGCTCTCCCTTAACATATGATATCGAGTCTTCTTGTTGAAACTCGATCTTCTGACATCACATCCCGATCTTCAAACTGCAAAGTCCATGTCCCTCTATGACAACCAACTAACCCAACACATCTCATTGTAGTTCTCCCCCTCAACAATTAACCACCTCCGAATTAAGCATTGCAACCTTCCACTTAGGATCGTCGCTCGAGAAATTAATCTCGCCTTGCCTAACCGGCATATAATAGAGAAGTTGAATTTCCAACAATCAGCATCAAATCAATCAGCTATCACAAAGATAAGAAACTCTACAACCTGAATCACAAAATGTAACACCATAGACCCTGTCTCAAATAGCAGCATCTAACTCCGTCTTGTATCTCCACAACTCTACTAATCACCTGAAGTCTTTCTTATCAGATCTCCCCTTCAGTTATATAAACCGCCAATCACATAAAGATCTTAGTTCTAAGCAATGACACTCACGAGTTGCTTGACTATCATCCTTACATTATGGAATATAGATAGGTTCAATCTTCAAATACTCAAACAACAAATAACCAGCTTCATCATTTCAATACTTCAACAAAGTTTTAGCTATGTCTCGTATCTTCATTGCTCCAATACTTTGACAAAAGCTTCCATAACTGCTATATTAAAGACCATAATATGATCTTCATTACTCGAGCATTCACCGTCAATTGTTAATCCTAACAGAAAAACACTTTGATCTCAACTCGAGTATTTTCAGAATTTTACTTAGAAATCCGAGAGAAACATTAAAGTTTTATCCCCCCTATTTCTCTGCAACAATTCTGAATGAACAGCCTATGTTTAGGTTATAAATATCTCTCATTCTTGAGGATCTCCAAAAGGCTAAGAGATGAAGCCAAAATCTCTTTTGCCGAAAACAGGGTATTACCGTTTTCCCTTCAAAATACTGGGAAAACTCATTTACATGAAACATTGGTATTCATGTAAATTTTTATTTCTAATGTTGTGGGAAATTTTTGATATTTGCCGAAAATTTTCATCCAAAACGTGTCGAAAACGCACAAAAATGGACCAAAATTTATTCGAACGCTACCAAACTTCAAATCTCCATGAATTGACACACGAATTCGGCAGAAAATCCTCAATTTAGATCGTGATTGAAGACTAAATTGTCTTCCCCGCTCTGATACCAATTGAAAGTGCGGTTGGATCGATCAAATCACGACCATTACGACTACAAACGTGCGGAATCCATTCATAATCGTCTTTGAGGATTCTAAATAAACATGAACATATAATACACGAATTGAATAGTAATTCGTGATAACTTGTTATCTTCGTGGTGATGTCAGCACGAGGTAAAGTCCTCTTCGTGGTGACGTATACACGAACTTAATCAGTAATTCGTGATAACTTGTCCATGAACTCGTGGTGATGTCACTGTGAACTTGATCCACTTCGTGCTGACGTAAGCACGAAGTCAAACGAAATAATCATGCGAATAATAGCCAGTTCGTGCTGATGTAAGCACTAGGCAAAAATCTCTTCGTGCTGACGTAAGCACGAAGTCACACGAATTTCTTCATCTTCACGAATTGACACACGAATTCGGCAGAAAATCCTCAATTTAGATCGTGATTGAAGACTAAATTGTCTTCCCCGCTCTGATACCAATTGAAAGTGCGGTTGGATCGATCAAATCACGACCATTACGACTACAAACGTGCGGAATCCATTCATAATCGTCTTTGAGGATTCTAAATAAACATGAACATATAATACACGAATTGAATAAGAACAAGAGATATAAAAACGAATTCGTTTATTATTCAGTCATCTCGATTACAATACAATGATAAATCCGTATAGAAAACATCTCAATGATTACGGATTACAATCAAAGAGACGACAATAATAATGAATTACATGGGCGGACACGGTGTATAGATCTCTACACCGATCCTATGAATAGTTTCTGTCTAGACTCAAACCATTAACCCTAAACAATAACCTAAGTCTTCTATATATAGGCTGCTAAATGGGCTGGGCTTCAACACATTTCGTGGGCTTTGCACGAACTGCCACTTCGTGATGACATCATCACGAGGTGATGATGACGTCATCATGACCCTGTTGACGCCATCTCTTCATAACAATCAGCCCGCTAAATTGCATTGCAACGGACAATAAGTCATGCACGAAACGTGCATCTACACACCCCGTTGTAGCGGAAATACAGGGTTAACAAAAAATTACGTACTAATCAGAAGGTAAATAGAGATTACATCCATTAATGCCAATACATGTTCAATACAAGTACAATCATTCAAATGTGGACCCCAAAATACGGATACACGTCATCCTCATTTGGAACTGGGCCCACTGAATACGAGTTCAATAAATTGGACAGTCTAATACAATTAAAGCTAATAACATGAGAGTCCTCAAATGTCTGATGCTAATTGTACGTCCAATGTCAAAAGAATGGCCCTATAATGCCAAATACGATTCCAAGACTTACTGTTGGTCACCTGAAAAGCATGAAATTTGAGAGGATCAACTTTCGAAATAGTTGGTGAGTTTACAGTGTGTTTGACTAAAAGACCAGTCGTCATTGGGAGCACACAATGACATGTAGTTATTAAGACAAGACAGTCGGGAGCAAGGTCCGACAATAAGACTAATTTCCCTCGCACAGGTCTCCCGTCTATAATGGGGTGCGGACCAGTATACCTCGCACAGGTCTCCCGTCTATAATGGGGTGCGGACCAGTATACCTCGCACAGGTCTCCCGTCTATAATGGGGTGCGGACCAGAACCAAGACAGTCAGGCACAAAAACTGACAAGACAACCATTAGGATCTCATAATGGTAATAACTACATAAGGGGGATCATTTTAGTTCGTCAAACACAAAGAACAATTTAGTCAGCCGACAACATGGCAAGTCAAGACATATAGATCAAAATTTCATAAGACATGTATACACATTTTCAGACAGCCGTCAACATGGCAATTATAAGACAAATGATTTCATTTACCAAATCTCATGGCATAGACAAAGACAAATCATTTATAAAGTAGTCGTGTATACAGTAGTACATGCTTTTCAGGCCCAAAATAAAAAGGAAAAGGGCGCCATAAACTCACCTTAGCGATCAACGAGCTAAAAGTATGAGTAGTCTGAGAAAATGAGCAGTCTAGTCTCCACGTCTATCCAAAACCTAGGATATGAGTACCAATGGTGAGGTTCAAATCTCACGACGACAAGTATCCTACGTACAACTACTTAGCTATCAACCCTAGAATGCCACGACCAAGAATGTGATTTAAACGTCCATTTTATATGACTCAAATTACTAACGTCAATGACATTGTCATTATAGGGTAGTCTAAAGTACCAATTCGTATAAACGAAGTTCAAGTGTCCAAGATGTCAAAATCTGAAATCGTCAAACAGACTCCAACCTCGCGGCGCGACCTGGGCTGTGCAGAACCTCGCGGCGCGAGTCTGAATGGTCGCGGCGCGAGTCTGGTTCAAGGTGCAGGTCTGCTCGAATTTATACACACCTCGCGGCGCGAGATGAGCCACTCGCGGCGCGAGTTTCACCTGGTCGAGTGAAAACTTGGTTTTTGACCATTTTTAGCAACCCAAATCGTTTTCTAATTCAACCTTTGCATTACAACAAGTATAAACATGTTCAAAGAGTCTGAAAATTATCCATTTCGCCAACCATTTTGATTTCAAAACCTAACTCTAAATCAAAATTTCATTTAATCAACCAAACCCTCAATTCATGTTATGTTCCAAGTCTATTTAATCAATAAATCATAAACGAAATTAACCCATAAGATTAATTTAGACAAATCAAAAGTTGAAGAAAAATTTACTTACCAATATTTGATGTTCTTGAGAAAAAGAAGAAAATGGTGATGATGATGATGATAAAACCCTAATTAATTGCAAAAAAGTGTAAATTATTGATGAAAAACAAAAAAGTGTAAATTAGTGAGACTTTTTCTACAATATAATTAATACTAATAATAATATATTTGGATAATAGAATTTTAATGTATAACTAAATTAAATGATAACATCAGCGAGAGTCAATTTGATGAGATCAAGCGATGTGATTGGTTAATAAGTCATTAGTTCAACTATAAATTAAGTATTTAGATCTAAAAAGTGTAAACTATTGATGAAAAACAAAAAAGTGTAAATTAGTGAGACTTTTTCTACAACTATTAATATAAATACTAATAATAATATATTTGGATAATAGAATTTTAATGTATAACTAAATTAAATGATAACATCAGCGAGAGTCAATTTGATGAGATCAAGCGATGTGATTGGTTAATAAGTCATTAGTTCAACTATAAATTAAGTATTTAGATCTAAAAAGTGTAAACTATTGATGAAAAACAAAAAAGTGTAAATTAGTGAGACTTTTTCTACAACTATTAATATAAATACTAATAATAATATATTTGGATAATAGAATTTTAATGTATAACTAAATTAAATGATAACATCAGCGAGAGTCAATTTGATGAGATCAAGCGATGTGATTGGTTAATAAGTCATTAGTTCAACTATAAATTAAGTATTTAGATCTAAAAAGTGTAAACTATTGATGAAAAACAAAAAAGTGTAAATTAGTGAGACTTTTTCTACAACTATTAATATAAATACTAATAATAATATATTTGGATAATAGAATTTTAATGTATAACTAAATTAAATGATAACATCAGCGAGAGTCAATTTGATGAGATCAAGCGATGTGATTGGTTAATAAGTCATTAGTTCAACTATAAATTAAGTATTTAGATCTAAAAAGTGTAAACTATTGATGAAAAACAAAAAAGTGTAAATTAGTGAGACTTTTTCTACAACTATTAATATAAATACTAATAATAATATATTTGGATAATAGAATTTTAATGTATAACTAAATTAAATGATAACATCAGCGAGAGTCAATTTGATGAGATCAAGCGATGTGATTGGTTAATAAGTCATTAGTTCAACTATAAATTAAGTATTTAGATCTAAAAAGTGTAAACTATTGATGAAAAACAAAAAAGTGTAAATTAGTGAGACTTTTTCTACAACTATTAATATAAATACTAATAATAATATATTTGGATAATAGAATTTTAATGTATAACTAAATTAAATGATAACATCAGCGAGAGTCAATTTGATGAGATCAAGCGATGTGATTGGTTAATAAGTCATTAGTTCAACTATAAATTAAGTATTTAGATCTAAAAAGTGTAAACTATTGATGAAAAACAAAAAAGTGTAAATTAGTGAGACTTTTTCTACAACTATTAATATAAATACTAATAATAATATATTTGGATAATAGAATTTTAATGTATAACTAAATTAAATGATAACATCAGCGAGAGTCAATTTGATGAGATCAAGCGATGTGATTGGTTAATAAGTCATTAGTTCAACTGTCTTTTAGTATATATTAAGATAAATTAGAGTTAATTACATTTTTCGTCCCTGTGGTTTGCCCCACTTTCAAGGATCATCCCTGAGTATACGAAATTACGTCTTTCATCCCTAAGTATGGAACTCCGTTAACATATTTGGTCCACGACCCAAACGGACGTTAAAAAAGGGGTCACATGACTGGCACACCGAGGGTATAATGGTCATTTCAAACTTATAGGACCAAAAATGTAATTAAAAAAAACACATTCCAACAACAAAAGTTTTTGTTTCCAGATCTTCAAATTCAAAATCTTATTCTAAATCATAACACCCATCAAAGTGAATAGCTTGATACTTTAAGATAAAAAAGTCTAAGATTTTTAACATCAACAAATAATCTATCAAATAAATATTAGCACTTGTTCATCCCTAGTTGTAATTATTATTCGGCTCCCATTACCAAACCAGTTACGGCATCCAGCTAAAGCCTCTAGTTGCTCGAGGTGATCGACATCATCCAGAACAATCAACACCTTCCAACAATATAACATACTCTTAATCTTGTGTTTTCCTAATTCAACACTCTCAACTTGAATTTGTTTGTCAAATACAGTTGAGAGAACTTTTTGTTGCAGATTCTGTAAACCATGTTGTTTGGTTTCGTCACGTATGTTTCCAAGAAAGCAACAACCATCAAAATGGTGAGAATTTTCCTTGTAAAGAGACGTGGCAAGAGTGGTCTTACCACCACCTCCAAGCCCCCATATCCCAACCATTCTCACACCACCCAACCCAATTCTTAAATGAGATCTCAACTGTTGCAATCGAGTTCTCATTCCAACAAGGTTTTCATCCTCAACTACTGAATCGACAACTGCTTTTTTCCATGATTCAATTTTTTTCTTGTTGTTTTCCGACAACTCGTGTTTGGCAAAAGCTTTACCAAATTGCCCAATCTGTTTTCTCACATCCGAGGGATCCACGTTATAGAATATTGGAATAACGATTTGATGGGACTGTGGTGAATAAAGCAAGGGAAGGGGTGGCCGGATCTGGTGCTGGTGGTGCCGACATGATGGGACTGTGGTGAATAAAGCCGATGCCAGATCTGAACGATCATAGATCTGTTGTTGTTTTTTAAGGATTTTTGTTTTGTTGTTGATTTGTAGATGTGGGGATTTAGTTTGATTTAATTGAATGTAGATATATGATTTTATGATTATGATTTAGATGTATATGTGTGAGGAGTTCACTTTTTATGATTTTTTTCATGATTTAATGGTTATAGTTTAATGTGTGTGGCAGTGTTGGTGGTTGGAGTGGTAGTGAGGTGGTGATAAATGGAAGGGATGTAGTTTTAAAGATAGAGATGGAGTTTTAAAGATCTGGAAACAAAAACTTTTGTTGTTGGAATGTGTTTTTTTTTAATTACACTTTTGGTCCTATAAGTTTGAAATGACCATTATACCCTCGGTGTGCCAGTCATGTGACCCCTTTTTTAACGTCCGTTTGGGTCGTGGACCAAATATGTTAACGGAGTTCCATACTTAGGGATGAAAGACGTAATTTCGTATACTCATGGATGATCCTTGAAAGTGGGGCAAACCACAGGGACGAAAAATGTAATTAACTCGATAAATTAAAATTCCTAATAATCATTATCCATATATATTATTATATATATTTTATTAATAGTTGTAGAAAAAGTCTCACTAATTTATACTTTTTTTGTTTTCCATCAATAATTTCCACTTTTTAGCCTAAATACTTAATTTATATTTATTAAAATTTTTAGCCATCAACTTGAGAATTTTTTTTAAATTTTAATCATTTAATTAAATAAAAAGATCAACATATGAAACATTGTATACGAAAAAGTATTTCAAAAGATGAAATACATTGTATGTGTTCAATGTTTTAAAAGTATATTCTTTTAAATTTGTTTTTACTTATATATTTTACATTTAAATTCATATATTTAATAATTATCTTATCTTTAAAATGTTATAAACAATCCGTGTATTTGACACGGACATAAATCTAGTAAAACTAAAATATCATAGAAATTTATATAATATTTATGTAAATTGATATTATTTATTCAAAATATAACAAATTAATATCATTATATAACGGTAGATTTGGTAACAATATAATAATCAAGGTTTAACTATAACTATATTAAGTATATTTGTCTACAAGTTAAATAATTGTTTTAAATATTTGGCAAAATATTTATTATGGGATAACTTATATGATGTT
>CM067168.1:142011987-142024487 GCA_034093135.1 Erigeron breviscapus
CTTCTTTTTTGTTTCTTCTTCTTCTTCTTCTTCTTCTTCTTCTTCTTCTTCTTCTTCTTCTTCTTCTTCTTCTTCTTCTTCTTCTTCTTCTTCTTCTTCTTCTTCTTCTTCTTCTTCTTCTTCTTCTTCTTATTCTTCTTCTTCTTCTTCTTCTTCTTCTTCTTCTTCTTCTTCTTCTTATATCTAATCATTAACAACGACATCCACATCCATCCTTTATTATTACTCTAATTCTTTTAGGGCTTTCTTTTTTACTTACAGTAGTTTTTTTCTAATATAAAAAAAATCCTTACCTATTATAGAATAAATCAATCTGCTTTTGAATGAATCTGTTTTGCAGGAGGTGAGTGTATAATCAAATAATGACGACTGAGCAGCCTTCCAAAGTCATTCACGTTCGGAATGTTGGTCACGAGGTTTCAGAGGTCCTTTCCTTTCCTTTCCTTTCACATTCGTCAGGTGTATGTAGTTGTTGTTGTTTTAAGTCTATGTATATCTTATCCCATAACCCCCTTCATCTTTTCTTTCTTCTTCTTATTATTATTATTAGTATTCATACCCCTTTACTACCATAACACACACAATGCCACAAGTTTTATACCAGACAACATATATAAAAATCCTAATTAACTAACTATAGAGCCACACTAATTTTGTTTTAGAAACCATTTTTTGAAGTATTTATATATGTGTTCAGTGAAATGTTCATTTGAAAACTAAAATTTGTGTGAAAACCAGAAAACTGGCCAAACACACTGTGATTTGAAACTTAGCACAATGTCTCTATAGCTGCCCACCATCACCATCATCTCTCTCTCCCTGTCTCTGCTCCTCCTCCTCTGGCTCCTCAATGGCGGAGCCATGGCAGTAAGGGCAACGCCCGTACCGTATCAAATCACCACACTATCTCTTGGATCGCCGCCCATCAAATCCACACCATTCTCATATGCGTCTGGCTTCCAACCCCTTTATAATTGCCACAAGGTAGGCTAACGAGAAGGGCGAAGCCACCCTGAACGGCGCAGCCGTTCAATTAAGGGCTTCGCCCGTACCGTATCAAATCACCACACTATCTCTTGGATCGCCGCCCATCAAATCCACACCATTCTCATATGCGTCTGGCTTCCAACCCCTTTATAATTGCCACAAGGTAGGCTAACGAGAAGGGCGAAGCCACCCTGAACGGCGCAGCCGTTCAATTAAGGGCTTCGCCCGTACCGTATCACAATTTTCGGCAATGGTGCTGGTGGGCAGCTATAAACACATTGTGTTAAGTTTCAAATCACAGTGTGTTTGCCCAGTTTTCTAGTTTTCACACAAATTTTAGTTTTCAAATGATCACAACCCTATGTGTTCATTCTAAGTTTCCAGATGAATTTTTAAATAACTTTTTGTGTTTTTTTGTCTCAGCCTGACCTGCTTCAGCTATTCCAGCCTTTTGGAGTCATCAACAAGCTAGTCATGCTTCGTGCAAAAAACCAGGTACGTAGGCATGTAACCATTTGTTATTATGTCTACTACCTCCCTTTACTTTACACTATTTATATATATAGCTAATCAAATCAAACAATACATTTCTTTCTCTGCAGGCGCTCCTTCAAATGCAAGATGTTCCTTCCGCTGTCAGTGCCATGCAATTCTATTCCAATATGCAACCAACCATAAGGTGGTGCTGTTGCTGCATTCACTACTACTATTGTTCTATTCTAACATTACTCCTAGAAATAAAATAAAATAAATACTTGTACATATGCTATGGGAGTGTTTTCCTTTATTAATAGATGCCAGTGGGGAAACTAACAAATTTCATCCGCAGGGGAAGAAATGTTTATGTTCAGTTCTCATCTCATCAGGAGTTGACTACTGTGGAGCAAACTACTCAAGGACGGGTTGACGAGGTTGGTATTATTATAAATTTCACATATCAAATTCATTTTATCCGATGTCATACTCTATGCTTTGATCTTAAATATTTGCATGTACAAAATACTGATCTTTTCAAGGTATGGCTATGAGCACCTCATCAAGCATTACATTTTCCTGTCCCAATTTTCGATGGTTTTTCTTTGTCTTGTTATATCTCTTATGCATGTTATGGTCTGTTTATGTGTAGGAGGTTGACATTTTTTAATATTCTATTTCTCTTTCTCTATCTATTCTTCTCTATTCATTCTATTCTCTTCTCTCTCTCTTCTTTCTATGCTGGGATGGACATACTACGGATACACATCAGCCTAATCGTATTCTCTTGGTCACCATTCATCATATGCTGTACCCTATAACGGTGGAAGTGTTGCATCAAGTCTTCTCTCCTCATGGATATGTGGAGAAGGTCGTCACATTTCAAAAGTCAGCTGGTCAGCTTCTTCATGTTTTTGTTTCTCTTTTCTTTTCTTTTGATTTTTTATATCATAATATCAGCTGTTGTTTTGACGTACTTGCGTAATTCAACATTTGTTTCTAGTCGTTGGTTTGTGGTTTACTTTCTGTCAGCCGAATTTGTTCTATCAAAGGTGATGGGAGCATACAAGTATAGGGTGCATTGCAATATCTGGAGGCTTAGATGTTTTTTCTTTATAAACTGTGTAGGTTTTCAAGCACTTATTCAATTTCAATCACGACAAAGTGCCGTGGCTGCAAGAAATTCCCTTCAGGTACTCTTTTTTTGACTTATGATTTATTCTAATATAAAGATAAAGATGGTCAACAATTGATTTTTTTTTAGGGGCGTAACATATATGATGGTTGCTGTCAACTGGATATTCAGTTCTCCAAGTAGGTTTTGAACATTGGGCCTTCTGTTGTCCTGTTTTTCATCCTAATCTGAATCATGATCGGTTTTCTTACCAGTCTTGAAGAGTTGCAAGTGAACTACAATAATGAGCGGTCTAGGTGTGTTGGTCTAGAGTATCGTACTCAATATTTTGTAAATATGTATACTTATCTGCGCATTTACAATTTTATGCTTTCCTAATAGGGATTTCACAAACCCATCGCTACCTTCGGAGCAGAAAGGCAGATCCTCCCAAGTATGTTCGCGTCTTTTTTTTATATGCTGTCACTCCGAGTTTGTTTTATATGATTATATCCGAGTCTTATATTATTTATATTGTGGCAGCCTGGATATGGAGATGCCGGAGGTATGTACACTTTACAAGTTGAGTGGGGCTGTAGACGGCAACCAAGTCTAGCACTCTTCGTTTAATACTCTGTTTTTTGGTCTGATGTAATTATTATGTTTTATTTGTTTGTCTTTCAGCTAGTTATCCTTCGCAGGTGGGTTTACTTTGACCATAATACATTATATGTCTAAAGCTGCGAGGGAGTTATCTTTCCTATTTTTTAATTACTAATTTGTGTTTGTGGATTCATTATTATGGTGGTACCTACTTACACTTTTATGGGCCTTTTTTCATTTATCCTTTTAAATTCAAGATAAACAATGCTGCTGCAATTGCGGCTGCTTTTGGAGGAAATCTACCTCCTGGAATTAGTGGGACGAACGACAGGTGCACTATTCTTGCATCTAATCTGAATCCTGATGTAAGCTCTTTCTTTCTCTCTCTAGACACTTTACCCTTGTATTTTTTTGTTATTAATGGGTAATAACACCTGTGCTGATTATCAGAGGATTGATGAGGACAAGTTGTTCAACTTGTTCTCTTTATACGGAAACATTGTTAGAATCAAACTTCTCCACAGCAAACCAGATCATGCACTTGTTCAGATGGGTGATGGCTTTCAAGCTGAGTTAGCTGTACATTTTTTAAAGGTCTTGATTCTTTTTCTTGCTTGTTAGTTCTTCATGCAACTGAAAAGGTATCTAGTGCTGTGACTTGACTATATGTTGGTTTTTAGGGAGCTACACTATTTGGGAAAAGGTTGGAGGTTAATTATTCAAAGTATCCAAATATAACAATGGGTCCTGAAACACACGAGTACTTGAACTCGAACCTGAACAGGTTCAACAGGAATGCTGCTAAAAACTACCGCTACTGTTGCTCACCGACAAAGATGATACATTTGTCAACCCTACCACAGGATGTGACAGAAGAGGAGATTGTATCCCATCTTGAAGAACATGGGAGTATTGTGAACTCGAAAGTGTTTGAAATGAATGGTAAGAAGCAGGCGCTTGTGTTGTTCGAGAATGAGGAACAGGCGACTGAAGCTCTTGTGTGCAAACATGCAACTCCTCTTGCAGATTCTATGATTCGTATCTCCTTTTCTCAGTTGCAGACAATTTGAATAGTAGCTGCTCCACCTTCATGGATTCCATAAGTTTTGTCTCTTCATTCTATCAAGAAACTTGCAACCCTTTGTTTTAGTGTGTATTCTTACTCTCTCCTTTGCATTTTTTAGATGCTAGTGATACTTTTTTGTTTGTACTAATTGTTCTTAGTGGCTGTATTATTTATATCTACTTTTTTATTGCATGCTATCAGGATAGAAACTAGGAAGTGGCAGTTTCTTGTTAAATAATTTGACTGAAGTTTATATATGATCGCAGTATTTTTGGTCTTTTGTATGACCATTCCAGTCTCTGAGAAGTTAATTTTTTCTCATATGAATGTTTGAGATATTTTTGATACCATATGGCCTATGGTAACAGCCTAACAGTTACTCAAACATTGCTACTTCACCAGGTATCTATCAACGGTTATAAACGTCCGTCGCTAATTCTGAACGTTTGGTAGGAAAAAGTTTTGAAAAAATTCTTAAAATTTAAAATTTACCCGAGAAATGAAATTGGTAGAAAATATATTAGATTCTAGAGTTAAGTACTTTTTTCGTCCCTGTGGTTTCTCGTTTGTTCACTTTTCGTCCTCGCCGTTATCTTTTGGCTAAAATCATCCATGTGGTTGTCTTTTCGTCCTTGCCTCCGTTAACCCCCCACGTGCAAGTCACGTGAGGGGTAGTTATGTCTTTTGGCACCTGCCTGTAGAAGGTATGCAAGAACCAGAAGGTATGCAAGAACCAGAAGGTATGCAAGAACCAGAAGGTATGCAAGAACCAGAAGGTATGCAAGAACCAGAAGGTATGCAAGAACCAGAAGGTATGCAAGAACCAGAAGGTATGCAAGAACCAGAAGGTATGCAAGAACCAGAAGGTATGCAAGAACCAGAAGGTATGCAAGAACCAGAAGGTATGCAAGAACCAGAAGGTATGCAAGAACCAGAAGGTATGCAAGAACCAGAAGGTATGCAAGAACCAGAAGGTATGCAAGAACCAGAAGGTATGCAAGAACCAGAAGGTATGCAAGAACCAGAAGGTATGCAAGAACCAGAAGGTATGCAAGAACCAGAAGGTATGCAAGAACCAGAAGGTATGCAAGAACCAGAAGGTATGCAAGAACCAGAAGGTATGCAAGAACCAGAAGGTATGCAAGAACCAGAAGGTATGCAAGAACCAGAAGGTATGCAAGAACCAGAAGGTATGCAAGAACCAGAAGGTATGCAAGAACCAGAAGGTATGCAAGAACCAGAAGGTATGCAAGAACCAGAAGGTATGCAAGAACCAGAAGGTATGCAAGAACCAGAAGGTATGCAAGAACCAGAAGGTATGCAAGAACCAGAAGGTATGCAAGAACCAGAAGGTATGCAAGAACCAGAAGGTATGCAAGAACCAGAAGGTATGCAAGAACCAGAAGGTATGCAAGAACCAGAAGGTATGCAAGAACCAGAAGGTATGCAAGAACCAGAAGGTATGCAAGAACCAGAAGGTATGCAAGAACCAGAAGGTATGCAAGAACCAGAAGGTATGCAAGAACCAGAAGGTATGCAAGAACCAGAAGGTATGCAAGAACCAGAAGGTATGCAAGAACCAGAAGGTATGCAAGAACCAGAAGGTATGCAAGAACCAGAAGGTATGCAAGAACCAGAAGGTATGCAAGAACCAGAAGGTATGCAAGAACCAGAAGGTATGCAAGAACCAGAAGGTATGCAAGAACCAGAAGGTATGCAAGAACCAGAAGGTATGCAAGAACCAGAAGGTATGCAAGAACCAGAAGGTATGCAAGAACCAGAAGGTATGCAAGAACCAGAAGGTATGCAAGAACCAGAAGGTATGCAAGAACCAGAAGGTATGCAAGAACCAGAAGGTATGCAAGAACCAGAAGGTATGCAAGAACCAGAAGGTATGCAAGAACCAGAAGGTATGCAAGAACCAGAAGGTATGCAAGAACCAGAAGGTATGCAAGAACCAGAAGGTATGCAAGAACCAGAAGGTATGCAAGAACCAGAAGGTATGCAAGAACCAGAAGGTATGCAAGAACCAGAAGGTATGCAAGAACCAGAAGGTATGCAAGAACCAGAAGGTATGCAAGAACCAGAAGGTATGCAAGAACCAGAAGGTATGCAAGAACCAGAAGGTATGCAAGAACCAGAAGGTATGCAAGAACCAGAAGGTATGCAAGAACCAGAAGGTATGCAAGAACCAGAAGGTATGCAAGAACCAGAAGGTATGCAAGAACCAGAAGGTATGCAAGAACCAGAAGGTATGCAAGAACCAGAAGGTATGCAAGAACCAGAAGGTATGCAAGAACCAGAAGGTATGCAAGAACCAGAAGGTATGCAAGAACCAGAAGGTATGCAAGAACCAGAAGGTATGCAAGAACCAGAAGGTATGCAAGAACCAGAAGGTATGCAAGAACCAGAAGGTATGCAAGAACCAGAAGGTATGCAAGAACCAGAAGGTATGCAAGAACCAGAAGGTATGCAAGAACCAGAAGGTATGCAAGAACCAGAAGGTATGCAAGAACCAGAAGGTATGCAAGAACCAGAAGGTATGCAAGAACCAGAAGGTATGCAAGAACCAGAAGGTATGCAAGAACCAGAAGGTATGCAAGAACCAGAAGGTATGCAAGAACCAGAAGGTATGCAAGAACCAGAAGGTATGCAAGAACCAGAAGGTATGCAAGAACCAGAAGGTATGCAAGAACCAGAAGGTATGCAAGAACCAGAAGGTATGCAAGAACCAGAAGGTATGCAAGAACCAGAAGGTATGCAAGAACCAGAAGGTATGCAAGAACCAGAAGGTATGCAAGAACCAGAAGGTATGCAAGAACCAGAAGGTATGCAAGAACCAGAAGGTATGCAAGAACCAGAAGGTATGCAAGAACCAGAAGGTATGCAAGAACCAGAAGGTATGCAAGAACCAGAAGGTATGCAAGAACCAGAAGGTATGCAAGAACCAGAAGGTATGCAAGAACCAGAAGGTATGCAAGAACCAGAAGGTATGCAAGAACCAGAAGGTATGCAAGAACCAGAAGGTATGCAAGAACCAGAAGGTATGCAAGAACCAGAAGGTATGCAAGAACCAGAAGGTATGCAAGAACCAGAAGGTATGCAAGAACCAGAAGGTATGCAAGAACCAGAAGGTATGCAAGAACCAGAAGGTATGCAAGAACCAGAAGGTATGCAAGAACCAGAAGGTATGCAAGAACCAGAAGGTATGCAAGAACCAGAAGGTATGCAAGAACCAGAAGGTATGCAAGAACCAGAAGGTATGCAAGAACCAGAAGGTATGCAAGAACCAGAAGGTATGCAAGAACCAGAAGGTATGCAAGAACCAGAAGGTATGCAAGAACCAGAAGGTATGCAAGAACCAGAAGGTATGCAAGAACCAGAAGGTATGCAAGAACCAGAAGGTATGCAAGAACCAGAAGGTATGCAAGAACCAGAAGGTATGCAAGAACCAGAAGGTATGCAAGAACCAGAAGGTATGCAAGAACCAGAAGGTATGCAAGAACCAGAAGGTATGCAAGAACCAGAAGGTATGCAAGAACCAGAAGGTATGCAAGAACCAGAAGGTATGCAAGAACCAGAAGGTATGCAAGAACCAGAAGGCATGCAAGAACCAGAAGGCATGCAAGAACCAGAAGGTATGCAAGAACCAGAAGTTATGCAAGAACCAATAGGTATGCAAGAACCAGTAATTCAGAAAGAACCAGTAGGTATGCAAGCATCTAAAGCAGTTGAATTTACACCACATATAGATGAACTGAATGTAAGTGAAGAGATGTTAGGCATTGACTTTGATGACTTTGATAGTGGGCCTGATGATGACACCATAGAAGGACTAAGGAAGAAGCAGTTAAAACTGTTTAGGAGAAACAACCAAGTGAAGGCAATGACTCAAAACCAATTTGTTAAGAGCAAGTTTTATGTAACTCAAGTGTTTGGGTCAAAACTGCATGTGAAAGAAATGGTCAAGAATCATGCCATTGAAACTAGGAGGGACATTAGATTTGTGAAAGATGACAAGGAAAGGGTCAGGGCAAGATGTTTTGGGACTGTTCCTGAACCTAAGCCAAAATTAGTTGCCTAGAGTATATTAGGGAGTATCTCATGAAAAGGATTGTGATTGTTCAAAAGATAATTGATACACAGAAGGGTCCATTGACACCTACAGCTTCTGTATTATTTGAGTCCATTAAGAAAGCTGCAAACCATTGTACTGCTTTATGGAATGGATCACATAGATTCCAGGTTAAGGATTCATACACAGATCAGTGTGTAGTTGATATTCAGGAGAGGACATGTAGTTGTAGAAAGTGGCAGTTGACTGGTATGCCCTGCAAGCATGCAGTTTGTGGTATTTGGAATGCTAGAGATAATTCTGTGCATGACACAATAGTGGAGGATTGGGTTGATCCATGCTATAGGTTAGATACATGGAAAGAGGTTTATAGTTTTAAGGTGGAGCCTGTCACTGGATCTTCTTCATGGCCAAAGAATACTTGTCCAACTAGGCTTCTCCCTCCTGCTCATAAGACTCAAGTTGGCAGACCTAAGAAACTAAGAAGGAAGAGTGTCATGGAACTAGAAGAAGGAAAAATGGTTAAAAATGGTAAGCTTACAAGGACTGGGAAGACTGTTACTTGTTCAAAGTGTAAGAACAAGGGACACAATAGAAGGCAGTGCAAGGGTCAACAACAAAGTCAGACTCAAACTCAAGCAAGTCAATCCAAGAAAGGGGTGAAGAGAAAAAATGTTGTTGGTGAGCCAAGCAACTCTGGTGCAGGTGTTAAGAGATCAAGAAAACCTGGTGGTGCAAGTCAAAATGCAAGTCAATCTGCAAGTCAATCTGCAAGTCAACCAGTGGGAAACTTGTAAACTTGTTTCAATTTGGTTGTAATGTTCTATGTTTCAGACAATTAGCTTATCTTTTAATCAGCTTTGTAATGTTCTATGTTTCAGACAATGCACTTTCTATTATGCTTTTGGCACTTTGGTATCTTCTAAATTGTAACCTTGTATTTTGGCACTTTGGTATGTAATTTCAATGGTTGCATTGCACTTTCTATACTGCTTCTTGTTTAAATTGGTATGTAATTTGAATGGTTGTATTGCACTTTGTTCACTGCTGCTTCATGGTTGTATTGCACTTTCAATACTTATATTCCATTCATCTTGCATATTACAATACAAATATTGTTCCGGGATTACAAGAACAGTGAAAACAAGAACAATGAACCAAAATATAATCCATCTACCTAAACCAACCGAATTAACTTGTACACAACCAAAAACATATGAAAAATACCCAGCTAAGAATCAAACACTTCTTCAACTTCTATCTACCTAAACCAACCGAATTAACTTGTACACAACCAAAAACATATGAAAAATACCCAGCTAAGAATCAAACACTAACAGGAAAAACAAGAACACTGAACCATAACTTATATTCCATTCATCTTGCATATTACAATACAAATATTGTTCCGGGATTACAAGAACAGTGAAAACAAGAACAATGAACCAAAATATAATCCATCTACCTAAACCAACCGAATTAACTTGTACACAACCAAAAACATATGAAAAATACCCAGCTAAGAATCAAACACTAACAGGAAAAACAAGAACACTGAACCATAACTTATATTCCATTCATCTTGCATATTACAATACAAATATTGTTCCGGGATTACAAGAACAGTGAAAACAAGAACAATGAACCAAAATATAATCCATCTACCTAAACCAACCGAATTAACTTGTACACAACCAAAAACATATGAAAAATACCCAGCTAAGAATCAAACACTTCTTCAACTTCTATCTACCTAAACCAACCGAATTAACTTGTACACAACCAAAAACATATGAAAAATACCCAGCTAAGAATCAAACACTTCTTCAACTTCTATCTACCTAAACCAACCGAATTAACTTGTACACAACCAAAAACATATGAAAAATACCCAGCTAAGAATCAAACACTTCTTCAACTTCTATCTACCTAAACCAACCGAATTAACTTGTACACAACCAAAAACATATGAAAAATACCCAGCTAAGAATCAAACACTTCTTCAACTTCTATCTACCTAAACCAACCGAATTAACTTGTACACAACCAAAAACATATGAAAAATACCCAGCTAAGAATCAAACACTTCTTCAACTTCTTTACTTGGCCATTTTTTTCCTTCAAATTTTCCTCCATAGTGTTCTTAGCTCTTAGCAATCCAGGTATAATGTCCATAGATCTTGTACACATTGGTGGATCAACCCACCCAATAAAGCCACAATTATTTGATCCCTGTTAAAATAAACATTTGATTTCCAAGAAAATAACAAAATCAAAATGCTAAAAATTAGGGTTTTTGATTACTTACAATACGTGGACAACAATAAAATCGACGACCTGGGTTCCTTGTAGTCCATGATGTTCGAATGATTGAAGCCCTCCCACACGCACAGTGAACAACCATATGTGATTATGATTTGATGAATGGGAGAGAAAGAAGAGATGGAAGTATTTTGGGAAAATCGTTTTTGGGAACAAACGTCTGAAAAATGAGATAAATTCGTTTTTTAGGGATATATAAGTAAAATGTTTAAAGGGAATTCCAAAATTGCCCTCACGTGAATGGCACGTGATAGGGCCAAACGGAAAGTTATAACGGCAAGGACGAAAAGACAACCACAAGGATGATTTTAGCCAAAAGATAACGGCGAGGACGAAAAGTGAACAAACGAGAAACCACAGGGACGAAAAAAGTACTTAACTCTAGATTCTATTGTTTGGTCTGAGAGAAATTAACATGAAAAATGCTAAAGAATATAATCTTTTGTATTCAAAAACCTTAAAGTTCTAGTAAACTTGGCAAAAACTTATTTGAGAGATGAACGCTTCTAAAAAAAAAATTAAAAATAATAATTTAATTTCATCTAATCATCATTTTTTCTCAATTTGGATGAAAATCAACATAGAAGAAAACCATTTATTGAGAAATGGCCAATTTCCGCCTAGCACCGTGAGAGAGTGGCACCTTTGGAATGGGATCTGGATCTGGATTGTAAATTTTTACAATCAAAGCCAATAGTCTCAAGAATCACAAAGGGAGTCCGTGGCATAAAGAACCCAAATGCATATATAAGACGAGACTAAGTACCCGCGTGTTGCGGCGGTAAGAAGGTGGGGGTGATAGGTCATAGAGTGTGATAGGTCATAGAGTGTGATAGCCAAATGTCTTAGCCGTATGGGCTCCGCCCTCGGATTTAAAAATTCGTCGAAGGTATATCGAATGACATCTCTAATGAAAGAGCATGAAATTTTAAGAACACCCATATAATTTTTATAATTTATCGATGTACGGTTTTGAGATAAAAGATTTTGAATGAATTAGAGGAATAAAATGATTTATGGAGGAGAGAGAAAAATGAATGGTTGAGATTTGAGGAGAGAGAAAAATAAGTGGTTGAGATGTATATAGATGTATTGTACTTATGCATTAGTAGGTGTAAATTGTTGAAAAGTTGAAAAAATTTGGAGGGAACAAATGCTTTATAAGGCCGCTCGTAGTAAGCCCTCGACGAGCTCGTCGAGGGCTTGTTCGTGGTTGTTCGTAAATGGACGTTACTGCTAGGAGCTTGTTTGTGCTCGTCGATTTCGCCTTCCTTCTTAAATAAGAATAAGGTGGACGAGGGGTGGTGGGCCATTAAATGTGACTACCGACTAGTATTGGACTCGTATTCGAGTGAGACTTGTGGCAGTGATCTTATTTTATTTTATAAATTTTAAATTTAGGAAGAGGTGAGTAAGATGTTTTAATGCTAGGGGTAGTTCTTAAATTGGAATAAGCTGACGTGGCATTTAGGAAGATGTGAGGAAGATGTTTAGGAAGAGCCTTAGTAAGAGAGGCCTAATGTAGTAGAGATAGATATATAATTTGGCTTAGGAAATCCCACAAAGTGATGTAATTATAAATGTGCTTGTTGTATGTAGTTCAACAATCATTGTGTTGATCTTTTGATTCACAAAACAAGAAAGGTTACAGAGGTTCGAAGAATTTCTTGAAGACATGTCATTCCTCGCTGAAGTGGAATCAACCTTCATGACTCAAAATCAGATCATAACCATCAAGTCTCTGAATCGAGTGTTGACAAATTACTCGCTTATACTCCATTCTAACTGATATTACAAAAGAAAAGGTGTCGTTGACGAATTACAAACATGAAAAGATTGATTTTTTAAATAAAATTTTG
>CM067168.1:142029487-142101987 GCA_034093135.1 Erigeron breviscapus
ACCTGAGAGATATTAACGTCATCCATTAAATAGTGTATAACAAACATTTTTATAACTGAACTAGTAATTAGTTATCTAAATATGTTATGCCCTTATCACAAAGCAAGCTGCTGGCAATCTAAACTAAGAAAGTTCTAAGTTATGTTATTAAGTAGTAGTTCATTGGTGGAAGAATCGTTAACGTTTGGATTATATCTGGTATATAAACAAAGCCAAAAATAATTAAAATAAATACATACCAAGATTGGATTTGACGGCTTCCATGTAGGTGTAATTTCTTTTGCCAGTGACTGGATCACCAGTGCGGTAGCATGATGCAAGAAGGCAAGAACAGTAATAAGTTACGAAGGAAAAAAGGAAAAGAACAGTTGGTCCCGCGATCCAACCCAGCTGTGCTGTAGCCCATGCCAATGCCAACACCCCAGAACCTATCACCGCAGTTATAATATGTGCACTGGCAGTCCAAAGTGTCCCTGCATATACATGTTAATTAATTAAATACGTACCTTTTCAATCAATCATTAATATGTGCACTGGTAGTTGGGTACGTAACTAAGAGCAGTTTTAGTACGTTACCCGTTCTTTTGGGACGTCCATCGTCATCAAAGAATTTGGACGGGTCATGAGATAAAGAGAAGTCGCCTGAAACTTCAAAGCCTTTTTGGTAGTTTGGAGCATCATCCATTTTCATGATTTAAATCTATTTAGAGATCGATTTGACCAGCTGGGTGGGTTGTGATGGCGGAGGATGGGAAGTTCAGTAGTAGTGGCGGGGTTGGAATGATATATATATATATAGTATATGGATGATGTGATATATATGGGCGTGAGAGACAAGACTACCAGGCTAGCTAGCTAAATATAATGCTACATGAAGCATATATACATTAATTAATTACTACTTTTTTCTGTATCAAAAAGATTCTATGACTTGAAATTTAGTGATCACCATGATTTTAGTTTCATGGAGCTTTGCATATTTTATGGGGATTATTTTCTAGAAATGTAAGTTCTTATGAAAAAATGTAAATAGTGTACACAAACTTCACTCGTGTTTATTGTTAAAATGTAAATAGTGTACACAAACTTCACTCGTGTTCATTGTTAAGGGGGAGAGAATCATATATACCCATCTCCCTACACACTCCCTCCCCCTTTAATATAAGTTGGGATTAGTGTCCTATAATGTATTCTCTCCGTCCTACTAGAAGTGTCATGTTTTGAATTTTCAAAGTTTAACATTTGTAACTTTGACCTTAAATAATTTTATTTGTGTTAGACAATACTTGATGAAAGATATATTAATTGATTGTGTTTTAGACGTGTTTTTTAATGGTATAACTTTCATCAAGTTTTATATAACACAAAATTTTATTTAAAGTCAAAGTTTATAAATAAAGATTTTGAATATTTAAAGTAAGACACTTCTAATGGGACGGATGGAGTATTAAACTATGTAAAAATGTATATTTTGAGTAACAAACTATGTTCGTTATATGTGTCAGCAACTCGATTCAGTCAGATCATTACACAAATTGAGCAAAAAAAACAAGTTACATAGTTATAATCAACACGATTCAAATTCATTATAGACGATGTATGTTCGTACATAATTACTTACATTTAGTGACATTAATCTCTATTTTTTTTATAGATAAAATAAGAATAAACTCAACATACACATTTTAGCGTACTGTATGATTAATTGTAAAAATAAAACTTAGTTGAGAGGTTTATAAACACGAAGTTGCCTTTGGTACCCAACATATATTAGCTCTGCGCAACTTTGGTTCAAATGATGTTATCAACATTAAAAATCTAGTACTCGTAATTTGTATTAAAAAATATCTTATCTACAAAGATAGGAATTCTTTAATTTATATGAAGAAACTCTAAAACTTGGAATAATATGCAAGGGGAATCTCATTGGCCAGTCAATCTACCGATGCCCAACAAGTTTAGGTATTTCTCTTCAAATAAATAAATTACGAGTATTAAAAGAAGAGAGAAAACATACATATATGAGTGTATTATAGGATATGCACAAAAGAGCCTAGTATTCAAAGTTAATGGTAGCGAAATTTGTCTCTATAGATACCACTGTTTGGCTAAAAATGCGACGAAAATGTGACAAATCGTAATTTATTAGCAACGGGTTAGTCTTAATCTCGATCATTATTATAATTTCGTCTAATTTAGAGATTATGACGTGGAAATTACTAGATAATTGAACATTTGATATAGTTCAATTAAACGTATCCTGATGACGTAGACTATTAGCTATTTAGACGAATGTCGAGTCTTAAAATAACTTTAAATAAAGATTTAAATGTTATATATTGAACACAGTAAATAGACTGTTTAAACTTTGTATTTCTAAAGTTTGCTTTGACTAAATTTTATTGACTTGTCTTAACTAAAATGAGACGAGGGAAAATACCTTTACTTTAAATTATAACCTTTTGGTCATACGGTATTTAATCGTAACCATTTTACCAAATTAAGAGTACCAAAATATCTCAAAATAGGCCACATGGGCCGTCCCTTTTTCTTGTGGTTAGAAACAAAACAACAAAAAGCTTTCCCTCCCTTTCTTTTATTCTGGTCGACACACACACACAAGAAACACACACACAATAACAATCAAACTCAAAATAGGCTTGGAAAGAAGAAATCAAAGGGGAAATTAAAAGGGATTACTCATTTTAGTGGATAATCAAGGTTTTAATATCACATCATCTTCATCTCTTTCACCTATTTCTCAAGAACACAAAATTTGGTAAGTAACTTATTTCTTCAAACTTTTGATTTGATTTAAATTCATTTAAGGGTTTATTTCAGTTTTGTTAATTGAATTAGAAGCCTTTGAATGTGATATGTGTAACATCCGCAAATTTTGACCGTTTGACTTTACGCGTAATTTGACTACCGAATCTAATTAGTGACTTGTTTGGGCTCATTTTGAGACATAATGGCGTAGGATATGCTTAATGGGTCGAGAGACCACATACCGAGCATTTGAAACAATTATACGATGCGAGACGGATGTTAAACTTAACTAGAAAGTGGATCGGGTCGACCCGTGGGCTGGACCGACCCGCGACCCATGGGCATCCTCCTTTATCTCTTCCTTTCTTTCTTTTTCCTTTCCTTTCTATTTCCCTTTTATTCTAAAAATCCAAGAACATCACTTTCTCTCCTCCTTCTCTCTAGATTTCTTCATCGATCGGTATTACTCTGGTTATATTAGTGGAAGAATCACTATCATCATCTCCTCATCTTCATCGTGTCAAAGATTTGGATTCAAAACTTCAAAGAAACAAACTTTCGGGTCAAATTCGGATTCGAGCCCGAGAAGACGACTTTGGTAAGTGAACCTTACTTCTAACTTACCCTTTTATGTTTTTAATCACCTTTCTAAGACGACCCTTTCGTATCTTGGCCGATTTTGGGTCAAGAATTGTATTAGGTTAAAATTAGGGTTTGAGTTTGATTTGAGTAAATTGGTGATTAGAGGCGGAATTGAGGTGTGGGTTTAGTGAGGTTATGTGTAATGATGTTAAAATATGCTTCAAAATAAGTTTTAAGTCCTTACAAATCGTTTTGGGGGTCATTGGGTCGTTTTTGTGGCATTTGGGTTCGATTTTCTGCTGAACTGCTGCTGGTGCTGGGCTGGGAGCTGCCCCACTGCGGCGCAGTGGTTGGACATAGTCCCCACTGCGGCGCAGTGGCAGTATCCTTACTGCGGCGCAGTGCGTATAGCCTCACTGCGGCGCAGTGGCAAGGCTATGCCTTGACTGCGGCGCAGTGAGATACTTCTGGGAACTTACGCGCGTCAGTTTTCAAACGTTAATAACTTTTGATCCGTAAGTCCAAATAAGTCATATGACCTATCGTTGGAATCATAAGAGAGTCTAGTTTCACGTAGTAACCTTCATTTTGTATGAATCTTCGTGCATTTCTAAAAATGTCTAGTCGAATGTGTCTTGTTCTTACGCGGGAAAGCGGTTAGACGTCTAAGAGTTGTGACTCGACCCTAATCTTACTAAACCAACTTGTTTAGGATTATAGAAGTTGACTTTGATGATAATATGATATTGATTGTTGGCACAGGTCATCGTATATTGATTGATGGCACAGGTGCATCGTATATTGATTGTGGCACAGGTGCATCGTATATTGATTGTGGCACAGGTGCATCGTATATTGATTGTGGCACAGGTGCATCGTATATTGATTGTGGCACAGGTGCATCGTATATTGATTGATGGCACAGGTGCATCGTATATTGATTGTGGCACAGGTGCATCGTATATTGATTGTGGCACAGGTGCATCGTATATTGATTGTGGCACAGGTGCATCGTATATTGATTGTGGCACAGGTGCATCGTATATTGATTGATGGCACAGGTGCATCGTATATTGATTGTGGCACAGGTGCATCGTATATTGATTGTGGCACAGGTGCATCGTATATTGATTGTGGCACAGGTGCATCGTATATTGATTGTGGCACAGGTGCATCGTATATTGATTGATGGCACAGGTGCATCGTATATTGATTGTGGCACAGGTGCATCGTATATTGATTGTGGCACAGGTGCATCGTATATTGATTGTGGCACAGGTGCATCGTATATTGATTGTGGCACAGGTGCATCGTATATTGATTGATGGCACAGGTGCATCGTATATTGATTGTGGCACAGGTGCATCGTATATTGATTGTGGCACAGGTGCATCGTATATTGATTGATGGCACAGGTGCATCGTATATTGATTGATGGCACAGGTGCATCGTATATTGATTGTGGCACAGGTGCATCGTATATTGATTGATGGCACAGGTGCATCGTATATTGATTGATGGCACAGGTGCATCGTATATTGATTGTGGCACAGGTGCATCGTATATTGATTGATGGCACAGGTGCATCGTATATTGATTGATGGCACAGGTGCATCGTATATTGATTGATGGCACAGGTGCATCGTATATTGATTGATGGCACAGGTGCATCGTATATTGATTGTGGCACAGGTGCATCGTATATTGATTGATGGCACAGGTGCATCGTATATTGATTGATGGCACAGGTGCATCGTATATTGATTGATGGCACAGGTGCATCGTATATTGATTGATGGCACAGGTGCATCGTATATTGATTGTGGCACAGGTGCATCGTATATTGATTGATGGCACAGGTGCATCGTATATTGATTGATGGCACAGGTGCATCGTATATTGATTGATGGCACAGGTGCATCGTATATTGATTGATGGCACAGGTGCATCGTATATTGATTGTGGCACAGGTGCATCGTATATTGATTGATGGCACAGGTGCATCGTATATTGATTGATGGCACAGGTGCATCGTATATTGATTGTTGGCACAGGTTCATCGAATATTGATTGTTGGCACAGGTACATCGTATATTGATTGTTGGCACAGGTTCATCGAATATTGATTGTTGGCACAGGTCATCGTATATTGATTGATGGCACAGGTGCATCGTATATTGATTGTTGGTTTATGATTTATGCATTTACATTTGATTGTAAGCATTGCATACATCGTTGATGAGCCCTCGGCAGGGGATTGCCGACATCCTGGTGCATAGATGTATGCACCCATTTTGGATGTAGAACGTGACCCCGAGTATATAGACATATATATCTCGATGATTTTGAGATACAACCTTGTTCATTGTAATGACAGAAGGGTATCGTTGCATAGGTGACGGAGTTCACGCATAGGATAGGCATGTTGGCTTATTCATGCATTGGCACTTACATTGATTCGTATATCTTTGTGCATTCTTATTACACATTTACTTGTCTTGTGTAATCTTGTTGTTGGACCTTATTGGGTTACTTAGAGGCTCGCTGTAAGTCATGTCTAGCCTCTATTCGTATATTGTGATTATTGACGTTGGTTCTTTATGGACCATTACTACGAACTCACCAACCTTGTGTTGACTATGCTTAGTACACTTTTCAGGTAACCAGGTTATCCAGGACGTGGAGTTTGATTTGGTTGCTTGCTGTTGAACCCGGACTGGACTTATATGGATCAAGGATCCATTTGCCTTATGTTGGATACTATGTGATAATGTGTTGTTTTGATATGGATACTATGTGATCAATGTGTTGTTTTGATATGGATACTATGTGATCAATGTGTTGTTTTGATATGGATACTATGTGATCAATGTGTTGTTTTGATATGGATACTATGTGATCAATGTGTTGTTTTGATATGGATACTATGTGATCAATGTGTTGTTTTGATATGGATACTATGTGATCAATGTGTTGTTTTGATATGGGTACTATGTGATCAATGTGTTGTTTTGATATGGATACTATGTGATCAATGTGTTGTTTTGATATGGATACTATGTGATCAATGTGTTGTTTTGATATGGATACTATGTGATCAATGTGTTGTTTTGATATGGATACTATGTGATCAATGTGTTGTTTTGATATGGATACTATGTGATCAATGTGTTGTTTTGATATGGATACTATGTGATCAATGTGTTGTTTTGATATGGATACTATGTGATCAATGTGTTGTTTTGATATGGATACTATGTGATCAATGTGTTGTTTTGATATGGATACTATGTGATCAATGTGTTGTTTTGATATGGATACTATGTGATCAATGTGTTGTTTTGATATGGATACTATGTGATCAATGTGTTGTTTTGATATGGATACTATGTGATCAATGTGTTGTTTTGATATGGATACTATGTGATCAATGTGTTGTTTTGATATGGATACTATGTGATCAATGTGTTGTTTTGATATGGATACTATGTGATCAATGTGTTGTTTTGATATGGATACTATGTGATCAATGTGTTGTTTTGATATGGATACTATGTGATCAATGTGTTGTTTTGATATGGATACTATGTGATCAATGTGTTGTTTTGATATGGATACTATGTGATCAATGTGTTGTTTTGATATGGATACTATGTGATCAATGTGTTGTTTTGATATGGATACTATGTGATCAATGTGTTGTTTTGATATGGATACTATGTGATCAATGTGTTGTTTTGATATGGATACTATGTGATCAATGTGTTGTTTTGATATGGATACTATGTGATCAATGTGTTGTTTTGATATGGATACTATGTGATCAATGTGTTGTTTTGATATGGATACTATGTGATCAATGTGTTGTTTTGATATGGATACTATGTGATCAATGTGTTGTTTTGATATGGATACTATGTGATCAATGTGTTGTTTTGATATGGATACTATGTGATCAATGTGTTGTTTTGATATGGATACTATGTGATCAATGTGTTGTTTTGATATGGATACTATGTGATCAATGTGTTGTTTTGATATGGATACTATGTGATCAATGTGTTGTTTTGATATGGATACTATGTGATCAATGTGTTGTTTTGATATGGATACTATGTGATCAATGTGTTGTTTTGATATGGATACTATGTGATCAATGTGTTGTTTTGATATGGATACTATGTGATCAATGTGTTGTTTTGATATGGATACTATGTGATCAATGTGTTGTTTTGATATGGATACTATGTGATCAATGTGTTGTTGTGTGATGGTCAAGTGCATGAGGTCAACGTGGTTGTTTGAAGTCAATGAGGTCATGTGCATATTGTTGAATTATTGGTATTGAGTGGTGCTAATTGATGATTTAGAGCAAAATGAAGTTATGCCATTAACTTAGTATAATATGGTGGCAACCCTAAAAGAACCCGATCAACTCTTTTATGGTTACCCGATATTATAACAAGTTAATGACATCGTGGATTGCGCACGTGTGGCTTAGTGTATAATAGGGAATCGATATGCTTAATGGAAGTTGATTGGGTGGAGGGTTAGCCGTTGGTACACCCTGTATACATACCCGGTCAATAACTAGAGAGTATATCGAATTCGGATTATACTTTGAATCATTCGTGTTAGTTGCTTGGCTTAGTGTATAATAGGGAATCGATATGCTTAATGGAAGTTGATTGGGTGGAGGGTTAGCCGTTGGTACACCCTGTATACATATCTGGTCAATGACTAGAGAGCATATCGAATCCAGATTATACTTGAACCGTTTTGTGTTAATTGTTTGATGGTATGATGTATTGACGTGATTACTTGAATTAACGATAAACAATTGTTGTGAACTTGGCGAGAACATGATAGATAACGATTACTTGAGAACTTTGATATGTTGTTCTTAACATAGTGGAATGAAACACGTAGGATATGTTGGTATGATAACACGATATATGACAGTTAATTGAGAATATTTAGGTGTCGGCCTTAGTAAAAGACATTGAACATGTGTAGTGTGTCGGCCTTAGTAAAAGACATTGAACATGTGTAGTGTGTCGGCGTTAAAACACTAACTATTAATGCGGCCAACCTGAGTTAAATTGGGAAGCAAACCCCCGGGTCATAGACTCTAGAACTATTACTATTATTGGATTTGTTAGTGGAATGACATGTTAACTAGTATGATTTAGTAACCTATATGTTATGCATGTGTGATGTGTATGTATGTATGCCCCGTAGTGGTCACGTGGATGTTGTAAATGTTTTCGTTGTTGTCCGACTTAAACATGTTGATAAACGGTTAGGATACAATATGATAAATATGTTGATATGCACCCTAAGAAGGTATCAAGGTTGTAAGTATCCTAACTCTTATGTATTATAAACGGTTGATATTCCAACACTAAGATGTTAATTGTAATCGGTGAACAATGGGGGTATGTTGCTTAATAGTATGTGAACTTAAAATCGTATGAGACATTGTTAAACTTGATTGTATGCGGGTTATGAGATAATTCGTGTTAGTTGCTTGGCTTAGTGTATAATAGGGAATCGATATGCTTAATGGAAGTTGATTGGGTGGAGGGTTAGCCGTTGGTACACCCTGTATACATATCTGGTCAATGACTAGAGAGCATATCGAATCCAGATTATACTTTGAATCATTCGTGTTAGTTGCTTGGCTTAGTGTATAATAGGGAATCGATATGCTTAATGGAAGTTGATTGGGTGGAGGGTTAGCCGTTGGTACACCCTGTATACATATCTGGTCAATGACTAGAGAGCATATCGAATTCGGATTATACTTTGAATCATTCGTGTTAGTTGCTTGGCTTAGTGTATAATAGGGAATCGATATGCTTAATGGAAGTTGATTGGGTGGAGGGTTAGCCGTTGGTACACCCTGTATACATATCTGGTCAATGACTAGAGAGCATATCGAATCCAGATTATACTTGAACCGTTTTGTGTTAATTGTTTGATGGTATGATGTATTGACGTGATTACTTGAATTAACGATAAACAATTGTTGTGAACTTGGCGAGAACATGATAGATAACGATTACTTGAGAACTTTGATATGTTGTTCTTAACATAGTGGAATGAAACACGTAGGATATGTTGGTATGATAACACGATATATGACAGTTAATTGAGAATATTTAGGTGTCGGCCTTAGTAAAAGACATTGAACATGTGTAGTGTGTCGGCGTTAAAACACTAACTATTAATGCGGCCAACCTGAGTTAAATTGGGAAGCAAACCCCCGGGTCATAGACTCTAGAACTATTACTATTATTGGATTTGTTAGTGGAATGACATGTTAACTAGTATGATTTAGTCAGTAACATAGAGACTATAAGTATAGTTATATTATGAAAATGAGAACCCCGTTGTATTATACGTCCTTAAGACTGAACTTTAGGAAAATGCCTGAGTTAACTAAAGTGGATTGATTAGAATAAACGAATAACAGTGGAGTTAATTGCGAATTCAATATCGATGGCGACAACGGAACGTAACAATTCATTGTGAGCTGCTATACAACTATAAACTTACTATGGGCGAGAAGGAACGACCTTGGTCAGGCTAACCATAGATTGAACAAATAAAATAAAAATTTAAAAGTCTACCCAACATGTAATATATGCGCAAGCACGAGCGTCGCGGGAATGGAGTTGAGGTCTAAACGATATTGGGTGGTATATAAACACGTACACGATTGGTAAGGGGTGATTTAATTGGACGCCTAACTTAATGCGCTAACTATAAGGCAAATCGTCATAATAAGTGTTACCTGTTTACAACTAATTGCACTTAATGTTAACCGCGATATGTATATATACATATATAACAATAATAAATAATAAATTCCTGGACACTGACAATAAACTCGTTTGAGAAAATGGATTTATAACCCGGAGATCGATGAATCATGGCGAAAGGTTCTAACACTTGGTATGAAGGATGTGTGCGACGTCACCCGATTCTAAATAACCTAACGAGCTATAAACTAAAAACTTGTTACATAATACGGCTCCTTTAATCGAATGAATTTTGCTAATATAATAGTAAGATGTTTTGAGATAGATGCGATGATTATAAACGAAAAGACAAACGAATCTTTGGTAAACATTCCTTGAGATTTTCAAAAAAATTTAAAGTCTACCCAACATGTAATATATGCGCAAGCACGAGCGTCGCGGGAATGGAGTTGAGGTCTAAACGATATTGGGTGGTATATAAACACGTACACGATTGGTAAGGGGTGATTTAATTGGACGCCTAACTTAATGCGCTAACTATAAGGCAAATCGTCATAATAAGTGTTACCTGTTTACAACTAATTGCACTTAATGTTAACCGCGATATGTATATATACATATATAACAATAATAAATAATAAATTCCTGGACACTGACAATAAACTCGTTTGAGAAAATGGATTTATAACCCGGAGATCGATGAATCATGGCGAAAGGTTCTAACACTTGGTATGAAGGATGTGTGCGACGTCACCCGATTCTAAATAACCTAACGAGCTATAAACTAAAAACTTGTTACATAATACGGCTCCTTTAATCGAATGAATTTTGCTAATATAATAGTAAGATGTTTTGAGATAGATGCGATGATTATAAACGAAAAGACAAACGAATCTTTGGTAAACATTCCTTGAGATTTTCAAAAAAATTTAAAAGTCTACCCAACATGTAATATATGCGCAAGCACGAGCGTCGCGGGAATGGAGTTGAGGTCTAAACGATATTGGGTGGTATATAAACACGTACACGATTGGTAAGGGGTGATTTAATTGGACGCCTAACTTAATGCGCTAACTATAAGGCAAATCGTCATAATAAGTGTTACCTGTTTACAACTAATTGCACTTAATGTTAACCGCGATATGTATATATACATATATAACAATAATAAATAATAAATTCCTGGACACTGACAATAAACTCGTTTGAGAAAATGGATTTATAACCCGGAGATCGATGAATCATGGCGAAAGGTTCTAACACTTGGTATGAAGGATGTGTGCGACGTCACCCGATTCTAAATAACCTAACGAGCTATAAACTAAAAACTTGTTACATAATACGGCTCCTTTAATCGAATGAATTTTGCTAATATAATAGTAAGATGTTTTGAGATAGATGCGATGATTATAAACGAAAAGACAAACGAATCTTTGGTAAACATTCCTTGAGATTTTCAAAAAAATTTAAAAGTCTACCCAACATGTAATATATGCGCAAGCACGAGCGTCGCGGGAATGGAGTTGAGGTCTAAACGATATTGGGTGGTATATAAACACGTACACGATTGGTAAGGGGTGATTTAATTGGACGCCTAACTTAATGCGCTAACTATAAGGCAAATCGTCATAATAAGTGTTACCTGTTTACAACTAATTGCACTTAATGTTAACCGCGATATGTATATATACATATATAACAATAATAAATAATAAATTCCTGGACACTGACAATAAACTCGTTTGAGAAAATGGATTTATAACCCGGAGATCGATGAATCATGGCGAAAGGTTCTAACACTTGGTATGAAGGATGTGTGCGACGTCACCCGATTCTAAATAACCTAACGAGCTATAAACTAAAAACTTGTTACATAATACGGCTCCTTTAATCGAATGAATTTTGCTAATATAATAGTAAGATGTTTTGAGATAGATGCGATGATTATAAACGAAAAGACAAACGAATCTTTGGTAAACATTCCTTGAGATTTTCAAAAATGTCTAGTCGAATGTGTCTTGTTCTTACGCGGGAAAGCGGTTAGACGTCTAAGAGTTGTGACTCGACCCTAATCTTACTAAACCAACTTGTTTAGGATTATAGAAGTTGACTTTGATGATAATATGATATTTATTGCTAGGTTGCGGACTCGTAGCGGTTGTTGAGCATTTATAACTCCTTTTTAACTCGTAATCGTAGCTTGGAAGCCAAGGTGAGTTCCGTAGTTCCCTACTCAATAGAGATTCGGGCTGAAAAGTGTAAACATACGTGTTTCATTGTTTGAGTGATTTGTTGATTATGCGGTAAACTTTGGTTACATATTGTGATTAAGATAGAACATGACGTGCATTGTAGAGTCGTATGATTTGTGGTACGATAGACTTGTGTTTGAGGTTGATTATGCTTTTGTGTTTATTGATATACTGATTGTTTGACTTGATTGTTGGATTGATGTGACAGTTCGTTTCGTTTGATTGATTTGGGTTATGTCTTAGTTAATTATTACATATATATATATATATATTAGGATAGACGTACATACATGGAAGTCGGTTATGCCTTCATTGGGTTTTAGACGTGGTGGGAAGGCTGCGGGTGACCCTATATATAAGCATCTGGGACTTGAAGAAAGTAGAATCCTCTGAAGTATATGTACGTATAGTTGGTTTAAATTGTGAATAGTGGTTTATGATTGATGAATGTTGATAGTTGGCTTATGTTGGATGAATGTTGATAATTGGCTTATGTTGGATGAATGTTGATAATTGGCTTATGTTGGATGAATATTGATTGTTGGCACAGGTTCATTCGTATATTGATTGTTGGTTTATGATTTATGCATTTACATTTGATTGTAAGCATTGCATACATCGTTGATGAGCCCTCGGCAGGGGATTGCCGACATCCTGGTGCATAGATGTATGCACCCATTTTGGATGTAGAACGTGACCCCGAGTATATAGACATATATATCTCGATGATTTTGAGATACAACCTTGTTCATTGTAATGACAGAAGGGTATCGTTGCATAGGTGACGGAGTTCACGCATAGGATAGGCATGTTGGCTTATTCATGCATTGGCCTTACATTGATTCGTATATCTTTGTGCATTCTTATTACACATTTACTTGTCTTGTGTAATCTTGTTGTTGGACCTTATTGGGTTACTTAGAGGCTCGCTGTAAGTCATGTCTAGCCTCTATTCGTATATTGTGATTATTGACGTTGGTTCTTTATGGACCATTACTACGAACTCACCAACCTTGTGTTGACTATGCTTAGTACACTTTTCAGGTAACCAGGTTATCCAGGACGTGGAGTTTGATTTGGTTGCTTGCTGTTGAACCCGGACTGGACTTATATGGATCAAGGATCCATTTGCCTTATGTTGCATAGTATTTAGGATTGATAGCCTTCTTTTGATGTCGTTTGTAATATTGATGGTTTCTTGCTCCTGTTGTATTGTGATACTTGTTTCTTTTATTGTATGGATTCACCGAATCCTTTATTTGCATTTAGTTCATGTTCTACATTAATTCCACCTTGTGCTATATGATTTCCGTGATATTCTGAGCCTTGGCTTGGGGTATTACAATATGAAATTAGGGTTTTGTTGATTAAAAGAAATTTTGATTAAAATTAGGTTTTGGAAATCAAAAAGTGTTGAAATTGCAAATGGTTTGTTTCCGGGTCTTTTAAACTTGTTACTAGTGGTTATAATGAAAGGAATTGAAATGGAAACGATTTGGTTTGCGGAAAATGGTCGAAAAAGGAGTTTGTGCACGATCAGGTCGAACTCGCGCCGCGAGTGACCCATCTCGCGCCGCGAGGTATGTGTTTCTCGAACAGACCTGCACTTTGAAACTGAAAGTCGCGCCGCGAGTCTTCCAGGTCGCGCCGCGAGGGGCTGTAAAGCCCAGGTCGCGCCGCGAGGAGACTAGGTCGCGCCGCGAGTTTTGTGACTGTTTGACATTTTCAGTTTTTGATAACTTGAACGTTTGAACTTGGTGAATATCGAATGGTACTTTAGACTACCTTATAATGACAATGTCATTGATATTACCAACTAAAGTTAAATAAAATGAAAGTTTTAACCACATTCTCGGTTATGGCATTCTAGGGTCTATAGCTAAGTAGTTCTACATAGGATACTTGTCGTTGTGAGCTTGGATCCTCACTATTGGTAATCATATCATAGGTTTTGGATAACGTGGAGAATTGACTGTGGATCTTCTCAAGTTATTAGCACCTTTTTAGCACTTTGAACGCTAAGGTGAGTTTATGGCGCCCTTTTCCTTTTACTTTGGGCCTGAAAAGCATGTGTTATAGTATACACGATTTGTTAAATAAATGATTGTTTTGTGAGTATGCCATGTGATTTGGATACTTAGATCATTTGACTTAAATTTGCCATGTTGACGGCTGTCGAAAATGTGTATACGTGTCATTTATTAAATGTTGAATGAAATGACTTTGAATTGCCGTGTAATGGCTGATTAAATTGTTTCTTTGTGTTTGACAAACTAAAATGTTGCCCCTGTGTAGTTATCACTGTTATGAAACCCTAGTGGTTGTATTGTCAGACTTAGTTCTTGACTGTCTTGGTTATGGTCCGCACCCACTATTAGAAGGAAATCCTGTGCGAGGCATGTTGACTGATACTGTCGGATGTTGTTTCCCGGCTGTCATATGCTAGTCATAAACATTGTTGTGGTGCGCACCCCATTTTAGAGGGAAATCCTGTGCGAAGCAATGTAGCATAGTGACTGATACTGTCGGACTTGGCTCCCGGCTGTCATATGCTTTAGTCAGACTTAGACCCCGGCTGTCTTGTTATGAAATATTATCAGGTTTTTGATCCTGATTGTCTTGTTGAAAATAACTACACGTCATTGTGTTCTCTCAATGACGATTAAAAATTTGGTCAAACATACTGTAAACTCACCAACTATTTCGATAGTTGATCCTCTCAAATTTCATGCTTTTCAGGGAACCAACAGTAAGTATTGGAAGAGTATATGGCATTTTAGAAGCCATCTTTTGAACTTTGGACGTACAATTAGCGTCAGACTTCTGAGCACTATCGTATTATTAGTCCTAATTGTACTAGACTGTCCAAATGTTATTATTGTATTAAGTGGGCCCATTTCCAATTGAGGATAGTTTGTATCCGTGTATTGGGGTCCACATCTGAACGATTATACTTGTAATAAACTTGTATTTGGATTAATGGATGAAATCTCTATTTACCTTCTGATTAGTACGCAATTATTTGTTAACCCTGTATTTCCGCTACAACGGGGTGTGACAAAAATTGGTATCAGAGCCAAGGTTATAGTGAATACAGAGTTATTCCGCTGGAATAACTCAATCTATAGCCATGGTCGCTTCATATAGGAAATCTAAGTCTTTAAGGTTTAGGATACTTATCTCGAGAGTTATACTATTTGTCAATAATTAGACCTAACCCTATCAACTACGTCCCGATTATGTAAAATAGTATAAGGCTCGAAATAAATATCTTAAATTGTGTATATACGTGTTAGTTGAATTATATTCACAACATACTGTAAATGTGGTGGGAAGGCTGCGGGTGACCCTATACATAAGCATTGAAGGTATGTTAGGAATAGAAACTCAAATCGTATGTGTATGCATAAGGTTTATATATGTGATAGTTTGGATTATATTAACAACATATTTAAATGTGGTGGGAAGGCTGCGGGTGACCCTATATATAAGCATTGAAAATATGTTGGTAATAGAAACCCAAATCGAATGTGTATAATCTAGACAAAGATCTCTTTGAAACTCTTGTTGCGTACTGTCTCATTCGATTGACTCGAATTGTCTTATCCATCAGACTTATATGGATTCTTTGACTATTCTTTCAGACTTGTCATGTCGGACAGAGCTAGCTCTTATGCTGTTGTTCCTGGTACTCCTCAAGTTCCAGTTGTAGCAAACTCCATTCCTCGTGTTCCCCAATCTTCTGAAGAGGAACAATTTGAGGCTTCGGGCAATGAGTCTCGCCCCATCAATCTGGTGTCAACATCCAGTGAATTTGGAAATGAACATGTATCTATTCATGTTCAACCATCTTTGTCACCGGTAGCTCCATATCAGAGGAGAACTACCGAGGGAGCTCGTCTGCCTTATGCTCCTCGAGACCCTAATGCTCCTGGTCCTTCTGCACCGGTTCAGGACAACCGTGTGTTTGGTCCCTCTTTTCTTCTGGGCGATCCGTATGTTGCAGGTCCCTCCAGAGTGCCTGTTTACACCCTTTTCTTCTGCACCGGTTCAGGATGCTTTATATTTTAGCTATCCAACTTATGAGATTTGGTACATTAGTGTTAAGACCACCCACATCGATGATCTTTTATAAGGATCGATCAATATTATATTGCAATTAAAGTACAAAGGACACCGATTTCTCACAATCTGAGCTCCCAAAACAATCTTGGATTGTCCTCAAAAGCATGCCACATGTCACCATTCTATTGGTGACATGTTATTACACATAACTAATTACAACCTTTGTTATTCTTTCTTTAATTCCTTACTTATTATACCTTTTTATATAAATATAAATACATGGTATTTTTTATCTTTCTTTTACGATCATTTTGACATAAGTTTTATTGAAAACGGAGTTACTTTCAGAAATTATTTTTTTTTTAAACATAAAAAAGTTAATTTTTAAAAATATGTTTTTTTTTTGTATCAATGGATCCAAAAGCTTAATTCAAAAAACCCGAACAGAAAAAAAAAAGGTTAAAAATAGAGCACTGAAGGTAATTTTCATGTGGTATGTTTGGTGGGTTTGAAGGTGGGTCAAAAATTGATTATGTTGTAAGAGAAGAAAGGGTGTATGTGTTTCTTGCATTTCTTTCCAAAGGAAGAAGAGAGATTATTTAATTAATTAAGGTATTCTATTCCTATTCTATATATTGCATTCTTTAATTTAATCATAAAATTGTTGTTATAGATCTGACTCACCCTGTAACTGCTTGCTTATTATTCAGAAGATCTTCCCCTCCCTCCCTCCCTCCTACACATACTGTCACACACACACAATTATATTAAGATTTAAATTATGAAGATTTTATGATTTGTTGTGCAGTATTACTAGTAGTAGCAGTTTCCTTTTCTTTTCTCCTCATTCATTCATGATAATTGTAAATAATAGGATTAATCAAATAAATTAATAAAATTATACTTTGTCATCCCATTGGCTTTCCTTCCGGCATTTATTTTAATTTCCCTCTGATAGGTGGCAAGCCTTCATTCGTTGGCTTGCTTGCGAATAATTAAAAAATAAATCGATGTGGGGAAATCACAAATCAAACTAGTTTCTCATCTTCCATCGACAAATATATTATACATTTCGAATGCGTCCCCCGAAGTCAAGTATTAATAATGCTGCTGCTGATAAGAAGGCAGCAGTTGATGCTGCCGCCTGGATTTTCAACATTCTCACTTCCGTTGGTATCATCATCGTCAATAAAGCTTTAATGGCCACTTACGGGTTCACTTTTGGTACTATTATATCCCCTTCTTCTTCTTTAACTTCTTATCATCATCATTATCATAATTATTATTGTTACTATTTGTATGCAGCAACTACATTAACCGGGTTGCATTTTGTGACTACCACCTTGATGACGGTTGTTCTTAGATGGCTTGGTTACATCCAGCCGTCCTTTTTGCCCACTCCTCAACTTGTCAAGTTTGTCCTTTTTGCAAACTTCTCCATTGTTGGAATGAATGTCAGTCTTATGTGGAACTCTGTTGGATTCTACCAGGTACATATATTATTACCTTGTCGTCCATTTCTCCTTTTCCAATGCATATTGATGATCATTAATTAATTAAGTGTTAATCTCAGATAGCAAAACTTAGTATGATCCCTGTATCATGCTTGTTTGAAATTGCTTTTGATAAGATTCGGTATTCAAGAGACACAAAGCTCAGTATCTTGCTGGTTTTTCTTGGTGTTGCCGTCTGCACTGTTACTGATGTTAGTGTTAATGCCAAAGGTTTTGCTGCTGCTTCTGTTGCAGTATGGACTACTTCCCTCCAACAATATGTAATTCCTCCGCTTTATATCTTATCCAAACGTGTGTAACTAGTTAACACAAAGCGACTAACTTTTCCAGTTGCTTAAATAATTAAAATGATATTAGATAAGTTATTATAATCGGAAAATAGTGTGGTTGCTTGTGGCTGGTTTATTAAGCATTAGTGCTTTATCTGAATCTGATTTTGATTGTACAGTACGTTCATTATCTTCAAAGGAAATACTCGTTAAGTTCTTTCAATCTGTTGGGGCATACTGCTCCTATCCAGGCTGGATCTCTTCTGCTATTGGGCCCATTTCTGGATTACTGGTTGACGGACAAGAGAGTAGACGCCTTCACGTATGATCTACCATGTATGGTATGTGTACTTTACTTTATAAATACACTGACTACATTCATTAACTTAATCCTTGCATGAATGATGGTTCAGCATGTGCATACTATATTCCGTTGCAGATCTAACAAGTTCATTGAGAAACCTACCCAGTGATAATAATAATACATTAAATAGCTAAACTAGACAGGGAGAGAGTGAGGGTTAGACAAAAATAATTACCGTGGGCTTTTAAAGACCTGCAGATAGAAGGATTGTAAAAGTAATGGTTGAACATAATAGCAACGTACTATGATGATTGATTTTTGGCAAAAGCTGTCAATGTAATGTTTTTTACAGGATTAATTGAACAAAAATAGCTAAGTAGTTATAGCTGTCGACAGTCAGATTTTGGTCAAGGACCGATATTTTGGTTATCGCAATGGGATAGCGGTAATTTTAAAATCATGCAAATGTCATATGTATAATAATAATAATAAATAAATAAATTACTATTTAATAGAAAAATCAAAAGTCAAGCTTAAAAGTGTCGATATTTGAAACATTAGTGTTCATTATGTTGTGGTTAAGTGCCTTAAAAAAAAAAAGCTAAAATTGAGGGGGAAAAAAAACTGAGATCCCGCCATTATTCCACCGCTTTTGACTACAGAGCAAAATAGCAACGTACTTTCACATTTTTATCAATAATAGCATCATACTTTCAATCCTTTATGGATACAACAACATATTCTTGTCTTACCAACAATTGCAATGTATTTACCTCATCTTTGCAGCCTTTGCTCTGATTGGTAAAATTGAAGAATGTTGCTACTTAATATAATATTCAAAGTACATCGCTATTTTTGGTAAAGTGTGAAACTATGTTGCTCTGTTTCACAGTTGTCCCTTTTTTGATATCTAATGTTCCTTTTCTTTCCATACTGCATTGTGTAGTGTTGATGGTTTGTTTGCAACGAACTGGAACAATGATCCGAAAAAGTCAAGATTTAACTTTGAAAGGATGGAAAATAGACAGCTACATTGTTGTTTACAGTTTGAAGTAGATCAACAAATTTTGTAGCCATCATAACTGATACTCTAACTCTAGGTTATTAGTTAAGTTTATTCAGTGACATTGTTGCTAGCAGATTATCTGGTGGCCACTATATTGGCTTGCAATGAAAAGTGAATATCTAACCGAAAACACATAAGTTTGTTGCTAATCACCCTTCTTCTCAACATAGCTGGATTTTCTGGGTTATAGAAGCGAGAATTCTCTTGCAATAGTTTGAATCACTGCTAATCACCCTTCTTAATTGCACAGACTATCATACTCTTATCCTGCACGATTGCAGTAGGGACCAATCTCAGCCAATTCATCTGCATTGGAAGATTCACAGCTGTGTCATTCCAAGTCCTGGGCCATATGAAAACAATACTTGTTTTGATTCTGGGGTTCATCTTTTTTGGGAGAGAAGGGCTGAATCTTCATGTGGTGATCGGTATGATCATAGCTATAGTGGGCATGATTTGGTACGGGAATGCCTCTTCAAAACCTGGTGGCAAAGAACGTCATGCATATATGCTTCCCAAAACCAATCAGCAAACTTCAGGTATGGATGACAAGGCCTAAGCATATTGCATAGAACGTGAGATAGTTGATAGGAGAAGTTTCTTCTACAGAGAGATCTGTCTTTTATAAGTTAAACTATTATCATATTATTGCAAATCCCTTTTTTACTTCTTTCCTTCCAATTTGAAGATATATAGGATGCTTATATCAAAATAGGGCTTAGTTTCCGAATGTTTTGTTCTTTTTAAAACTCCGATTTTATTTTTTTTTTTAACAATAGTGATATTTGCATCTCACTGTAGTGTAGAAGGAGAAACTAGTAGAAAAATGCAAATCTCATTATGATATCAATTATTCTTATTGATTGTTACCAACACTTCAATAGTCTTGCTCTCTTTATAAATATCATAAATGTAATGCTCACAAGTTCCCTCTAGACTTAGCTGCTATTGAAGCTTCATCTACCAATGGAGAAGTCTTTGGTCTGATTGTATTGTATAGGAGTTTTTGTACTAAAAAAAAGGAGCAATAGCTTCTATCACTTGTAATATAAAAAGAACTGTTGAATTACTATACTTGACTTCTGAATCATATTATCAATCATCATCAAATAAGAAGAAACACATCCAGATCGATCATCGGTTCATCATCACATAAAAAAACCACATACATACACCCATTGAAATTCGGGTAATAACAATCATCTTCCCCAGCCATCCAAGCCCGACCATGAGTCAACTGATGCTTACGTATAACAAGATAAACGTATAGACAAACGCATACAACCACAAAAAACCCAAATCTAGACCACCGGTTATCTACCCATGGGATTTCAAAAGTGCGAGTGATGTATATGTTAGGAAGTTTCCTTAATACGGAGTAGTTACTTTTGTACATCTCATGTACCTCTCATTATAGTGCACCTTGGCTGTTAATAGTTTTGTTGGCCACATATTTAATTTGTTTCCCATGGTAGTGTTGGATGCAACTATGCCCTTGTTACAAGTAACTTTAGCTTGTTCACTGTCTAGTTTTTGTTTGATTAATAGTTAATTGTATTTTGGGGGTTGGAAATAACATAAAAAGAAAGAGAATATCTAGGTTTATTAGGGTTTGGATTTGGGTGGGTGGGGTTTTAATTTGGGGTTTTTATTAGATTTATTATTTATATTTATGGATGGATATTAAGATGATGATGGTTGTTGTTGTTGGTTGTTGATGATGTTGAAGATGAAGATAGATGATGATAGGTGCATACATGGGCTCCAAGGTAGCACACGGTGTATAAGAAAGAAAGTTATAACCGGTTAATGAGAGTCCACATAAGCAAAAGGAAATCATGATCCCATTAAATATGTTTTAGCCATTTTTCTTTTTTCGAATAGAACTTTCTTTTCTGGAGCCTCACAGAATCATTGTGGTTCAAATCGGAGTACTTTCAAGCAATTAGCCCTATAATATATATATACTCTTTGTGTACACATTCACAGTTTCACACCCACTTACTTTTGTTTCTTATTTTGCCATATGTTGCTGGCTGTATTTATCAAGTCAATACTTTTGGGGTTCCATGTGTATGACTGTATATAGTAGTTGGCATTGAAAAAAAGTAGTAGTATGTAGTACTGTATACGACTAGGAGTCGTGAGGTTGATTTTATCAACCCTTCCAAAATCATCCAATATCATTCATCCAACTCATTTCAATATTTCAACCCTCCCAACCAACCTTCCCAACCATTTTTACTAGCGCTTATTAAATTTTTAACCCTCTCAAATTTTATCCAATCACAAACACTCTCTCTCTTATTCCTTCTCTTGGTCCCCACACTCCTCTCTCTCTAATCATGTGGTCCCTCCCCTTTTTTGATTTTATGAGCACCGGGTTCCGAAACCTCCAAACAAGCCGCCCAACCATAAAATCAATACCGGCGGCGGTGTTACCGCCGGTATCAAGCCATAAAATCAACAACCCGATGACCACTCCTTATGCCCTTATCTAAGATAGATAGAAGAGTGATTACAATTCTATATGTATATATATAGTTTTTTAATAAAAACATGTATGGTGGTTGATGAAAAAATTACTGGAGCAAAAAGTCTTTGTGAATGGTTGACATCATTCGACAAGAAGGCTTATTTGATGAATAAGTCGAGAAACCTCAACTTATTAAGCAAACTGTTTTTCCAAATTTAATCTTATAATTGGAGTAATAACTTTTTAATAGCTTGAAGTTAACGAAGTAATTAGGTGGCAAAATAAATACAAATAACTTTTAGAAGGTTTTTTACATTGTGGATGTTGTAAGCAACTAGCACTTGTAAAGACCTGGCGGCTGGAACAACTATAATTTCTTTATAGAGAAAATTTCATTACATCACCCTGTGGTTTGTCATTTTATCATTTTTCGTCCCTGTGTTTTTTTATTATTATTAGATCACCCCGTGGTGACATTTTGTATCATTACGCACCCCTCTCTCTAACGACCGTTTGTTGTCCTCCGTTAAACCTCTCATGTGCAATGCACATGAGGGTAATTTCGTCTTTTTACCATCATCTTCATCTTCATATTCAAATCATAATAAACTCCTCTTAAATCACATATAAATAAAAAAAATAGATTTATAATATATATATTTACCTTCAAAATGCATATAATAAAAACAAATGGCAGTATTTTTTTCTTTCAAGAAATAGAAAAAAAAATAAAGAAATAGAAAGGTTCAAAGATAAATACAACACAATGAATCTATGGGCTAGTAATATGGTATTTCTTCAATCCATCGTCGTCAAATACCACTGAGAGCTGTTGTCGTCGACCACCACCAAGCTAACTGCCGGCGCCAACCACCACCAACCGTGGCTGTGTTTCCGTGTTTTTCTGGTTTCAAAGATGGTGGCAAACTATTGTGGGATCCATCGGAAGATAACTACTGGGTCGGCTTAATATACATAAATCTGAATTGAAGAAACCAGATGGGCTGGGTTCGAGTATATATATGTATGGAAGCTAGAAGTTTTCAGATCTAGTTGTACAATCAAGACTAAAAGAGGCGGCTGGGAGATCGAATCACGGCTGATCTTCCCATCTCCACCGCACCACAACTCCACCACTTGCAGATCTCGCCAGCACTTCTAACTCAATATTATGGCCGGATTTGGTACTATCGAATCTTGTGATTGTTCCTGATGATCAATATATGATTTTTTTATATGAATATAGATATAAGTATATATGGGAAGGGGGATAGATTCTTAAAGTACGTGAATGAATGAAAGATAGAAAGAAAGAATAACATTTCTTTTGGGAAGTGTGTTTGTGTCAATTTGATATACAAATGGGCCAAAAGGCTTCGGCATCAATGGAAGTCAAAAACAAGTAACAAATATTTTTTAATTTTCAATGACAGTGAATTATTTGCAGGTGGTCAATTTGTATTTGATAACCACAACAGGAAATAAGAAGAAGAAAATAAATGAGGTTTAAGAGTATTTTTCCATAAATCTATATTTATAATATATATTGAATGGATGAATTACCTGGTGGTGGTGTTGATGATTTGAATATGAAGATGAAGATGATGGTAAAAAGACGAAATTACCCTCATGTGCATTGCACATGAGAGGTTTAACGGAGGACAACAAACGGTCGTTAGAGAGAGGGGTGCGTAATGATACAAAATGTCACCACGGGGTGATCTAATAATAAAAAAAAAGCACAGGGGCGAAAATGATAAAATGACAAACCACAGGGTGATGTAATGAAATTTTCTCTTTTTATATATAAATCGATCTATGTTTGTATAATTCTTGTTTAACATGTTGTACAACCGTTGTTTTTATTTTTATTTTTTATACATTTAAATCAATCAAAATCAGTTCTTCTAAACATTACAATGACCCAACAACCTAGCTTTTAAATACAGTATATATCATACAAGGGAGGCGGTTAATAGACATAACCTATTCCATTCTTGAAATAATAACAATTATTATGCTAATCGGACCATTCACATTATCTCGGCGCTACCATTTTCAGTGAGTTCACTGAGTCGTTGCAGAAGCAACTCAAAGTCGTCTTGGCTCTTGATGAGACTAAGTCGAACATAACGATCTTTAGCACTAAAGGTACTTCCGGTGCGACCTTTGATTTTCCCAGCTTCTAGTACTGCACTGCAATCTTCATCTTCTTCTCGTTCACATTTTACCCATGCGTAAGCTGCATTGATGATTGTTTAACAACGTACTACCATATGTTTATTGATCCTTTTTATCTGACTACACACACACACATATATATATAGATGTATATATCACTTGTTCTGACCGTGGAAAAAATGATTGTGTGGAACTTAATTACCTGGAGACGGTAGCCTAGTTTCATTGAAGAAATTGCAGTGCAATGGATGTCTTTGCTGAAGAGAAAATCTTGTTGACTTTGAAAAGACAGTAGTCAACCTGTCCCAACGGTCCCTCATTGTATTATTCCATCATCTTCAACAGCTACTTTTAGAAGCTTCAAAACTCTTAATTGGGTGTCCTTTGAAATCCCCAAATCAGCCACTGAGATGTAGTTTAAAATCTTGTCATATACATCTTTATCTTTTATCACCGCCCATCTACATACATACATAAATAATTAACCATGACTTTTTTGTACCAAATGAGTTACTATATACTTAGTACAAGTACAGTATGAGATAATAAAGCATATATACATACCCAAAACGCGTACCAGCATGACCAGTGAGCTTAGAAAGAGTAAAGATCATGAGATCATGATCTGAAGGGCGAGGGATCGGGGTAAAATGTGGCCAAAAATAGGCATGATCATATATTGTCTTCCCTCCAAGAACAGATGTCTTCAACTCCCCATCAGGATTGTTTGGTGACGTTACTGTAAAATTAGTTAAAGCTTATGTAGAACTCAACAACGAACCCAGATTCATCGACAAAACAAGAAACATGGATGTAAACTGACATCTTGAATAGAAGGAATTAAAAGAGTTTTAATACAAATTATTAACCTAAAATAATTTAGAAATAGTTTTAATAAACGAATACAAAAGTGGAATGGAACAAACGCTCATCTCGTACTACATCCTAACGGTAAACATTCAAACGGCAAAAGAGAGAGAAGCAGCAGAATTGTTCAAGAACCCTAAGGGGCCAAAAGCTTCGTTTATATATGCAACAAAACTTTATCTTCGGTCCACATCTTCTAGTAAATGACTGCCCAGTCCCTGTCTTCTAAAGAAAGCAATTGTCCAGCTTTAGTCCTTCAACAATTAAACCTGCACAAAAAACACATTAAGTTAGACAATTAAGTTGCACATTTCAACACCCTCCCACAACTTAATTGTGGAAGGGATTGTTCATGCCTAATAGATCACATAAGGTCTTGTGTTGTGACTGCACAAGTCCTTTGGTAAATATATCAGCCACATTCCTTTCTGAAGCAATCTTGACAACATCTATAACCCCCAAGTTAACCTTTTCTCTTGTAAAAAACAAGTCCAATTCAAAATGTTTGGTCTTCTCATGAAAAACAGGATTGGCACAAATTTGTATAGCAGCCTTACTATCACACATGATCTGGACAGGATCATGAGTGTTTATACCAAGGTCCTTAAGGAGTTTTAAGACCCAGATTACTTCACAAGTTACAATAGCAAGAGCTCTAAATTCAGCTTCAGCAGATGACCTAGAAATGGTTGGCTGCTTTTTGCTTTTCCAAGACACAGGGCAACTACCAAGGAAGAGACTGAAACCTGTAATACTCTTCCTGGCAGTTACTTTCTTGGCCCAATCAGAGTCAACAAAGGCCTTGAGAGTAAGATCAGTGGTTTTGTTAAGTAAGATGCCATTACCTGGGCAACCCTTAAGATACCTGAGCACTCTCATAGCAATTTTAAGATGGGATTCAAAAGGATTATGCATAAACTGACTTAAAATGTGAACTGCATATGAGATGTCAGGTCTGGTAAGGGTTAAGTAAATCAACTTACCAACAAGCTTTTGATACTCAGTGATGTTAACAAGAGGGGTATTAGATTTGTCACTGGAATCCAAATTGAGATTACAGTCTATAGGAGTATTGGCAGGTTTACAACCTAAAAGGCCAAACTCAGAAATCAAGTCTAGACAATATTTTCTTTGTGTCAAACATAGTCCATTTTGGGTATCAATGACCTCAATTCCAAGAAAATACCTCAGTTTACCCAAATCTTTGATGGAAAACCTTTTGCTAAGATAATCCTTACAATTATCAATCTCTTTATTGCAATTTCCAGTGATGACAATGTCATCCACATAAACAAGTAATGCAACAAAAGACTTACCAGATTTCTTAGTATATAAAGAGTAGTCACTTTGACTTTGTACAAAGCCAAACTCAATTAGGGCACCAGTGAGTTTTTCATTCCACTTTCTTGGAGCCTGTCTAAGACCATATAAAGATTTCAACAGTTTGCATACCTTGGGATTTGAAGGAGAGTGATAACCAGGAGGAGGTAACATGTACACATCCTCATCAAGGTCTCCATTTAGGAAAGCATTATTAACATCAAGCTGAAAAATAGACCAGTTGTTCTTGACAGCAATGGTCAAAAGACATCTAATAGTAACCATTTTAACTACAGGGGAGAAGGTTTCATCAAAATCAATCCCCATTTTCTGAGAATAGCCCTTGGCAACAAGCCTGGCTTTATATCTATCAATTTGACCACAAGACTTATACTTAATCCTATAGACCCACCTGGATCCAATAGGTTTTCTATTAGGTGGGAGATCAGTTAACACCCAGGTGCCATTTTTATACAAGGCTTCCATTTCACTATTCATGGCTTCAACCCACATTGGGTCCTTGCAGGCTTCCTCAAAAGAAGAGGGCTCACAGTTTTTATTTAAATTAGACACAAAGCATAAGTTTTCAGCATTCAGATTTGAGTAGCAAACAAAGTTGGCAATATTGTGCTTGGTTTTTGTTCCAAGAACAAAGTCTTTAAACTTCTTGGGGGTTTTAAAGTTTCTGTTGGATCTCCTAAGATCAACAGGTGCCACTGGACCATCCCCATGAGTGATTGTGATAGCTTCATTATTGTCATTACCCTCAGAAAAATTGTTGTCATCAGAATGTGTTGCAGAGGATGAATCCCTAGCAGTCACAGAAGTGCTACCAGAGGGATTATCATCACTGCCATCACTGTCTGAAGTGTTGTCTCTCCTTTCATCATAGGGTGTTTGGGCATTGGTTGTTTTTTCATTTTCTAAGAAGATAAAGTCAGGAGGTTTAGAGAGAAGATTATTGGTTTCATTAGCAACAGATGGTTTATGATTATTGGCAGTCATCTTTAAAGGAAAGACATGTTCATAAAACTTAACATCTCTTGAAAACAAAACATTTTTATTTTCTAAATTATATAATTTGTATCCTTTCTTTTCATTGGAGTAACCAATGAGGATACATTTTTCAGACCTACTAGAGAATTTATCATTATTATTTAAGATAGTAGAGAAACACAAACAACCAAATGCCCTTAAATGGGAGAGACTGGGTTCACATTTGAAAATTAACTCATAGGGGGATTTTCCAGATAAGACAAAGGAGGGCAACCTGTTGATCAAATAAGTAGCAGTCAAAACACAATCAGCCCATAAGTAAGTAGGTAACCCCCCTTGAAACATAAGAGCCCTTGCTACATTAAGCAAGTGCCTATGTTTCCTCTCAACAACCCCATTCTGCTGAGGAGAATAAGTACATGAGGTTTGATGAAGAATGCCATGCTGGTTCATGAAAGACATCATTTTTTGATTAATAAACTCACTGCCATTGTCACTTCTGACAGTTTTGATACATTTGTTAAACTGGTTTTTAAGAAAGTTGTAAAAATTTACAAAGTTGTCAAATGTTTCATCTTTGGTTTTCAAAAGGTAAACCCAAACAGCTCTGGTGTGGTCATCAACAATAGTAAGAAAGGATTTGTATCCTTCCCTACTTTGAACCTTGTAGGGTCCCCAAAGATCCAAATGAATAAGTTCACCCAAAAAACTGGTTTTGTGTTCACTTAAAGGAAATGAGCTTCTGGTTTGCTTTGCCTTATGGCAAGTGTCACAAGGAGAGATATAAAGATTATCCAGTTTCAATTTATCCTTTAAAGCAGACAGAACAGGGTCAGAGGGGTGTCCCAATCTATTATGCCATAGTTGGGAAGACAAGTGACAAATAGTTTTAACATGATTACTAACAAATTTATTACCTCTACACATATTCTTAAAAATATAAAGTCCTCCATTTTGACTACCACTCCCAATCACTTTCCTTGTTAGTAAGTCCTGTATAACACATTGGTTTTCATCAAATCCAATAAAAGCTTTACTATCCCTAGTTAAGCTGTGGACAGACAAGAGGTTCACACAGTATTCTGGAACATATAGAACACCAAAGAGCACAACTTTGTCATTTAATCTAAGATCTCCTATTTTTAAGATTCTGGCTTGGGTTCCATTTGGATGCCCAACAGTGAGTCCAAGACCAGAAATGTCAGTGACATTAAAAAGATATTCTTCAGTGCATGTCATATGAGAATTAGCACCAGAATCAACAATCCACCCATTTTCAGACCAAGTAACTTTAAAACCAACATTAGAACAGAAAAATTTGTCAAAATTAGTGTTGAAAAAGTAGTTTGAGTTGAACAAAGTACCTGCCATATTGGCATGAGCACCTTTGGGTGAGGACTTCTCATTAAGGAGAGACATCAATTTTGTTCCTCAAAACCTCATTTCCCCAGCAGCTTTTTATTCCACCCCTCTCCGCCCGTGCAAGTACCTGCCATATTGGCATGAGCACCTTTGGGTGAGGACTTCTCATTAAGGAGAGACATCAATTTGTTATACTGATCAGCAGTTAAGGTCATAGAACCACTGGAGTTATGAGGAGAGGGTGGTCCACTTGAAGAAGTGGAAGCCACATTAGAACCAGAGACATGATTGTCACAAAGGATGACATTATTGTTTGCCATGGGTTTATGATAAGACTGAGAAACATTTCTCCTAGCAGCAGTGTCTCTGCCATAACCAGGAGGATAACCAACAACATCATAACATCTGTCAAGGGTATGCCCATACTTGTGGCATCCCTCACATTGAAGATTAGTATTTGGGCCTCTTTTGGTCTCAAAATTGTTTGGTCCCCTTTTTGGTTCAAAATTTCTGTTACTGAAGTTTCTGTTACCAAAATTTTTCTTTCCATTGTTAAAAGACTTGGCCAAAAACACACTGTTTTGAGGTTTAACAGCATTCTCAACAGGTACAGTGCCCCTGTGAGATTCTTCTCTTGAAATAAGAGCAAAAGCAGATTTTACATTAGGTAATGGGTCCCTTGTCAAAATGTTACTTCTTACAGGTAAATACACTTCATCAAGTCCCATTAAAAACTGCATGAGTTTCAAAAGTTGTTGATGCTCTTGTATCTGTTTTGAAGCATTACAAGTACATTGAGGAAGTTTTACAAGAGCATCAAACTGTTTCCATAAAGAATTCAATTTGTGATAATATTCAGAAATGGGAGCTCCATTTTGAGTAAGAGAATGAATTTTGTGATGTAAATTAAAGGTTATGGACCCATCTACCTTGTCATAGGTTTCTTTTAGCTCTTCCCACACAATTTTTGCATTTTTAGAAAAGATTTGACCCAAATAGAGTTCTTCAGTCACACAACCCAGAATCCAGGTAAGAACAACAGAGTTGCATCTGTCCCATTGTTTACCCAAAACCTCATTATCCTCAGACCTTTCACAAGAACCAGTTATAAAACCCATTTTATTCTTAGTTTCAAGGGCAAGTTCCATAGCACAAGCCCAGACTTTGTAGTTTTCAGTTCCTTTAAGTTTAAAGTTGATTAAAGGTGTTCCAACAGTGTCACTAGCATGCAAGTATAATTCATCACCAAAATCAAGTTTACTTATCAAGGTACCAAATGCATTAACACCATCAAGAGAATCACCATCCCCATCAGGGGGGTTATTGGCATCACCCATAGAGAAACAAAGAACAGAAACACACAGAGAAGAAACAGACAAGACAGATAACCAAAAGCAAGAAAAGAAAAAAACCTAAAGAGTGGCCAAACAGGGACCAGATTCAAGAACACTTAGGTGTCTTGACAAGCCTTATTTGGAAACTCTCTCTTCTACCAACAAGAAGGGTTAGTAAAATAACACAAATAAGAACAGCAGATAATAACCATGTAAGAAACACATAGCACATAGGACATACTTAAACAGAGAGACAGATAATATAAAGGGATCCCAATCTATAGGCCAAACACTTCATACTGGGAGCACACCAGCTTTGAAGGAATTTGCTACAGAAGAGGTAGGAAAGAATGCTTACAGTGGGGTCGCCAACAGTAATTCCATAAACCAGATATAAAGGGACAAGCAATGATTAGTAATAATCACAGCTATGATAGATGAATCCACTTCCAAAGGCAGATCTGCAACTCTTAAAGAAGAGGAGACCCACACTCGAGCAGATATAAAATAATCAATCAACCTTACCCACAATCTTAAAGAAGATGGAGTAAAGGATGAGAAAAATATGAGAATCAATCGATTTTGTACAAGAAACCCTAGAAAGAGCAGTACAGAATCGAGATAAAGAAGACTAAAAAAAAATAAATAGATATAGATAATATGCGGAAAAAAAAAATAATATAAGAATCGATCGATTTTTGGATGAACCCTAAAAGGAGAAATCCCCAAATCGAGATTAAAGTTTATAAGAATAATTTTTAATAAATATAATTGATATAATCAAGAGCCTAAGCTCTGATACCATGTAAAATTAGTTAAAGCTTATGTAGAACTCAACAACGAACCCAGATTCATCGACAAAACAAGAAACATGGATGTAAACTGACATCTTGAATAGAAGGAATTAAAAGAGTTTTAATACAAATTATTAACCTAAAATAATTTAGAAATAGTTTTAATAAACGAATACAAAAGTGGAATGGAACAAACGCTCATCTCGTACTACATCCTAACGGTAAACATTCAAACGGCAAAAGAGAGAGAAGCAGCAGAATTGTTCAAGAACCCTAAGGGGCCAAAAGCTTCGTTTATATATGCAACAAAACTTTATCTTCGGTCCACATCTTCTAGTAAATGACTGCCCAGTCCCTGTCTTCTAAAGAAAGCAATTGTCCAGCTTTAGTCCTTCAACAATTAAACCTGCACAAAAAACACATTAAGTTAGACAATTAAGTTGCACATTTCAACAGTAAATCAAGTTAATTTTCCATATTGTTTGTGGAATTATTCGAGTTCCATGAGTTTGTATCTCCTTGAAATTTAAAGGTCTCCGAGTTAAAGAACATTGTTTGAGTCTTGTACATCTGTTGTTGATAATGAAACAATTAATTTCATAAATCTATCATATTCAAAGCAATAATAATTAAATTAATCAAGGAGAAAATTAAGATATATACATGTATAATTAAGTAGCTAGGTTGTTGGTAGATGTATGTACGTACCGGATAGAATGGGATGGAAGCAAGAACATTGGAAGGTGAAGATGAGTTTTGGGAGGAAAGAGCGTAAACAGCTGCACTAAGGAGTTGGGAAGAGCCAATACCGAAAACCAAGTATCTTCCTTGTGTGATGGCATTCCCAACAATGGAATGCATCTTACGGATGTACTTTTCGAGTTCAGTTGACATCATAGTGTAGTCAGCGTATCTGTAACTCATACGATGCCACCCTGATATGACCACTGCACTATCTTCTGCATTTTGCATCCAAAATGGCTCCAAAAATATAGGATCCCCGCTGCATCCATCATATATCACAATCACAATATATGTTAATTAGAAATCGAACAACAAAGTTTTCAGGTGTCAATTTCCAATATATCACGCTACACGACCCATGACACGACACGAAATAAACATGTTTCATGTTTGGGTTGAGGTTAAATGGTTTGGGTCATAAGCGGGTGTACATGACTAATACGTTTAGCATATAGGTTGGGTTTGAGTCATATCTCAACGTATATTTTTTACCATCAGCTTTTAATTTAACATGGGTTCCATATATATGGGCCCATAAACTAAATTAAGTGGTCATGATTTTTCGACATGATTAATTAACTATATCAACTCGTCAACATGTCAACCGTCAATCCAAACACAACAACACTTTTGACACCCCTAAACAAGATTTCCCCTTTACCCCCATTTGATCGGGGTTAGTTATAAGAGTATTATGTATACTATAGCCAAACTAAATATCACTATATAATTTGCATTGCAATAACACCTTTATTGGTTTTTGCATCAACATCTGCATCTTTTTATTACTAGTAGTTCGATAACAAGTCTGAGCTACTTTTTTTTTTTCTCCTGTTTATTTTAATTTATATACTAATAAAGTAGTTCTTCAAAATTGATCTCATTTAAACCCAACTCAATTTGTAAAAAGTATATATGCCTGCCAAAAGGATGTATTTTTCAGCTCTACGTACACAAATAATATATAAAACATGCTAATCAATTTTGGTACATATGTTAGGATTGTATATGTACGTATATGGATGGATATGCAAAAGAGATGGAGAAGAAAAGATGGAGGAATTAAGGGTTGGTTGATGAAACGGAGGTACGTATCTATCAGCATCTGCAGGACATCCAGAAGAGAATTCAGAGCAATCAAAACCAGCATAACAATCGTAGCACTCACAAACAGGTTCCGGCGAACCGTCAAGGTAAGCCCTTCCATGTCCGGAGCATGATATCGCTGCAACCGCTTCTGCCTCACCACCTGCTTTCAAACTCCAACCCAGACCACCATTTGCGTCTAACCCAAACTTATTATTATTATAAATATATATGACAAACAATATATTCATCACTATAGATACCAATAAACATATTCCATAGCATGTTTTCTTTCTATCATTCCCCATTATTATTCTTACCCTTAATTATTATAGTATTATTCCAAAACTTTTATTTAGAAGTTTATGATTTTGTAAGTTTGTAGTATATGACTAAAAGACTTTTGTGAAAGGCAACTCAAAATCAAACAAATATTTTTATTATTTTCATTCATGGTATGGGTCCCATGATGACACAATATATCTAACATTATTCTCTCTTTCTTTTTCAAAGGGTTGCTTTCTATGATGTATTTCTAGATTTCACTGGCAGGCCTATGACTTTATGCTCTCCATAACTATCAGCTCATTTGCGCCAAACACTTCATATCCGGAGAACTCAACTAGTAATTATTTGTGATTTACGACTCATTTTATTTACACTATACGGATACCCGCACAATACAACGACCATAATAGACAACATATAAGGTGTCGTGATGATGTTAATTTCAAACCAAACACTTGTGTAAGAAAATAATTGTACAGCACCCGCGCAAATTATAGAAGATAATGGTCTCATCATTAATAAAATTATTATTATTTTTCATAATTATAGAATATAAATTATAACAAATTAAATTGATAATTAAAAAGATAATTATAAGAAATTGACTAAACGAATAAGAAAATATAATTAATAAATTAATAAGGGTATTATAAATATATCAAACTAGATTATTGTCCTGTGTAATACGCGAGTAATTATATTTTTATTATTATATATACATACAAAAATACAGTTTTACTAAATGATGGTTTTTTTTTTGAACATTATGAAATCCTTTATTAAATATCAGAAGAAACCCAACAAGATGCTAGATATACAACCGATTCAAGTACATCGAAAAAGAGAAGACAGAAAATAAGTTTACAAAGCAAACCGACACCATTGGGACCAGTTGATCTGGGGATTTCTGGTTCTGTTAGACAGCCATAGATAGCTAACGGACATGACTTCTTTCAGCAAAACGTAGAGAAGGGCTCTTGTTGGAGAAGATGCAGTCATTACGAATCTTCCATAAGGTCCAGACGTATGCAAGAACCACTAGGTGGATGTGCTTTCGTTTGCCAGGTGTAACGGACTTCTCCCTATGAAGACATAATAATTCACGTATGGTTGGAGGTTTGGTTGTTGTCGGGATGTTAACCCATGACAAAATGAATGACCAAAGGGCACTAGCAAAGGGGCATTGAAGGAATAAATGACATGGGGTCTCATCATCAATACTACATAGATTACATGTTGATGAAGTCATAGGAATGTTTCGTAGTAGCAGGTGGCCTTTTGTTGCAATTCTGTTTAGCTTAAGACGCCACGCAAAGACGTTGACTTTGAGAGGAGCTTGTCGGTTCCATGGGAAGGTCCACGGTTGAGGGCCCAAGTTTGCCTTTAGGAGTTTGGCTTTCATTGATCGGGTAGTGAATTGACCATACGGATCACATTTCCATACCCATGAATCCGGTAAGTTGGAGAGATTGATTCGTACAATTCTTGCGAGCATATCCTGAAGTTGAATTAGTTCATTGGTGGAGAAAGGAGGTGTGATCCAGTTCCATTCCCACTGAGAAAATCTTCCATTTGAAAAGATCAGGGTACCAGATGAAGAAAGGGAAATCCCCATTCCATATATCCATCCAGAACCTAATGGTGGTACCATTTCCAACGATTCCTGTAAACAAAGACTCCAAGCGAAGATCAAAGGGGTCGAGGTTGGAGTTTAACTTGGAGATATATTTCCAAGTTCCCACCAAGTCAGAACGGAGGGGTACAAGAGAACAATTCCGACGAGACGAGTGTAAAGAGGTGATTACTCGAGCCCAAAGATTGTTTGGGTGATATGCCTTATTTTATACTATTTTCCCACGTCATTATTAGTTGGTTTTAAGTGTTTTTGGAGTCGTTTTCGTATACATTTGTTGCGTTTATGGTATTTGTTAGTGTTTTCAGGATATTAACAGGTATTATGGCATATTACTGAAGAAAACGACATTTAAAGGCCTAAAGTGTGCTTACGGATGAGCTCATGGAAACTTTGAGGAAGAAACGAACTTATTCAAGTTTTGGCAGATGGTCATGGCATGACCACATAAAGGTCATGTCGCATCTGGAAGTCAGAATTACCCAAACTATTATGTTCACATATGGTCATGGCGTGACCATGTGTGGTCACGTCGCATCAGGCTGTGCGACCAGAAGAAGAATTTTTCATCAAGTATAAATACCTAGCAAACATAACCCTAAAGGGAGGCTCGACTTTCCAGAGGTTTTTAGGGTTCTTGGAGGCTATTTTCATCAGATCAAACACCTTTTAAGATCATAGAAACATCGGGATTTATTTCTTCAATTCATTAACGATTCTAGCACTCTTTGGATTAATTTCTTCAATCGGTACATTATGTTTTCATTGTTTCTTGATTGTTTTAATTTCTTTATCATGAGTGGCTAATCACTTTATCATCCATCTTGATGAAGTGAGACAATATGTAAGGATTGCACACTTTTATTAATCCAATGTTGATTTCATTTAACATTATATCGCGATCTTAGCGTATTTCTTTCTTATTATTTATCTTGAATTGATTGGTGATTTATGTGTGTCTTTAATGGTAGTTATTGATTACATATATTTCATTTTGATTGTTTGGGTACAAACGATTGGGTCTATGACGGGTACGATAGATAATCGTTCAATGATAATAGGAATTAATGTGTTAACGGTTGGGTACAATCGATAGATATAATTGTTATTTTAATAACCAAAACCATTGTTTGATTAAGGAAGTTATAAAAGATGTCTTGGGGTACCGGTCTTTGTAATGAAACTAGTTTAAGCAAGAGAGTCAAATGATGTCTTTAACTTGACGGGTACGGGGTTGGTGCTTTGTTTGAGTCTCGGTTATTTAATCAACTTAAATTGAAATTGAACTTCATTTATGTGCAATCTGAACATGTTGTTGAGCGGATTCGAGATGGATGACCTTTAAATATTATTGTTTATAATCAATTTTCTCTATCGTTTGAGGACGATCCCTGCCCCGGTAATACCGGATTTAATTATTCTTCTTTTACTTTAATTTGAGCAAAGTGACAATTCGGTCACAAAACCCCCCTTTTACTTGGAACTGCTTTATTTTACAATTACTTACTTAGTCCTTGTGATCGACCTCGGATTACCAAGTTTACTATACTGCATACGATCGGGTTCACTGCCTGTGAGTGTGTTGTAGTCAGTCTTTTTGGTGATTTGTGTTTATAAATTTTATTACTCGATTTCACACATCAAGTTTTTGGCGCCGCTGCCGGGGACTTTTGTTTAAGTAGTTGTTTTATTTTGTAGTTCGATCCTTTTTCACATTCATTTGTGAGAAAGTTATTGTTTTACTAGATAGATTGTATTTTATTTTTTTATTTATACCACAGGTGCGGTTGACGGTTTGTTTGTGGTGATTGTGCAGGTTCTTGCTAGTTGATGAACACAAGAGCTTCTGGCCGACCTTTGCTTAGCCCATTATCTAATCCATGGGAAAGTCAGACATCGACTTGTGTCAAGAGATAACCAGGAACCATCCACCCCAGTCAAAATAGATTCAGAAACCGCAAATCAAGCTCCACCGGACCAAGCCTTGGAAGAGAAAGTGGTTAATAGTGCGGAAGAAGCAGCTTGGATCTTTAGAACAAGAGAAGACTCAGATACAGAAGAGAAAATTCAAACACCTGAACCGAGTAATATTGTCATACCTCGAACCAACCTTAATATTAATCAACAACCGAGGGGAAACGGAATGGGTGATGAACAACTGTTAGATCCGAACGCCCGTCCTTACGGGGAACGAAGAAGAAACATACCGAATAACCGGGGCACAGCTATCCGCCCTCCGGCTATTTCAGTAGATTTCTCCTTGAAAGGAAATCACCTCAAGAGTGTTGAAGAGGACAAGTTTGATGGGATTCGAATAACCGACCCTTATGCACATCTTGAGAGGTTTGAGAAGATTTGCAGGTTATATCAGTATGGTCAAGGGCAAATTGAAGCTGTTAAACTTGAGCTATTTCCATTAACTCTCATTGGAAATGCAGCTGCATGGTTTAAGGAGTTACCCGATAACTCATTCACCACTTGGGCCGAACTTCGTGAAGGATTTATTGATGAGTTCTATTCATTAAGAACTCAAAGGCAACTGGAAAATAAAATCAGAGGATTTACTCAAGGCAGTGGTGAGGATGTTGTTGATGCATGGAAACGGTTCAAGGAAATGCTAAGGAATTGCCCCGGACATAGTATGGGTACTGAAGAAAGTTTTGAGATTTTCTATGATGGACTGGATAGAAAGACTAAAAGGGAGCTCGGTTATGCATTTGGGGGTAGTCTAAACAACATTTCCCAGAATGAAGGATACAAGATTCTTGAAGATATGGCGAAGGAGTATTCAACCAGAGATGAGGACCGAGACAAGAGATCCAGTAGAAGCACTGTGGCTAAGGTGGAAAGTAGTGAAGACTCAAAACTTGTTGCTGAAGTCAAGGCTCTCTCAAAGCAAATGAATGAGAGGTTTGATAATCAAGAAAGTCGATTCAAGAGCCTTGAGCGAGATGTGAAAGTCATAGCGGATGGATGTGACTATTGTGGGGATTTGCATTATACGGAGGATTGCCCGGATAAACCAGTTCAAGATGTTAGTTACGTTCAGAATCAAGGGAATTTCAACCAAAATACCGGTTATCAAAACCGGCCATCAGGTAGTTCTTACCCTACTTCTTCTTCTTTTATTACTAACAGTTCTGGTTATGGTGGTAACAGGTTCAGCAGGTTTAACAATCAACAAGGCCAAGATTCAGAACTAAGAGAGATAGTGAAGGACTTTATAGGTGCCCAGAAGGAAACCAGAGAACATGTTGCAGAAGAGTCGATTTCTGTGTTGGACGCTTTAACTACTCGTTTGGATGGATTGGGGCATAAGCTGGATCAAAATTCGAAGAACCATCAAGCTACCATCAAGGATTTGGAAGTGAAGCTTGAAAGGCTAGGGAATTCAAATAGGCAGCCCGGTACACTACCGAGCAACACTCAACAAAACCCTAAGCCTCAGCAGAACAATCAAGGATCCGGACAGAAGTATACCCCTCCTAATGCTCGAAATGAGCAAGTGAATGCAATCACTACGAGGGCAGGTAAGACTTACAATTCTGCAAATCCTTTACCAGATAATGTTACCCCAGTTGTGCAGGTGCAAGAATACGAGGAGGTGGTTGATGATGAAGTAGAGATGGAGCCGAACCCAGCCGTGCAGACACCGGCCGTTCCAACCAAACAAGCTGAAAAACCGGAAGTAAAGCCTTATAAGCCCAAAATCCCATTTCCTCAGAGATTGGCGAAAGAGAAGCTAAAAGAGCAAATGGAGAAATTTGTGAGTCACCTCAGTAAATTGCATATTAATATTCCATTTTTAGATGCAATTGTGCAGATGCCAGGGTATGCGAAGTGTTTGAGGCAAATTCTGATGAACAAGAAAAATCTAGTGGGGGTGGCAACTACAGTGCTTGAGGATGTTTGTTCAGCAGCAGTGACAGGTAAGTTACCCGAGAAACGTAAGGATCCAGGTAGTTTTACTATCCCTTGTAAGATTGGTAACTTATCTGTAAAACGTGCCTTAAATGATTCAGGAGCAAGTATTAATCTAATGCCTTCGTCTATCTATTCTAAGCTGAATTTGGGAGAACCAAAACCGATTAATATGAAAATCCATTTGGCCGATAAATCTGAAATTAGACCCATGGGGATTCTAGAAGATGTGTTAGTAAAGGTGGGCGGTTTGGTTTTTCCAGTAGATTTTGTGATTATTGAAGCAGATGAAGCATTAAATGTGCCTCTTATCTTAGGGAGACCGTTCCTTGCCACGGCCGATGCTAAACTTGAGGTCGGTCGTGGAAAACTTACTTTGAGAGCAGGAAATGAGTCGGTGACATTTACGAACACTACTTCTGTTTATTCACCTGATGTGGCTAACTCTGTTGAAACTGCTTGTGTTAGTTCTTTGGATTCGCAGGTTGACGAATGGTTTTTTTTTTTTTTTTTTTTTTTTTTTTTTTTTTTTTTTTTTTTTTTTTTTTTTTTTTTTTTTTTTTTTTTTTTTTTTTTTTTTTTTTTTTTTTTTTTTTTTTTTTTTTTTTTTTTTTTTTTTTTTTTTTTTTTTTTTTTTTTTTTTTTTTTTTTTTTTTTTTTTTTTTTTTTTTTTTTTTTTTTTTTTTTTTTTTTTTTTTTTTTTTTTTTTTTTTTTTTTTTTTTTTTTTTTTTTTTTTTTTTTTTTTTTTTTTTTTTTTTTTTTTTTTTTTTTTTTTTTTTTTTTTTTTTTTTTTTTTTTTTTTTTTTTTTTTTTTTTTTTTTTTTTTTTTTTTTTTTTTTTTTTTTTTTTTTTTTTTTTTTTTTTTTTTTTTTTTTTTTTTTTTTTTTTTTTTTTTTTTTTTTTTTTTTTTTTTTTTTTTTTTTTTTTTTTTTTTTTTTTTTTTTTTTTTTTTTTTTTTTTTTTTTTTTTTTTTTTTTTTTTTTTTTTTTTTTTTTTTTTTTTTTTTTTTTTTTTTTTTTTTTTTTTTTTTTTTTTTTTTTTTTTTTTTTTTTTTTTTTTTTTTTTTTTTTTTTTTTTTTTTTTTTTTTTTTTTTTTTTTTTTTTTTTTTTTTTTTTTTTTTTTTTTTTTTTTTTTTTTTTTTTTTTTTTTTTTTTTTTTTTTTTTTTTTTTTTTTTTTTTTTTTTTTTTTTTTTTTTTTTTTTTTTTTTTTTTTTTTTTTTTTTTTTTTTTTTTTTTTTTTTTTTTTTTTTTTTTTTTTTTTTTTTTTTTTTTTTTTTTTTTTTTTTTTTTTTTTTTTTTTTTTTTTTTTTTTTTTTTTTTTTTTTTTTTTTTTTTTTTTTTTTTTTTTTTTTTTTTTTTTTTTTTTTTTTTTTTTTTTTTTTTTTTTTTTTTTTTTTTTTTTTTTTTTTTTTTTTTTTTTTTTTTTTTTTTTTTTTTTTTTTTTTTTTTTTTTTTTTTTTTTTTTTTTTTTTTTTTTTTTTTTTTTTTTTTTTTTTTTTTTTTTTTTTTTTTTTTTTTTTTTTTTTTTTTTTTTTTTTTTTTTTTTTTTTTTTTTTTTTTTTTTTTTTTTTTTTTTTTTTTTTTTTTTTTTTTTTTTTTTTTTTTTTTTTTTTTTTTTTTTTTTTTTTTTTTTTTTTTTTTTTTTTTTTTTTTTTTTTTTTTTTTTTTTTTTTTTTTTTTTTTTTTTTAATTGTTGCAGAAGAGTCCAAGAAGGTGATTTCTGTGTTGGACGCTTTAACTACTCGTTTGGATGGATTGGGGCATAAGCTGGATCAAAATTCGAAGAACCATCAAGCTACCATCAAGGATTTGGAAGTGAAGCTTGAAAGGCTAGGGAATTCAAATAGGCAGCCCGGTACACTACCGAGCAACACTCAACAAAACCCTAAGCCTCAGCAGAACAATCAAGGATCCGGACAGAAGTATACCCCTCCTAATGCTCGAAATGAGCAAGTGAATGCAATCACTACGAGGGCAGGTAAGACTTACAATTCTGCAAATCCTTTACCAGATAATGTTACCCCAGTTGTGCAGGTGCAAGAATACGAGGAGGTGGTTGATGATGAAGTAGAGATGGAGCCGAACCCAGCCGTGCAGACACCGGCCGTTCCAACCAAACAAGCTGAAAAACCGGAAGTAAAGCCTTATAAGCCCAAAATCCCATTTCCTCAGAGATTGGCGAAAGAGAAGCTAAAAGAGCAAATGGAGAAATTTGTGAGTCACCTCAGTAAATTGCATATTAATATTCCATTTTTAGATGCAATTGTGCAGATGCCAGGGTATGCGAAGTGTTTGAGGCAAATTCTGATGAACAAGAAACAATTGACTAGATATAAAATGCAAGAACAAATGGCAGAAACTATATAAAGATATATATAAATATAATCAAGTATGTAGCATTGAGACACGTTGTTTTCTAATGTATTTGATTTATTGATATATAAACAAATACAAGGATTGTTGCGGAACAAAGATAAACACCCAAGTGTAAGTATCTAAACAATCCTGAAATACAAGTGATCTAATAAACTTGGAAATACTCGTAAGTTTTCTTAGAGTATATCTCACAAGTTGCAATGCTAAAGTTTCTAAGCTTTTTGCAAGTTGTGAGAAGACTTTGCATTTATAGACCAAGTCCATGATGACATGGACAAGATCGTACAAAGTGGTTGTGAGCATTTAAGGAATTAAACTATAATTCCTTACATGCTGCACTTGGAAGAGTATATAAGTCACTTGATGTGACTTATAGTACTAGGTTCCAAGCCTATACTTTGTACCTTTTGTTAATAGATAAATCTATTAACTGGATAAAGGTGTAAAGTAAAAGTCTTCCTCGTAATCAGTGTAAAGTGTTGTAAATACTTTACACTGAGATGCTTCAGTCTTCGATCTGGTAGAATCACTCTTTGCTCGCTTCTGAGGTGATTCCCTTCTTCATACTTCAGTCTTTGACTTCAGAATGAATGCTTCAGATTTATCTCGATCTGAACTGAAGTGAAGCTTCAGTGAAGGAATTCTGAGACATCTCAGAATTCTGCAAAAACGTCTTCACTAAACTTCAAGCTATTTCTGAACAAATTATACTTGGTCGATTTCCGACCTAACAAATTCCCCCTATTTGTTCTGAAATAGTGCATGCATCTCAGACTTCTATCTATACATGTTTGTAAGTCTGAAATACAAGTTTTTGTTTAAGTTGTAAAAATTTTCTAAGTACATCTTATAGATCATTGATGTCCCAGAATTTTACTTGTGGTTTTCTAACTTAAACTTACCATCTACTTATAGGTTACACATTGCAACATATATATACAAACTGAAATGATAGTTACAAATGTAAATATTTTACAAGTACATGATAATCTGAAAAGAAAACTACTTCTTGGCAGGCCTTGAACCAGAAGGTGCCTCAGTAGGTTTTCTCTTCAGTGGAGAATGATCTTTTTTGCCAAACAATCTGCTTTCAATTTCCACCTTGGCTTGCATCTTTTGTTGTATTCTTGCTAACCATGCACCAGTCAAGGCAGATTTTGGTTTCCCTTTCAGAATCTGGATCATCTCCCTATGCTCAGAAATCCCAAACTCGTGCACTGAAACCTGATGGTATTCTTCAGCTGCCCTTCCTTCTCTTTTAACAACCAAGTCAAAAAGCTTCAATCCATCAGCTTTTGTTACTTCCATATCGACTATCTTGGCTGGATGAGATCGATGCTTCATATAATGCTCATATTGATCCCTTTCATGTTTTCTTTGAATTTCAACAGCATCATCAGACATTGGTTTGAAGGTAGAAAGATCAGCATCACGAACACTCTTTCTTGATGATCTAGGTCCAGTCACTTTGGGTTTAGAGGTTGGTCTGAGCAACTCTTTCTCAACTTTCTGAACTTCGTTCAGAATTTCTTTCCTTTTTATCGCCATTTCTTTATCTCTATTTTTCTTTAAGTCTTCAATGGACAACTTAAAGGTCAGACTTTCCAACTTTTGTTCCAGAGGAGAGTAGTTCATCCCACACTCATATTCTAGCATATCAACAATTGCCTTTTGCACTCTGGGATCATTCTTGATTTTCTGGTATCTTTCTAATGATAACCCAAGAGCTGCAGCATCTATGTGATCAAGGGTCCCCATCTTTAGATGTTGTTCCCTTTCTTTTTCTTTGTTCTCCCTCCACATAATGAATTGGTTAGAAACCTGCTTTTGCAATGTTTCCAACTTCTTGCTATCAGCTTCAAGATTGTGCAAGGGATAACCATGCTCGTCCACATTCTCACCAACAACGATTCCAGAGCCCTTAGCACTTTTCTTTGGTTCTTCTACTTGAACCTTGCCTTTTCCCTTATCCTTTTTCTGAAGTTGTTCCCCCTGAACTAAGGCACTACCAGAAGGTACCTCAGTTTGCTTCTTGGTTGCTTCAATCATCTCTTGAGTACTAGCAAGCAAACCAATAGGCACACCACTTCCCCCTTTGGGAATCTCTGAAGGCAATGTAGCATAAAGATCAAGTGTTGTTTTAACTGCCTTCAGTGGTTCCCAACTTTGTTGTTCTAGGCAATCACTTATACCCTTTGCCATTGTAGCAAACTGAGCCTTTAATCTGAAAGAAGAATTCAGGTTCAGTGCTTCTTGATCTTTTATGTCCTTCAACATTTTTCTGTCTTCTTCAGTGAAGGAAGCAGGGGGAGGAGGAGCAACAACATTATCTTTCTTCAGAAGTGTTAGAATTTCATCTAACTGCTTTGACTGATTCTGAACTGAACCTTCAAGCCTGGAAACTGAATCTTTTACTTCGTTTACAGCCTTTTCCACCTTGTCATTTGTGTCTTTTGTCAGTTCAGCAATCATCATTCTAACCTCTTCACCAACTTTCTGACAGACAGAATCTGAAATCTGAGCAGCTAGATTCTGAGATAGCTCAGACTTCAGATTGTCTAAAACACCAACACTTATAGAAGCCCCAAGTTCTTTCTCATTAACACTTGGCTTCTGAACCAACTCATGAACTTCATTTCCAACTGCCATAAACTCTTGCTTCAACAACTCAACACTAGATGTCAAGTTCGCAACCACCGAAGCTTGCACATCTCTCTTTGTCAATCTGAAGGCTTCTCTGATTGCAGAGCTCACCTTGTTGCAAGTCATCACCAACTCATTCAGCTTCCCAACCACTAGTCCTTCATTACCAGCAACTTTGGTCAACTCAGTTCCAAGGAACATCTGAGCACCTTTCATATCAGCCAAGGAACTAGTGTTGGCAGTTAGAGATTTGGTTAAGTCCTCCACCCTTAAAATAAGGCCTTGGACTTCGGTTTGTGTTTTCTCTAACTGTGCTTCTATATTCAAAGGAGGTGGGGGTTGTGTAGAAGCAGGAGCCACAAAAGGTAATTTACCAAGCCCTTTAAGTACTTTATTCATTTGAACATCTGTTGGACTCTCAGATTCAGTCTCAGAATCCAAGTCCTTCTCTGAAGGGGCATCATAGTTGATTGGTGGTGGTATGTTGTGAATTTGGGGGTGAAGAAATTGAAGCGATGGAGTGAAAGATGGATCGGTTACATATGCGGGATTGGTGCCTGGTGGAAAGATTGGATTTTGGTGAGATGGAGGTGGTGGAACATAAGGTTCATTTTCTGGAATTTGGATTTCTGGGGGAGGAGCAGGGGCGTTTGCGAGGATGGGGGCTGGCTCAGAATCGGATTGATTCGCCTCCAATAGTTCCTCGTCAAACTCAAAGTCAGCAAGAGAATCAAGATTCTCCTGAGGTAGCTCATCGTCATCCCAGAAGGCATTCACTTTTGCAATCTGGTCAGATATGCCCTGGTTTGGGTCACTAGTACCCTCTCCAGATTCAACGATTGGCTCAACCGTAGTATCATCGCCAGGGACAATAGATATAGGAGCTGGACTTTTGATAATGTTCAGCAACTTATCTTTAGATCTACTAATGGGTCCTACATTCTTTTGTAGCCCACTTAGTGACCTTTCTGAACCAGCTAGTGTGGCTGAAACAGTTTTATTAAATACCTGAAGCATAGCAGAGGAGAGTTCAGGCTCATCTTCAGTAATGGTTGCCTTTGAGAAATCTCTGCTATATTCTGGTACAGAAGCTTCAGGTCCAACTTGATTATAAGCTTCTCCAAGGATATCCATAAAACACAAGCTTAAAAATCTTGGGAAAGCAATATGCAGACTTCTCTTTCCTTTTAACTTTGTAATCAACTGAGCAAAGAGAATCTCAGCAAAATCTGCTTGCATCCCATTCCAAATGTAATACCCCATCTCAACTTGGGGTAATGAAAGTTGGTCCAACCCTCCATGGTTGCCACCAAGACTTTCCACAATCTGGGTCCAGAAGAACCTCCAGCAATTGCCAAAACCAGACATGAAAATGTGTCCAGAGGTCTTCAAATTACCATCAGCATCCTCCATATCACCATGACCAGTGGCGACTAGAACCTCCCTGAAATTGACTCCTTTGAGTCTTTTAGCAAATACCTGGGAAGGTTCGAGGTAGTTCAGATGAAGGGAATTTCTGAACCCCTCAAGAGTGATGACACACTTCTTGGTGCCCTCATTTAGAGTGAAGGAGATGGATTTTTCATCCTTATCCACCACAGCAGTGTACCAGAATTCAAGCAAGTATCGATGATACATTGCTTGAGGATTAGCAGTCAGAGCATAATGGAAAGGGGATTGCTCCCAAAAATCATTGATTCTTCCCATTAAAGTTTTGGATTTCACATTCAGTTGAGCCAAGAAATTGCTCATATTAAAACGGATTTGAGAGGGTGTGAAATTCTTTGGCCATGTGGCAGATGTTTTTACATCACTCGATGGAGTATATACAAAATTGATGAGTGATTTGTGTTGTGAAGAAGATGATGATTTAGACATTTTAAGAATCGAAAGAAGAAAGTGAAAAGGAATATGAAGAGTTAAGGAATATTGAGAGTAAATATGAGAGAGATTGATGATTGGGGAGTAAATGAAAAACGAAGTAAATGAAAGAATGAGAAGGAATTGTGTATTTAAGAGGAATACAAAGTTATTTTCCAACTAAAAACAATTTAAAATAATTTTTGAATTTCAAAACCCGAGATACATAAAATATTTTATATTTGAAAATGGTTTTGATTGGGTTTGAGATCCTAAAATGATTTCTGAGGTCAAATCAGCATTAAATGCAAAGCCGTTTGAGTGACCCCACCCTGCAACACTTTTTCAGAAAAAGTACTCATTTCTTTCTATTTACGGCGCAACTTGTGTGACACATAAGCATGACCAACGTAAGTTAAGAACATAGTATGCAATAGGTCACGTGTACACACAATTGACCAAGTATCAAAAATATCTTGAAAGGTTGTTGTATTTCAGTGATGACTAAACAAATTCTGAGAATGGTCAGTTCCGAAGAGATCTGAGCCATCTCAGTTAATAAAATTCAACTGAAATAATTTTTGATTTTCTGAAGTGCTTCAGTTAAATACATTTTTCTGAGCAAAAAGTTCCCCCTCAAAAATGAAGGTTTATTTTAAAGTTTGAAAAATATTTAACATTCCCCTGAAGTGATGATCCATGAATTAATAAGTGCCAAGATAGTATCACAAAGGCGTTCGATAGCTAGGCGAACAAAAATTACATGGATCGCTCAGACTGGTGAACCAGATCAGTGTCACTGAGGTGTTCATAACAAGATTACCAGTCTAAGGATTTAACATACCCAATTCAATGATTAGATGTTTAAAGGTTTTGACATCTAAAGGTTTTGTGAAACATCAGCGAGTTGCTTATCAGTGGGAATAAAGTGCAATTCAATATCTCCTTTCAGAATATGATCACGAATGAAATGATACCTGAGGTCGATGTGTTTGGTTTTCGAGTGCATCACAGGATTGTGAGATATGGCAATGGCACTAGTGTTATCACAAAAGATTGGAGTCTTTGTGTAAGTAACACCATAATCAGTCAGCTGGTTCTTCATCCATAGAATCTGAGCACAACAACTTGCTGCAGAAATGTACTCAGCTTCTGTAGTGGATAGTGATACTGCAGTCTGCTTCTTACTAGTCCAGCTTACTAATTTGCCACCAAGGAAATGACACCCACCAGTGGTACTTTTCCTGTCTATCTTGCAACCTGCATGATCAGAATCTGAATAACCCATTAGATCTAGACTAGAGCCTTTAGGATACCAAAGACCCAGTCTGGGGACACCTTTAAGGTATCTGAAGATCCTTTTAACAGCATTTGCATGTGCTTCTCTGGGATCAGACTGAAATCTAGCACAAAGGCATGTTGCAAACATTATGTCTGGTCTACTTGCAGTTAAATACATCAATGAACCAACCATACCACGATATTTTGTATGGTCCACTGGTTTTCCATGTGGATCAGAATCCAAAGTTAATGGAGCAGAAATAGGAGTATCTTTTGATGAGACTGAATCAAATTGATATTTCTTTAATAAATCTCTGACATATTTTTCTTGGTTTATAAAAATACCATCTTCAGTTTGTTTTACTTGAAGTCCCAGAAAATATGTCAGTTCACCCATCATACTCATTTCATACTCAGAAGACATGATTTTAGAAAATTTTCACACATCTTCTCATTTGTAGAACCAAACACAATATCATCAACATAAATTTGTACTAAAAGGATATCACTTTTATCATGCAATATGAACAAAGTGTTATCAATTGCACCACGTTTAAAACCATTTTTAAGAAGATGTTTAGTAAGAGTATCATACCAGGCTCTGGGCGCTTGTCTCAGACCATATAAGGCTTTGTTCAGTCTGTACACCCAATGTGGTTTTTCTTCATTGATGAACCCTGGTGGTTGATACACATAAACGACTTCTTCTAGTTCTCCATTTAGGAAAGCACTTTTGACATCCATTTGATAGACTTTAAATTGATGATGAGCTGCAAAAGCTAAGAATATTCTGATAGCTTCAAGTCTAGCAACTGGTGCAAAAGTTTCATCAAAATCTATTCCCTCTTCTTGTGCATATCCTTTTGCAACAAGTCTTGCTTTGTTTCTTATGATGTGACCATCTTCATCCATCTTGTTTCTGAAGACCCATCTTGTACCAATTGGTTCCTTCTTCAGGTTACTGGGACAAGGAACGAGTTCCCATACATCGTTTCTTTTAAACTGGTTGAGCTCATCTTGCATGGCTTCAACCCAGCTTGGGTCTTCATAGCCTCGTCAATCTTTTTGGGTTCAATTAGAGATAAGAAACTGACGTTTAAGCATTGATCGCTTGTGGCTCTTCTGGTCTGAACCCCACTAGTGGAATCCCCAATGATTTGCTCGATAGGATGTGCTTTAGTCCACTTAGTGTATTGACCAGGGTGATAAATGATATCAGTGCAAGAACTTCTCTGAGTAACTGCGTATAAAATCATATTTTGTAACTTGGTGTCCAGGTCTACAAGTCTATGATCTTCCTCAGACCAATGATCCTTCTCCTTAGGTGACTGCCTAGGAGTCCCATCGGTATTTCTGACAACAGTAGAAGCATTCATAGGGACAAAGGGTCCTTCTTTTAAGATATCTGGTAAATGTCTCTCAACACCAGCAATATACTTAAGCATGCACGCTTTCCATGTTTGAAAGTTTTCACTGTTCCCATCAAACTTGGGAACAGGATTATTTGGAAAGTGTACGTGTACATTGTGTGATGGTATATTGTTGTTGATGAGAGGGGGTTGGGTAGCATTATTAGGGTCAGGTCGTTCTTGTTCAAAGTCAGCCATCTATGCAGATCAAAGGTTAATGAATTGATAAAATTCAACCTTGCTGCTCTGATACCAATTATGAGTCCTAAATATATAGATGAATAACAAACCCGACTGGCAAGTACAACTGGTCTTGATGGACAAGTTCAGTTTACGATCCAGATATGGATAACAAGAAACAATTGACTAGATATAAAATGCAAGAACAAATGGCAGAAACTATATAAAGATATATATAAATATAATCAAGTATGTAGCATTGAGACACGTTTTTCTAATGTATTTGATTTATTGATATATAAACAAATACAAGGATTGTTGCGGAACAAAGATAAACACCCAAGTGTAAGTATCTAAACAATCCTGAAATACAAGTGATCTAATAAACTTGGAAATACTCGTAAGTTTTCTTAGAGTATATCTCACAAGTTGCAATGCTAAAGTTTTCTAAGCTTTTTGCAAGTTGTGAGAAGACTTTGCATTTATAGACCAAGTCCATGATGACATGGACAAGATCGTACAAAGTGGTTGTGAGCATTTAAGGAATTAAACTATAATTCCTTACATGCTGCACTTGGAAGAGTATATAAGTCACTTGATGTGACTTATAGTACTAGGTTCCAAGCCTATACTTTGTACCTTTTGTTAATAGATAAATCTATTAACTGGATAAAGGTGTAAAGTAAAAAGTCTTCCTCGTAATCAGTGTAAAGTGTTGTAAATACTTTACACTGAGATGCTTCAGTCTTCGATCTGGTAGAATCACTCTTTGCTCGCTTCTGAGGTGATTCTCTTCTTCATACTTCAGTCTTTGACTTCAGAATGAATGCTTCAGATTTATCTCGATCTGAACTGAAGTGAAGCTTCAGTGAAGGAATTCTGAGACATCTCAGAATTCTGCAAAAACGTCTTCACTAAACTTCAAGCTATTTCTGAACAAATTATACTTGGTCGATTTCCGACCTAACAGTCACGCCGCGACCTATCTGATGGTGAACGAGGGGGCTGCCTTCTGTTATTCTGATGCGCCGAGACCAAGAAGTGGTCATGTCGTGACCACCTGAATTTTTTTCTTTGAAATTTCAGCATTTGCCTTATATTAAAAAAAAAATATCAGAAAATAATAAAAAAAAATGGTTTTTTTTGCTATTTCCTTTCCGTTTTGTTATTTCTTTTCTGTACTTTAGATTGCGGTTGAGTATGCTTTGGTTAATATTCCTAGTATGTGTTGATGTGTTTGTTCATGTTTGATAGCAAGTATTGTCATATGCATATGCTGGCAGTAAGTTCAGCCCTATATACTTGTTGGCATCATTCAAGCATGGAACACCCGTTATACCCGGCAAGTTTTTCTTGTTCTTGATTTTGCTTTTTGTTTACTTTCCCCTATTTTCCATAGTTTGCCTTAGTTCATTGGACATTGAGGGCATTGTCCAACTCAAGTGTGGGGGGGGTGGTAAATAGGAAAAAGTCGGGTATTTTTAGAGGAATTTTGAACTTTTGCATGCTTGTTCTTGTAGTTAATTGCTTTTGTCACCTAATTATAGATATTAATAAGCAATTTAACTACACCTTTGGTACAAAGTTTAATTGGTGGAATGTGTCTTGACTGATTAATTAGGCAATCCCTTCTGGATTAATAATATGGCTAGCACGCTCAAAGCACCAAAACACCCAAATTGTGAGATTATTGATTCATTGCTAGTTATGATAGGTGTTACGGTTTTGGAATTATTAGCCTTGTAAATTTGTCCCTCTCGTAGGCTTTTGGATTTATTCAAGAGTAAGGGTTCTATTTAGAGCTCTGAACTATGATGTGCAAGTTTGAGGTTGATTTTCCATTTTCGGATTATTTCATTTGCTATGAGTGTGCCGGTGATTGCGTTGATTCTAGAACTTATCTGGTTGATCGTTCCGTGTTATTTATCAGAAGAGGCAAATTTAGGATAAAACCATTTGTTCTTTGTATGTTCACCCCTTGTTTCGTAAAAAAATGTTATGTGCATGTTTTGTTAATGTGCTTAGTAGCTAACTACACTGGTTAGTGAACCACCTGTAAAACCCTTATGTTGCACTCACTTTTAGTGCAAGAAACAATAGAAAACTTGTTGTCACTAGCCTGTTCTTTGTTATTAAATCTACCATTATATATACACCTTACCTAGCCTTACCGATAGTCGAAGTCCTGGTGGGTCATTGGTTGCCTATGCTAGTGGATGGTTTGGGGTTGTCCTTTATGTCGGGTTGGGATATTCTCGGTTACTAAGAATAGTTTGATTTCGTCATGCTTGTTTGGATAAAGTCTGGATCGTTCATCTTAGCATTTTATTAAATGATTTGTCACTGTTTTTAATATTATTTAAGAGAATACCAATTAGTCAGAGTAAAAGTAGCTCACAACAACAACAAAAAAAAAGAATTTGAAAAAACAGAAAAAGAAAAAAAAATAGAAAAAATGAAAGAAAAGTTGGTACTTCTCATTTTTGGTCAAATCATTTTTATTAGTTGGTTCGTCAATTATAACCAACAAAAGGATTTTGGAATGCTAAATATATCTGAAGTTGTTATTCTTGGGTTGGCACGCTTGTTCAAGCCAACATGGTTAGATTTGGTTGATTGAGTTGTTTAATGTCATACACCACAATGGTGTCGGTTTTTAATCGTCTATTGGGGGTATTGTTTGGACAGCTTCTCGGGTTTTGGACCGTTGGCAACTAATGACATGGGATTTAATGGATTAGACTATTATGTAAACAATTTGTTAAATGTTGTGTTATTTTCTTTTAACACCTTTTGTTATCCCAAATTTCATACCCTGTTCAATACCTTGTTTAACCCCAGATGTTCATTACAACCCTTGTAAGACCTCTTCTGATTAACGTTGTGGTGTTTGCGCCATGGCGGTGAAGAAACGATCCTAGTACAAGCCTATGGTAAAAGATTATGCATCACGACTAGGCCTTGAGTGATTATTCAAATATTCAACCCCAATGGTAAGTTAGTTGGAGTAGGATAGAGGATATATCATTGATTCGATTGTTCAGTGCTTAGTCGTGTTATTGAGGCTTGTGTATCAGTAAAGTATTGTCAAACATTCCAGTTTTCATTTAAGATTAAAACTTCTTAACCATTTCTTATCATTCTCATTTATGGTTTAGCTTCTTTTTGATTACTGACATGTTGTTCCCATGTATGTACCAAGGTAATTAAAGTTTTGAAGTTTGGAATTGCTTGAGGACAAGCAAAGCTTAAGTGTGGGGGGATTTGATATGCCTTATTTTATACTATTTTCCCACGTCATTATTAGTTGGTTTTAAGTGTTTTTGGAGTCGTTTTCGTATACATTTGTTGCGTTTATGGTATTTGTTAGTGTTTTCAGGATATTAACAGGTATTATGGCATATTACTGAAGAAAACGACATTTAAAGGCCTAAAGTGTGCTTACGGATGAGCTCGTGGAAGCTTTGAGGAAGAAACGAACTTATTCAAGTTTTGGCAGATGGTCATGGCATGACCACATAAAGGTCATGTCGCATCTGGAAGTCAGAATTACCCAAACTATTATGTTCACATATGGTCATGGCGTGACCATGTGTGGTCACGTCGCATCAGGCTGTGCGACCAGAAGAAGAATTTTTCATCAAGTATAAATACCTAGCAAACATAACCCTAAAGGGAGGCTCGACTTTCCAGAGGTTTTTAGGGTTCTTGGAGGCTATTTTCATCAGATCAAACACCTTTTAAGATCATAGAAACATCGGGATTTATTTCTTCAATTCATTAACGATTCTAGCACTCTTTGGATTAATTTCTTCAATCGGTACATTATGTTTTCATTGTTTCTTGATTGTTTTAATTTCTTTATCATGAGTGGCTAATCACTTTATCATCCATCTTGATGAAGTGAGACAATATGTAAGGATTGCACACTTTTATTAATCCAATGTTGATTTCATTTAACATTATATCGCGATCTTAGCGTATTTCTTCCTTATTATTTATCTTGAATTGATTGGTGATTTATGTGTGTCTTTAATGGTAGTTATTGATTACATATATTTCATTTTGATTGTTTGGGTACAAACGATTGGGTCTATGACGGGTACGATAGATAATCGTTCAATGATAATAGGAATTAATGTGTTAACGGTTGGGTACAATCGATAGATATAATTGTTATTTTAATAACCAAAACCATTGTTTGATTAGGGAAGTTATAAAAGATGTCTTGGGGTACCGGTCTTTGTAATGAAACTAGTTTAAGCAAGAGAGTCAAATGATGTCTTTAACTTGACGGGTACGGGGTTGGTGCTTTGTTTGAGTCTCGGTTATTTAATCAACTTAAATTGAAATTGAACTTCATTTATGTGCAATCTGAACATGTTGTTGAGCGGATTCGAGATGGATGACCTTTAAATATTATTGTTTATAATCAATTTTCTCTATCGTTTGAGGACGATCCCTGCCCCGGTAATACCGGATTTAATTATTCTTCTTTTACTTTAATTTGAGCAAAGTGACAATTCGGTCACAAAACCCCCCTTTTACTTGGAACTGCTTTATTTTACAATTACTTACTTAGTCCTTGTGATCGACCTCGGATTACCAAGTTTACTATACTGCATACGATCGGGTTCACTGCCTGTGAGTGTGTTGTAGTCAGTCTTTTTGGTGATTTGTGTTTATAAATTTTATTACTCGATTTCACACATCATTGGGTCAGCCCGATATCGCCACCACGACTTTGCTGATAAAGACAACTTTTTTATATGTTGATTACCCAACCCATTCCCACCCGACTCAATAGAAGATGTGATAACATCCCAAGATACCAATGGAATTTTCCTCCTAGACGTTGAACCTCCCTAAAAGAAATATCTACGTATTGAATCAAGTTTGGATATAACACACACTAGGCTTTGTACAACGAGAAGTAGTAGGATGGGAAACAATCAAGTACGGAGCAGATGAGGGTGATACGGCCACCAAGTGATAGCGATGTTGCCTTCCATTGTGCAAGTCGGTGTTCGATTGTTTCGATTACTGATGACAAGTTCTTTTCCAAGTTCATGTTGGACCCGACAGTAAGGCCAGGGTAATCAATAGGGAATTGTCCATTTAGGCAGTTTAGGATGGTGGTGGAGATACTGGTGGAATCTGCAGAGAGGTTTATGCCGTAAAAGCATGACTTTTGTAAGTTTACTCTCAAGCCAGACGCAATATGGAAAGATCTCAAATATTCTTGCTATATTGGCCATGTAAGTAGCGGACCATGATCCAAGGAGAATGGCGTCATCGCCATATAAAAGATGGGTAATATTAGGCCCAAAATTTGGCAGTTTCAAAACAGAAATTAGCCCAACGTTTGCAACTCTTTGTATTGCATTAGAAAAGGTCTCCAAAGTCCAAAACAATGATAAACAAGGGGATCACCTTGGGGCATGCCACGTTCACAATTGAATTCAAGAGTTGGACAGCCGTTTACAAGAACTGCCGATCTGGTTGAGGAAAGAATGTCATTGATCTATAAGAGCCACTGATTTGGGAAGCCCAAGCACAATGTCATATGCTTTCTCGAAGTCAATCTTGAAGCAGAAGGCTTCTGTTTTGGTATTCTTTAGCCAAGCAATAATTTTGCTTAACATCAATGGGCCATCTAAGATATTTCTACCAGCAATGAAGGCGGACTGAGTTGGGGAAATAACTGTTGGGATTTTTTTTAACTATAAAGACGTTTATTCTATGAATAAACATTGTTCATTAATCAAGGGTTGTATTTTAAATTTTATAAGACATGAGGGTTTAATTTATAAATAATTAAAACCGTTTAATTATTTAAAACATATTATGTTTATCTATGTAAAATCCGTGAATTTTGACCCATTGACTTTACGTGTAATATGACTAACGATTTAAGTTAATAAATTATTTGGGTCGTTTGTGAAATAATTGGGCCCATTTGTGATTATATGACTATGTGGTATGTTAGTCGGGTCGTTAATATGTTTGTTTGGCGTTTAATTGTGTAATCGATTGTATTTTGGCTTGTGAAGAGAATCGGGTCGGCCCGTGGGTAGTCCACGACCCACCAGCCACCCATGACCATTTCTCTCCTCCCTTATCTCTTCTCTCCTCCTTTCATTTATTATCTATCTATCTATACTTCTATTCTCTCAAGTAAAAGGAGCCATCTCTTGTTCTTCACCCCATTGCATCAAATTAGTGTTTTGGAGCTACCATAGTACAAGAATCATCATTGTTGCCTCATAATCTTCATTAAATCATAACTTGAAGTTTCTAGTTCAAGCTTTACCCATTTTGACCTAAATTTGGGTTCTAGCTCAAGGAGAGGTTTGTGTAAGTCTAATTCAACTCTTTTACTTCCATTTATGCTTTTTTATATGTTTCTAGTCGTTTTGATGTGATTCCAAGTCTTTAAAATGGTAAAATGGAAATTAGGGTTTAATTTAGGGTTTGAATGATTTGTGGGGGATTATGATGTTTTGGTCGGATTTGTGGGTTGGGCTAAGTGTATTTATGGTTAATGATGTTTGGTTATACTTCAAAATGGGTTACAAGTCTTTACAAATCGTTTTGGTATGGTTTGGGTCGAAATTGGGGGTTTTGGGTTCTTAATTTTCTGCATATTTGCTGCTGGTCGTGTTGCTGCCCAGTAAGGGGCGTAACCTACGGCCCTATGGGGCATAGGTTACGCCAGGCCAAATTTTGTGGGGCGTAGCTTACGCTAAAGTTTTACCTTACGCCCAAAAACCCACTGTTTACGCCACTCCAGACGCCAAAACCTTCATTTCTAGAGGACCGTAGGTTACGCCCAGTTTGACCGTAACTTACGCCAGTTGTTTCCTGACCACCGTACCTTACGCCCCTTTTGACCGTAGCTTACGCCTGGTGGTTTTGAACCACCATAACCTACGCCAGTTTAGGGCGTAGGTTACGCCCCTTTGTTGCTGAATTTCCTGTTTGACCTAGTTTGACTTCCAGAACCCTAATAACGCTTCGAGCATCGTTCTAAATCACTTCTTAACTTATTTAACAATGATTAAGAGTCTTAGAAGTCACTTAACGTCGAGAACCACTTTGGAAACTAATTAGGGTTTTGTCGTGAAATTGATAAGTCATGTATACGTGTTTATGAATGTTGATGTGAATGTATATGTTCGATATTTAGGTGTTGGACGTGAAGTGAACATTGTACGGCAATAACTTGACTCTATATCAATCTTAGCTTTTCTTAGCCAATCAAGGTGAGTTTCGTATCTCCCTACTCGCTTGAGATTCGGGCTGAAAAGTGTAAACTTGCGTGCTTACTTACGTTGTTGATTGATTGATTGATTTGGTTTGAATGTTGGATTGTTGAGACGGTTATTACGCTTGAATGATTTGGTTTATGTTTGTTAAATATTTCGTTAATATTAGGATAGACGTACATACATGAAAGTCGGTTAGGCCTCCATTGGGTTTTAGATGTGGTGGGAAGGCTGCGGGTGACCCTATATATAAGCATCTGGGACTCGAAGGAAGTAGAATCCTCTTAAGTGTATGTACGTATAGTTGGTTGGATTTGTGATTATTGGTTTACGATTGACGAATATTGATTGTTGATTCATGTTCATCGTATTGAAATTATGGGTTTATGATTGACGAGTATTGATTGTTGGTTCATGACAGACGATTGTGATTGATGCATTTATGATTGATTGTAAGCATTGCATACATTGTTGATAATCCCTCGGCAGGGGAGTGCCGACATCCTGGTGTATAGATGTATACACCCATCTGATGGATGTAGTTCATGATCTCCGAGTATATAGACATATATATCTCGATGTTTTTGAGATGCAACCTTGTTCATTGTGATGACAAGCGTGTATCGTTGCATAGGTGACTGGAGTTCACGCATAAGATAGGCATGTTGACTTATTTATGCATTTGGTACTTGCATTTGATAATTATATCATTGAGCATGCATTTACACGCATTTCGTACTCATGTAATCTTATTGATTGGATATTGTTGTGTCACTCAGAGGCTCACTGTAAGTCACGTCTAGCCTCTACTGGTACATTATGATTATTGTCTATGGTTCCTTGTGGACCATTACTACGAACTCACCAACCTTGTGTTGACTATGCTTAGTACACTTTTCAGGTAATCAGGTTATCCCTGGACGTGGAGTTTGATTGTTGCATGCTGTTAAACCCAGGCTTTGGACTTTATGGATCAAGGATTCATTGGCCTTCTTTTGCATTATACTTAGGATTAATTGCCATCTTCTGAATGCTCCTTTGTAAACTTTGATGGTTATTGCTCCTTCTGTATTTTGGTACTTGTTTCGTCTTTGAAATGGATTCACTAAATCTTTAAATGCATTTAGTTCTTGTTCTATTGTAATTCCACCTTGTGCTATATGATTTCCGTAATATTTCGAGCCTCGGCTTGGGGTGTTACAGAATGGTGGCCCATGCGTGGTCGTAGAGAATTAGGCGGTTTGACCTAGACTACGGTTTAAGTTAAAACTCTTCATATAGCATGCATGGTTAGGAAATTCGTGTGCAATGTGAATTATGTGAATCCCCGTATGAGTTCGTAGTTAAGACCACTTGTGTGATAGCTTAAATTCAATGTGATGAATGTGGATTGTAGTTAATATGGTTGTTGTTATTATTGGTTGGAGCTAATTTGATGATTTAGGGCAAAATGAAGGGATGCCATTAACTTAGTATAATATTGTGGCAACCCTAAAAGAACCCGATCAACTCTTTTATGGTTACCCGATATTATAGCAAGTTCATGACATCGTGGATTGCGCACGGGTGGCTTAAAGTATAATAAGGAACCGATATGCTTAATGGAAGTTGATTAGGTGGAAGGTTAGCCGTTGGTACACCTTGTATACATACCCGGTCAATAACTAGAGAGCATATCGAATTCGGATTATACTTTGAATCATTCGTGTTAGTTGTTTGATTGCATGATGTAATGAGCATGATTACTTGATGTTATGATATGTAAAAATCCCTTATGATTCTAACACTTTTGCCTTAGCATAATGTTATGAAATGAGTATGTGGTATCGGTATGAGAGCATTGACTACTTGTGTGACTAACATGCGAGCATTTGAGACTAACTCTTGGGTCAACGTGTCACTTGTTTTATAGAAATGGTGAGACCAAGAAGAGTCGGAACAAACTATAGGGCTGAAGAGGAAGAACCTCAACCGGAAGCTCAACCGGAGGTACAAGGAGGCAGGGGCCGTGGTAGGGGCCGTGGTAGAGGTCGTGGTAGGGGCCAAGGAAGGGGTCGTGGTGAAGTTCCTGAGCCAAATATGGCTGAGGTGATCACTCAAACGATCGCCAATATCATGCCAACCATTATTGCTCAAGTCACGACAAATCTTGGGCAAAACAATGGGCCTCAAAACAATGAAGCCCCAGAAAATGTGAATAATGAAAATGCTCAACCTCATGCCGAAGAAAATGAAGAAGAGGGACCAGTGGGAGTTGGTAACGGTATGCCCATGTATAATCAACATGGAGGATACCGTCAAGGGTGTATATTTAAAGACTTTAAAAGTTGTGGGGCACCGGAGTTCGATGGGAAAGGTGGTCCCACGGAATGTATAAGGTGGTTTGAGGCGATAGAGGCGGTGATTGAAAGGAGTCATTGCACTATGATGACCGGATTTCCTATGCATCCGGCATGTTTAGACATGACGCCTTGAGTTGGTGGAACCAAGAAATAACGTTGGGGCGGACTTATAATTTGGAGTGGATTGACTTCAAGAACAAAGTGAAAGCAAAGTTTTGTCCTCCGTATGAACTACAAAATTTAACCATTGAGTTTGCAAACCTCAACATGGAGGGAGCCGATTACAAGGGCTATGTTAGACGATTTCAAGAGTTGTCTACCCTCATTCCTCACTTGGTGGGTACCGAGCCTCAGGACATCCAGAAGTTCGTATTGGGCTTGAATCCTCAAGTCCGATCTTATGTAAACTCCAACATGCCTACTTCTTTGGCTAATGCGGTTAACCAAGCCGGGAGTGTGACTGAAGATTTATTGAGAAGTGGTGTTTTGAGCAAATCCTCATCAAACAAGAGGAAAGAAGTGGGAGAGTCGAGCGGGGTAAAGAAAGTGGGGAGGTTTGACCCCAAGAATGCAAATAGGGGTAGGGTGATGGCGGCGGTGGAACCGGCCAGGAAAGCTTATACGGGACTCCTTCCTTTCTGTGGAAGATGCAACCAACATCACCCCGCCAATGTTCCATGCAAGACGTGCTTTAATTGTAACCAAGTGGGGCACCTCTCTAAGAATTGTAGAGCTCCAAGGACGGGCCAAATGAATGTGGCTCCTGTTCGAGCCGTTCCTCCCCAAGGTAATCAACGGAGGGCGAGTGTTTTGAATGTGGTAGTCGTGACCACTATCGTAATAATTGTCCTCGATGGGTGGGACAACAAGTGCAAGTAGCCGTCCACCCCAACCAACTACAAATGGTCGGGCCTAATCAAAACCGGGGACAACAAGGCCATCAAGTGCAACCACGCGGCCGAGCCTTTGCGGTCAATGCTAATGAAGCCCGCAATGATCCTAACGTAGTAGCAGGTACTTTTCTCCTAAATGGTCACTATGCAACCGTTCTATTTGATTCCGGGGCCGATTATAGCCTCGTGTCCTCTAACTTTGTTCCTTTGATTGATGTGCATCCTTGTGCTCTAAACTATGTGCTTGACATTGAAATGGTAAACGGGTCGCTAACTAAAATTAGTCAAATACTTCGCGATTGTGTCTTGACTTTAGAAGATGTCGATTTCTTCATAGACCTTATGCCTTTGGATATTGGGAGTTTTGATGTTATTGTGGGTATGGATTGGTTGATGGCGGTAAATGCAACCATTGATTGTGGCGAGAGAGTTGTTAAGATACCTTTGACTAACGGTAGAATTCTTAGGGTTCAAGGTGAAATCTCCGATTCCTCTAATTCTAAAGTCTTTAGTGCTACCGTCACAACGGTAGAATTGAAGACCGTTCCTATTGTTTGTGAATTTCCGATGTTTTTCCGGATGACTTGCCGGGGTTACCTCCAACTCGTGAACTTGATTTTCGTATTAATCTTATTCCCGAAGCCGCGCCCGTAGCAAAAGCTCCGTATAGACTAGCCTTAACTGAAATGCAAGAATTACAAACTCAAGGAACTCCAAGATAAGGGTTTCATTCGCCCTAGTCAATCTCCTTGGGGTGCTCCTGTTCTCTTCGTCAAAAAGAAAGATGGGTCCTTCAGAATGTGTATCGACTACCGGGAATTAAACAAGCTCACAGTGAAGAACCGGTATCCCCTCCCCAGAATCGATGACTTATTTGATCAACTTCAAGGTGCTAAGCACTTCTCTAAAATCGATCTTCGCTCGGGTTATCATCAACTCCGGGTACATGAAGATGACATCCCCAAAACGGCTTTTCGCACAAGGTATGGTCATTTTGAATTCACCGTGATGCCTTTTGGGTTGACTAATGCACCGGCGGTGTTCATGGACTTGATGAACCGGGTGTGTCAACCATACTTGGACAAGTCGGTCATCGTATTCATTGATGACATACTTGTATACTCGAAGACGAAGGAGGAGCATGTTGAGCACTTGCGCGAAGTGCTTGAACTCCTAAGGAAAGAGAAATTGTATGCTAAGTTCTCCAAGTGTGAGTTTTGGTTGGAAGAGGTCCACTTCCTTGGTCACGTAGTGAGCAAGGAGGGTATTCACGTGGACCCAAGCAAGATTGAAGCGGTCAAGAATTGGAGAAGACCCGAAACGCCATCCGAGATCCGCCAATTTCTTGGATTGGCGAGTTATTATAGAAGATTTATTGAAAATTTCTCCCGTATTGCACAACCACTCACTCTCTTGACTCAAAAGGAGAGAAACTTTGAGTGGGGCGAAAGACAAGAAAACGCCTTCCAAACTCTTAAAGATATGTTATGTGACGCTCCTATTTTAACGCTACCGGATGGGATCGAAGATTTTGTTGTTTATTGTGATGCTTCGGGGCAAGGGTTGGGTTGTGTTCTTATGCAAAGGGGTAAAGTCATTGCTTATGCCTCTCGTCAATTGAAGGTGCATGAGAAGAACTACCCGACACATGATTTGGAATTGGGAGCGGTTGTGTTTGCTTTGAAGTGTTGGAGGCATTATCTCTATGGCACCAAATGTGTGATTTATACCGATCACAAAAGTCTTCAACACATCTTTAACCAAAGTGAATTGAATATGAGGCAAAGGCGTTGGCTTGAGCTATTTAGTGATTATGACTGTGACATCCGTTATCATCCGGGCAAGACAAATGTAGTAGCCGATGCCTTGAGTAGAAAGGAGAGAGTGAAGCCAAGACGGGCTAGGGCTATGAGCCTCACGGTGGGGCCGAATATTCGTGACCGGATCATTGAAGCCCAAATTCAAGCCACCCTACCGGAAAACTTTGGAGACGAAAACCTAGATGGCATGGAACAACAATTCGACCGGAAGAATGATAATGGACTATACATGGTTGAAAGACTTTGGGTTCCTATTTTCGGAGACTTAAGAACACTTATTATGACTGAAGCTCATCAATCGCCTTATTCGGTCCATCCCGGGTCGGATAAGATGTACTTTGACTTGAAAAACTTGTATTGGTGGCCGGGCATGAAGCGTGATGTGGCTAAGTATGTGAGTGAGTGTCTTACTTGCTTACAAGTCAAGGTCGATCACAAGAAGCCACCCGGATTGTTGGTACAACCGGTGATTCCCGAATGGAAGTGGGAACATATCTCAATGGACTTCATTACTAAACTACCGAAGACGAGAAGCGGACGTGACACGATTTGGGTGATAGTAGATCGGTTAACGAAGTCGGCTCACTTTTTAGCCATTCGCGAAACCGATAAATTTGACACTTTGGCTCGTTTGTACATCAAGGAAGTAATATCTAAACATGGAGTGCCGATTTCTATCATCTCGGATAGAGATGCCCGTTTCAAATCGAACTTTTGGGAAGCCTTTCAAAAAGCAATGGGTACTCGACTCGACATGAGCACGACATTTCATCCTCAAACTGATGGGCAAACCGAGAGAACCATTCAAACACTTGAAGACATGTTGAGGGCTTGTGCAATTGATTTTGGTGGAAGTTGGGAAGACCATTTGCCACTAGTTGAGTTTTCATACAACAATAGTTATCATGCTACCATTCAAATGGCGCCCTTTAGAGCATTATATGGTAGGATATGTCGTTCTCCTCTAGCTTGGGCGGAAATTGGAGAGAGTCAACTTATCGGGCCAGAAATTGTGGTTGAAACTACTAAGGTAATATCTCAAATTAAGGAGAAGTTGCAATTGGCCCGTGAACATCAAAAGAAGTATGCCGATGTGAGGCGGAGACCGTTGGAGTTTGAAATTGGTGATTATGTACTTTTGAAAGTGTCACCTTGGAAAGGTGTTGTACGTTTTGTGAAGCGGGGAAAACTTGCGCCAAGGTATATTGGTCCCTTCAAGATTCTTGAACGGGTTGGAAAGGTTGCCTACCGATTAGAATTACCGCAAGAGCTTAGCGGTGTGCATGATGTGTTTCATATTTGCAATCTACGCAAGTGTTTGGCGGACCCTACACATCATGTGCCCATGGACGAGATTAGAGTGGATTCGAACCTAAATTTTGTTGAAGAGCCGGTAGAGATCTTGGATCGTCAAGAAAAGAAACTCAAGAGTAAACGCTACACGATTGTTAAGGTTAGATGGAATGCTAGACGTGGAGCCGAGTTCACTTGGGAGCGAGAGGATCATATGAAGTCAAAGTATCCGCATTTATTTAGTAGTTAGTGTTTTGTTGAATTTCGGGACGAAATTCTTTCAACCGGGGAATAATGTAACATCCGTGAATTTTGACCCATTGACTTTACGTGTAATATGACTAACGATTTAAGTTAATAAATTATTTGGGTCGTTTTGTGAAATAATTGGGCCCATTTGTGATTATATGACTATGTGGTATGTTAGTCGGGTCGTTAATATGTTTGTTTGGCGTTTAATTGTGTAATCGATTGTATTTTGGCTTGTGAAGAGAATCGGGTCGGCCCGTGGGTAGTCCACGACCCACCAGCCACCCATGACCATTTCTCTCCTCCCTTATCTCTTCTCTCCTCCTTTCATTTATTATCTATCTATCTATACTTCTATTCTCTCAAGTAAAAGGAGCCATCTCTTGTTCTTCACCCCATTGCATCAAATTAGTGTTTTGGAGCTACCATAGTACAAGAATCATCATTGTTGCCTCATAATCTTCATTAAATCATAACTTGAAGTTTCTAGTTCAAGCTTTACCCATTTTGACCTAAATTTGGGTTCTAGCTCAAGGAGAGGTTTGTGTAAGTCTAATTCAACTCTTTTACTTCCATTTATGCTTGTTTATATGTTTCTAGTCGTTTTGATGTGATTCCAAGTCTTTAAAATGGTAAAATGGAAATTAGAGTTTAATTTAGGGTTTGAATGATTTGTGGGGGATTATGATGTTTTGGTCGGATTTGTGGGTTGGGCTAAGTGTATTTATGGTTAATGATGTTTGGTTATACTTCAAAATGGGTTACAAGTCTTTACAAATCGTTTTGGTATGGTTTGGGTCGAAATTGGGGGTTTTGGGTTCTTAATTTTCTGCATATTTGCTGCTGATCGTGTTGCTGCCCAGTAAGGGGCGTAACCTACGGCCCTATGGGGCGTAGGTTACGCCAGGCCAAATTTTGTGGGGCGTAAGTTACGGCCCTTTGGGGCGTAGCTTACGCTGAAGTTTTACCTTACGCCCAAAAACCCACTGTTTACGCCACTCCAGACGCCAAAATCTTCATTTCTAGAGGACCGTAGGTTACGCCCAGTTTGACCATAACTTACGCCAGTTGTTTTCTGACCACCGTACCTTACGCCCCTTTTGACCGTAGCTTACGCCTGGTGGTTTTGAACCACCGTAACCTACGCCAGTTTAGGGCGTAGGTTACGCCCCCTTTGTTGCTGAATTTCCTGTTTGACCTAGTTTGACTTCCAGAACCCTAATAACGCTTCGAGCATCATTCTAAATCACTTCTTAACTTATTTAACAATGATTAAGAGTCTTAGAAGTCACTTAACATCGAGAACCACTTTGGAAACTAATTAGGGTTTTGCCGTGAAATTGATAAGTCATGTATACGTGTTTGTGAATGTTGATGTGAATGTATATGTTCGATATTTAGGTGTTGGACGTGAAGTGAACATTGTACGGCAATAACTTGACTCTATATCAATCTTAGCTTTTCTTAGCCAATCAAGGTGAGTTTCGTATCTCCCTACTCGCTTGAGATTCAGGCTGAAAAGTGTAAACTTGCGTGCTTACTTACGTTGTTGATTGATTGATTGATTTGGTTTGAATGTTGGATTGTTGAGACGGTTATTACGCTTGAATGATTTGGTTTATGTTTGTTAAATATTTCATTAATATTAGGATAGACGTACATACATGAAAGTCGGTTAGGCCTCCATTGGGTTTTAGATGTGGTGGGAAGGCTGCGGGTGACCCTATATATAAGCATCTGGGACTCGAAGGAAGTAGAATCCTCTTAAGTGTATGTACGTATAGTTGGTTGGATTTGTGATTATTGGTTTACGATTGACGAATATTGATTGTTGATTCATGTTCATCGTATTGAAATTATGGGTTTATGATTGACGAGTATTGATTGTTGGTTCATGACAGACGATTGTGATTGATGCATTTATGATTGATTGTAAGCATTGCATACATTGTTGATGATCCCTCGGCAGGGGAGTGCCGATATCCTGGTGTATAGATGTATACACCCATCTGATGGATGTAGTTCATGATCTCCGAGTATATAGACATATATATCTCGATGTTTTTGAGATGCAGCCTTGTTCATTGTGATGACAAGCGTGTATCGTTGCATAGGTGACTGGAGTTCACGCATAAGATAGGCATGTTGACTTATTTATGCATTTGGTACTTGCATTTGATATTTATATCATTGAGCATGCATTTACACGCATTTCGTACTCATGTAATCTTATTGATTGGATATTGTTGTGTCACTCAGAGGCTCACTGTAAGTCACGTCTAGCCTCTACTGGTACATTATGATTATTGTCTATGGTTCCTTGTGGACCATTACTACGAACTCACCAACCTTGTGTTGACTATGCTTAGTACACTTTTCAGGTAATCAGGTTATCCCTGGACGGGGAGTTTGATTGTTGCATGCTGTTAAACCCAGGCTTTGGACTTTATGGATCAAGGATTCATTGGCCTTCTTTTGCATTATACTTAGGATTAATTGCCATCTTCTGAATGCTCCTTTGTAAACTTTGATGGTTATTGCTCCTTCTGTATTTTGGTACTTGTTTCGTCTTTGAAATGGATTCACTAAATCTTTAAATGCATTTAGTTCTTGTTCTATTGTAATTCCACCTTGTGCTATATGATTTCCGTAATATTTCGAGCCTCGGCTTGGGGTGTTACAATCTAAACAACAATTAATGAACAAATAATTAACCTAGTTAATTACTAAGGTGGAAGTATGTAATAACTAAGCAAATAAATAAAAAAATAACTACTAACCATTTAGAAGACCTCCGACGATGTTATTCTTAGTCAAGAATAACGAAGCTAACTTGCCACGAGAAAGAGCCCAAAGTAGCGCCTTCCTTAGTCAGGTACACACGAATGGATCTACGACACTTAATTAAGTGCTAACTATAACTTTACGTTATAACAAGAATACCTACCATAAAAATAACTAGTTGATTTGCTCTTGACCCTTGAAGGGTTTCGAACTCCCAAAGAAAAAAGAGAGAAGAGAAAGAGTTAGGTGCAAGGCTTAAAGGAAGAATAAACGTTATATTTATAAGAAAAGAAAACCCTTAGATTTCCATCCTCCAAGTAATGTGGGACAAAGAGAAGTTTCCTAAAATCTCTCCTCCCTCCCTTCCCCTCTTTGCGTCGCCGCCCTAGTGGGTCCCCATGGGTCAACTTGTTTGACCCATGGTCAAATGGGTTGACCCATGGTGCGATGGTTTGACCCTGGTAATGGGTTACCCATGGTGGATGGTGCCCGAATCAGTTTGACCCGACTTGACCCGCTCGTCATTTCCAAATCTATTTTTGGAAACTTTTTAGTTATTTTCATTTCTAATGGATTTCTTGTTATTTATATAAAGTTCAATTAAGCCCTCCCCGTTCTTCGTGTGCGACCCTAAAGGTTCCTAGATAAATGGTCGTATAAATCCACCAGGGTTCGAATCCCACTTCCACATTTGTAAGAGTGGATTATTAGGGGGGTTTCAAGAGTCTTGGGTTTCATCTCAGGCATGCGTGGTTCGAGCACCGCATACTGCCCAATTGGATGTCACTGTGGTGTTTCGAATGCTAACTGCTAACTACTAACTCGCTGTTCAAAAAAAAACATGTAAATAACAAGATTATTTCTTAAAGAAATTTTTATGACTCTTTTATATATATATATTTATGTATATATAATATATATATATATATATATATATATATATATATATATATATGTCGAGAACCAATTATTTGTCGAGAACTACGAGAACTAATTTTATCCATTAGATTAAGTAGATCAAAGGTCAATAATAAATCATGCATTTATGTAATTATAATAATCATAATTAATTTCTAAATGCATAAAACTTGAAAGAAGGGTATAAATGGAATAAAAAAAAGAAACGGATGTTGCACGACAATTGTGGATCATTTTTAGGTTGTCAATTTTAACTTATCATCAATTAATAGTTTTTTTTATCATCAATAACAATAAATATACTTATTTTATTTGACCATTGTTAAAATTTTATTGAATCAATAAAAAAGAATTTTAGAGACATTATTTTTTCCTAATTCCTTATAATCATAATTTACATTTACATGAACATTTGTTAACTTATGTGTTAACAAATGATCGTATTTGTTAACATACGGATGAATGTAACATAAAAGTATAAAGAAGATGAAAACTATAAAAATTCTAGTTACGCGCATGTAAATTGTTCATTTACATATGGAAATATAAATTGTTAACTTGTGAACACATGATCGTTATTGTTAATATGTGAACATATGAAATATAAAAGTGTTACAAACTATAGATTTTCATCATAAAACACATGTGATTGACCTTATTCACATGTGTACAAATTTCGCATGTGTACGTATAAAGAAAAAAATAGTATATGAAATGCGTTCACATGTGTATAACTATAATTAAAAGTGTATCGATAAATTTTTTTTAGCAATGTTCAAAAATATATAGATTTTTTTTATAACAAAGTTCACATGTGTACAGATTTTATAAAGTAAAAAATCATATACGAAGTGTTTACATGTGTATAACTATAATTATAAGTGTATAGATAAAAAATTTAACAATGTTCACAAGTGTATAGATTTTTTTTATAACAAAGTTCACATGTGTACATCTATAAAGAAAAAATCATATACGAAGTGTTTACATGTGTATAACTATAATTATAAGTGTATAGATAAAAAATTTAACAATGTTCACAAGTGTATAGATTTTTTTATAACAAAGTTCACATGTGTACATCTATAAAAGCAATCGTATACAAAGTGCGTTCACATATGAATAACCATATTGATAATTATATTGATAATCTTTTTTAATAATGTTCACAAGTATATTTAAATACATTCATATATAAATTGTAATCAATAATATTTTATTTTATGAAATTTCATATTAATTTTTTTTGGAACGACATTTAAAAATTTTATTAAAAAATGCTAGTAAGAATCTAGCAAGTACAAGACACACGCGAATCGATCCAACTGAAAAACGAAAATAAGGAACATAATAAGTTCCAATCATACAAGACAAACACGCAACATAACTACGACTACTAAAATCACAAGGGAGATCCCAACCCGACGCAAAAAAATTTCATATTAATGCATATGTGAATAGTTCATTGACAAGTTTTTATATCAACTGAGATATAAAAAAATGAAAAATGATTATTTTTGTTAACTTGTGAACACAATCTATTTGTTGTTAACATATGATAGCGTTAAATATAAAATATACGACCTGACAAATTGATAATCATACTTGGTCACCATAGTGTTATTTTGATTTCCATTTGTTATTGTTGTAACTCAATTCCACATATAAAAATAATGACGGACTAGAGATACATGGCTACGTACAATTTTTTCTTAATTGGTTACATTATATATTATTATTATTATTATTTATTAAATCATTAATTCTTGTATTTGACAGTGAATATTATCATGTTAAAAATACGATTAGAACTTTTCGGAAAAAAAAAGAAGCAAGATTACAAAAGACGGATATTAACATGTTATGAATGAAAATAAATGATCGAGATATTCATGGGGATTTATTTATTTAAATTGTTAGTTATTCATGGAGATTGTAACTGAATGAGATATTGATGGGGAATTGATAATTAATTGATTAAAGTGTATTTATAGAATTACAATATTATCCTGTACATATTAATGAAATTTTGGTTCTCATAGTTCTTGACATTTTATTGGTTCTCGTTTTATCTTTTACTATATATATATATATATAGGGGTGAGTTATTTTGAGAACCAAAAAAAAAGAACGCGAGAACCAATCTCAGCCCTCCATTCATCAAGATCAGGAAGGGCATGTTTGTCATTATTAAAAAAGTTGTCCAGCTCTCTCTTTCTCTCTCCTCTTATTAAATCAAAAATATCTAAATCATTAAAAAACTTTTATCTCACAAACCGTACATCGTTAGACGGAAAAAAAAAGCATGGGTAGTCTTGAAATTTCGTCCTCTTTCATTAGAGATGCGATTCGATATACTTTTGACGACTTTTTAAATTTCGTTTTTTTTCCATCACGTTCATCCTACACATGTGTAGGACAAGTAGAAACCACTAAAAGGTTCATCCTACACATGTGTAGGACAAGTGAAAACCACAAAAAGGTTCATCCTACACATGTGTAGGACAAGTGAAAACCACAAAAAGGTTCATCCTACAAATGTGTAGGACAAGTGGAAACCACTAAAAGGTTCAGGGGTAAGTTACTTATAAAGTTTATAACTTACCCGTTCAGGGGGCTTCGCCCTTCTCGGTAGGCTACCTCGAACTGGTAAGCTTATAACTTACACATGGGTAAGTACAACCTACACATGTGTAGGAAAGACCTGGAACTGATGAGTTGTATAACCTGCCCATGGTTAAGTATAACCCTACACATGGGTAAGTACAAACTACACATGGGTAAGTTACTTATAAAGTTCAAAAATGATGAGGACGCATTGTAAAACCCTAAATACTAAACCCTAAATTCTAAACCCTAGGGCGGGATGTATTAGGGGGACGGATGTATACGGTACGCTTTAGGGTTTAGGGTTTGAAGTTGTAGGGCTTCGCCCCTCTCGGTAGGCTACCTCGAACTGGTAAGCTTATAACTTACACATGGGTAAGTACTTACAAAGTTCAAAAATGATGAGGACGCATTGTAAAACCCTAAATGCTAAACCCTAAAAACCTAAAAAGGATGAGGGTTCCCACTCTAGGGTTTAGGGTTTGAAGCCCGAGGGTTAGCCTATCGGCTAACCCTCGACCTTCAAACTAACCCTCGACCTTCAAACCCTAAACCCTAGAGCGGGATGTATTAGGAGGTCAGACGTATACGGTACTCTTTAGGGTTTGAAGTTGTAGGGCTTCGCCCGTGTAGGACAAGTGGAAACCACTAAAAGGTTCATCCTACACATGTGTATGACAAGTGGAAACCACTAAAAGGTTCATCCTACACATGTGTAGGACAAGTGGAAACCACTAAAAGGTTCATCCTACACATGTGTAGGTCATCAAAGAATAATAACTTACACATGTGTAAGATGAACGTGATGGAAATAAAAAACAAAATTTAAAAAGTCATCAAAAGTATATCGAATCGCATCTCTAATGAAAGAGGACGAAATTCTAAGACTACCCATGCTTTTCTTTTCGTCTAACGATTTACGGTTTGTGAGATAAAAGTTTTTTAGTGAATTAGATATAATTCTATTAAAGTAAGAGAGAGAAAAAAAAAGAGCTGACGAAAATACCCCTCTAGTGTTGAGAGGGGTTTTTTATTTTTAATCTTGTCCATCCATTTTCTTTGATCCAAGGGTGTAGAGGAGTTCTTGGGTTCTTTTTTTTAGGAGTTCTCAAATAACCCCTCCTATATATATATATATAATCTATATATATATATATATATATATATATTCAAAAAGATAAAATGAGAACCTTCAAATTGTCGAGAACTAGTATTTAATTAAAAGCTATAGGGATAGTTTGGTCATTTAATAAATACAATTATAATAATAACTAAATGGTAATTAATAAAAACCCCTCATCTTAATCGTTCACCATCACCCCCTTTTTAGCTTCTATGGTTAGAGCTCTTGCCTCTGGAGACAGAGGTCAAGGGTTCGATCCTCATGCCCAGTAAGGCTGGAGGTCCTTTTCTACCTATGGTAGAACATGGAAGCAGCCTCTCTACCTTTGGTAGGGGTAAGGCTGTCTACATCTCAACCTCCTCCATACACCGTCGAAGACGGTATTGGGACCCAAAACCCGTGGAAGACGGCATTGGGAGTTACTTACTTAGTTATCAAGAGGTTGAGTTAAAAAGATTTCTCCCTTTTTCATCCATGATATTTGCAATACATCAAAGGGATTTACCAACAGACTCTAAATCGGTTTTCTTCAACAAAAAAAAAGAAGAAGATGAAAATGGATTATAATAATGATATCATAATTCATAGAGGAAGTAAATAGTTTGGATTCAATATATGAATCAATTGTCAGTGTTCAGAGTCGTGAGATGATTTAAGGTTTTTTATTTTTCATTTTTTATTTGTTTTTTGTTTCAATTTCTATAATCTTATACTTACTCGATTAATAATTTTGTATCTTAAGAACAAGTGATTTCATTTTACAATCCAAATATGTCACTAATTTAACTCTATTTTAATCCTATCCATGCATCTTCATTGATTATAATCCAGTTCTTATCACAATTAGGTTAGATTATAACATGTAAAATACGTTTGTATATTTATTTTCCTTAAAACTAATTCAGTCTCATAGTTAGGGATATAATCTTAAGCCGTCATATATGTGCAAGTTGTGGTTTCTGCTAACAACAAAAGTACAGGAAGAATTGAAGAAATAGCGGCAAAAGATTTTTCGATCCAAGTGAGAAGCATGTCAAGAAACGTAAAAGCCTAATGCGTATGTGCAAATATTGTAAAGAGATCCAAGATAACCATGACATACGCAACTGTGAGGTCAAGAAAAAAGACGAACGTGAAGCCCTGGTTGCAGCAAAAAAGGCAAAACAAGGATCTGCCACAGATGCACCTTCTATCCAAGTCACGAATGCTATCCTGCTATATCGTTTATTCTTTTAGTTCACGAATTTTGTTTCATCCACAGTTTTTTTCATGTTACTTTAAATAAGTGTTCGGGATGCTTGTAATTCTTTACGCCTACACATGATTTTGATATTTTTTTCACTCATTACAACTTGTTACCATCCATTTGGATAGTTCACATGCATACATATAAGTAACCATAGTCTTTATTCTTATTTTCTCTTATACACATGTATATTTATTTTCATTCTACGTAATGCACATCACTTTGACATGGGTGTTTTATAAGTGTACACCGATACAGACATGTGTGAGTAATCATGAAACATGTGAAACAATTTTACAAACATATATGTACACCGAAATACACATGTGTTTTTTCCCATTACCAATTATGATAACTACAAACACATGTGCCCAGAACAAAAAAGCAACATGTGTTTGGCTAGTTTTACCGTAAAAAAATGTGTACTCGTTGCTATACTCATAAACTACACACATTTGTAATGTCTCATACCTACAATCGTAACACCCTTGTAACCCACAAACACATGTAAAACGATTGTACAAACAAATGTTTACACCGAAACATACTTGTGTCCACGACTTATTACCACATAGGATAAATGTACAAATACAAATACGCAGAGGTCCGACTTGTTTTACACTACAAATATACCCACATAACTACAAGTTTATCATGAAACAATATACCCACATAACTCCAAGTTCATCATGAAACACATGTACACACTGTTTCCATGTAAAAGATAAACCAATCATACTTTAAGATCAAAAAAATAAAATATGAAAAAAAACCCAACATCTTGAACCTTCCAATAATCAAAGACTTTCCTGACATGGCATTACGTAACAGATTACTTAAAATTCATCAAAAGACGATCAACATCCAAACGGATAAACGATAACAAAGGATGACTTTCAAAGTAGGCACCTGACAACTACAGACATAACTAACACATAAGATAAAATGGACTAATACCATGGATAACTAATTTAAGTTTTATTTCTTCTATTGAACCATCCGATTCTTCACTTCATAGTCTTTTGCAGCTTGCAATATCCTGTCACAAGTGACATTGTGTTTTAACAAACAGTTTTAGTGCATATTCTTTCGCAACTTAGCCAACCTTGCATTCTGTATTTTTCCTTCAACATCCAATCCACATTCCTACTTTGCACCAGTACCTCCCATGTAGGTATCCATATGCCTCATCACGAAAATCCCGCCGTCGACTTCATTTTTAGTTGTCTGCCATTTCATTTCAATTATACTTCGGAACATAACTGCATTCACAAGTCTTTCACATATGGCATTCCCTGCACGCTTCATATACGCCAATGTTCGTGATTCGGTGTTTTGAATAGTTTTGTCCCACCCCCAACCCCGCCTCCAGTGTTACTCGGCCCGCCCTTATGCTTCACCGGAAGTGCCGACAGTATGTTTATATATGTGTTTAGACTTCACATCGTTCCGTGTACTAAATGCCCAATCATTTCTGATGTTGTTTCATGTTCTAAACCTATCTACATCCCTCATTCTATCACGTTCAAACAACCCAACCACCTTCAGATCCCACTCTCTGAGTTTTATTTTACCCGGATACTTATCCAATGCTTCCCTAGAAGTCGTTTCCAAAT
>CM067168.1:142106987-142126987 GCA_034093135.1 Erigeron breviscapus
GAGTCAAGCTATAATGGCAGGATTACATTATCAAGATACACAAGACTTTGAAAATACTACACAGTTATACAATGCACAAGTATACAATCAAAGACCGCAGCAGGTTCGATTACCAAAAAATAAACATTTTACACAAGGAGCTGCTTTGACATCACATCATATACAAAAAACTATTATAAAATTTGGGGATTATGCTTTGGAAAAGTGTAATGATCCAAAAACAAAGTTTAGAGCCCCTATGGGTACTAAATTGACAGAAAAACAACAGTGTTTGTTAGACAATTTATGGCATATTCAAACCTTGCCACAAGCTTCAAATTTTAAACTACAGGTTTTAAATGCTTTAAGCATTTATTTTCAAGAACAAAGTTTACAAAATCCTGAAAAACATATTCAAAAACCAAAATTTACACATTATATTATTATTGAAACAGATGGATGTAAAGAAGGATGGGGAGCTGTTCTTCTTTCTAAACCAAATAAATATAGTCCTAAAAATGAAGAAAAAATATGTGCTTATGCCAGTGGTAATTTTCAAAATAAAAACAATTGGACAAGCATAGATTTCGAAATACAAGCATTAATTTATGCATTAGAAAAATTCAAAATCTTTTTACAAAAAGAATTTACAGTTCGAACAGACTGTGAAGCTATAGTAAAGTTTATTAAAAACGAACAAAGTAAAAAAGTAAATAGAACAAGATGGGTTAATTTACAAAATACTATACAAGGAAATGGTTATATTATACAGTTTGAACATATTAAAGGACATAATAATGGGATAGCAGATATGCTATCAAGAAACATTAACAAGTTATTTTATGCAGATGGAAAGACGAAAGGATAAAGGAAAGCTTATACAACCATTACAGTTTACACAACAATCTTCATCAATGAGTATATCATCTGAAGAAGAAAAAACAGAAAGGATAATGAGTCAAGCTATAATGGCAGGATTACATTATCAAGATACACAAGACTTTGAAAATACTACACAGTTATACAATGCACAAGTATACAATCAAAGACCGCAGCAGGTTCGATTACCAAAAAATAAACATTTTACACAAGGAGCTGCTTTGACATCACATCATATACAAAAAACTATTATAAAATTTGGGGATTATGCTTTGGAAAAGTGTAATGATCCAAAAACAAAGTTTAGAGCCCCTATGGGTACTAAATTGACAGAAAAACAACAGTGTTTGTTAGACAATTTATGGCATATTCAAACCTTGCCACAAGCTTCAAATTTTAAACTACAGGTTTTAAATGCTTTAAGCATTTATTTTCAAGAACAAAGTTTACAAAATCCTGAAAAACATATTCAAAAACCAAAATTTACACATTATATTATTTTTAGGGGACTAAAAATTGGAATATTTAATAAATGGGAAACTGTTGCTAAATATATCCAATGTCCCAATCCAATTTTTAAAGGTTATACATGCTTTGCTGAAGCTTTGAAAACAGCAAGAGAACAATTTGGTATAAACAATTTTTACATAGAACCTGAAGAGGTTAAAACATTTTTAGACATGGCAAAAACAAATCCTGAGCAAATTATAAAAGCTCAAGAAGAATTGATTGCTCAATTACAACAACAATTGGAAAAGCAAGGAAAAGATACAAATTCTATACAAGACAAAATAGAATCTTGCTTATTAAAACAAAAAAATGCAATTACTCGAGGCAAAAAATATACATCTTACACAACAACTCGAGAAAAAAGAAAACATATACATAAACAGGAATTATGATATGTTCAAAGCAAGAATGCTTGACACTCCGTGGAGACACTGTTTAGAACCTGTCATTGCTCATATTCCAGAATTAGAAAATATTATTTCACAAAAAATATGTACAGAATTTCCTATACAACTACTTGAATTACAACAAAAATTGTGCAACATGGCCTTCAAAGAAGATCCACAAACAGATACAAGAGTAGTACAAAGAGAAGACGAAGATGGTCCAGGACCACTACTCCTACAAATCAATTTAATGAAGACAGACATGACAGATGAAGAAGTACTTCAATTCTATCATAATGGTATGATTGATTATTTGGAGTTCTGCCTTAACCCAAAAACAGAAAGATTATTAGACAGATTGGGTGAAAAATTCATCATGGTAGCAGGAAATATTTCAACACATAATTATCAACAAGGATCGATAGGTTGCAAAATAATATCATCCTTCCCATATGCCGATGATTACACATACAGACCTGCTAGAAAAAGAATATTTGTAAGTCATACACCCTGGAGACAAAGTTACCTAAAAAAAAAAAAAAAAAAAAAAAAAAAAAAAAAAAAAAAAAAAAAAAAAAAAAAAAAAAAAAAAAAAAAAAAAAAAAAAAAAAAAAAAAAAAAAAAAAAAAAAAAAAAAAAAAAAAAAAAAAAAAAAAAAAAAAAAAAAAAAAAAAAAAAAAAAAAAAAAAAAAAAAAAAAAAAAAAAAAAAAAAAAAAAAAAAAAAAAAAAAAAAAAAAAAAAAAAAAAAAAAAAAAAAAAAAAAAAAAAAAAAAAAAAAAAAAAAAAAAAAAAAAAAAAAAAAAAAAAAAAAAAAAAAAAAAAAAAAAAAAAAAAAAAAAAAAAAAAAAAAAAAAAAAAAAAAAAAAAAAAAAAAAAAAAAAAAAAAAAAAAAAAAAAAAAAAAAAAAAAAAAAAAAAAAAAAAAAAAAAAAAAAAAAAAAAAAAAAAAAAAAAAAAAAAAAAAAAAAAAAAAAAAAAAAAAAAAAAAAAAAAAAAAAAAAAAAAAAAAAAAAAAAAAAAAAAAAAAAAAAAAAAAAAAAAAAAAAAAAAAAAAAAAAAAAAAAAAAAAAAAAAAAAAAAAAAAAAAAAAAAAAAAAAAAAAAAAAAAAAAAAAAAAAAAAAAAAAAAAAAAAAAAAAAAAAAAAAAAAAAAAAAAAAAAAAAAAAAAAAAAAAAAAAAAAAAAAAAAAAAAAAAAAAAAAAAAAAAAAAAAAAAAAAAAAAAAAAAAAAAAAAAAAAAAAAAAAAAAAAAAAAAAAATAACAATTTTAAAAAAGTTATTAAAAAACAAAAAGTTACAAAATATATAACCCAAAAAACAAAGTAATAAAAAAACTAAAAAGAAAAGAAAGATGTTAAAAACAAAACAAAAAAAAAAAAAATATATATATATATATATTACAAAATACAATATTAACAAATTATTATTATTATATGTTATTAATATATATATATATATTTTTTTTTATTTTGGAGCGGATATATTATGAAGAACAAGAAAAATATTAAAGGATTAAGAGTTTATCTAAGGAGACTCTTTACAGTTACAACACATACGCAATGAAGAAAATTCAAAAATATCATATAGAATGGATTCGGATCCCGGATCACCACCATCCATAGACAGCACTCATCGAGACTTCTAGGGGATAAGGTTTCTAGAAGACATATGTCATCCATGACATATTACACAAATAATTCAAGAAAAAGACATGGACGACAAAGACAAAAGATGATGGACAATAATTCAAGAAAAAGACATAAAGTTGATGGACAAAAATAATGGAAAACTTTTTCTTTTTTGTTTTCTTGTAAATAGTGGAAGAAAAAGATGTTTCCACTAGCTAGTTCTTTGTATTTTTATTCTTTTGTTAACTTTTATTTTCAGCCGTTCGTTTAGAATAGATATTTTATAGAGTTGCTTTAGTTTGCCTATAAAACGGCATCTTATTTTCATTTGTAAGACACACCCGAGAATTCATAATAATAATAAGTTTTCTCTCAATTTTTATGGCTCACTAAATTACTCTCCTATTCTCCTTAGATAAACTCTTAATCCTTTAATATTTTTCTTGTTCTTCATAATATATCCGCTCCAAAATAAAAAAAAAATATATATATATATATTAATAACATATAATAATAATATATTATACTTATATATATATTTTCAAAGTTATATATATATGTATATTTATATATATATATAATATTTATATATATTATATATGTATATTTGTATTAAGCAATATATATGGTTTAAAATATATGTTTATATTAAAATATATATTAATATAAATTTACAAATGTATTTAAAATTAGGATATGTAAAAAATTAGTTGTTGTACTATAAAAAATTGTTTGTTTGTGTTATGTACCCCCCAAACAATTTTTTATAGTACAACAACTAATTTTTTACATATCCTAATTTTAAATACATTTGTAAATTTATATTAATATATATTTTAATATAAACATATATTTTAAACCATATATATTGCTTAATACAAATATACATATATAAGAATATAGATATATATTATATATATATATTATATATATATATTATATATAGAATTGGAGAGTATATATATTATTATAGATATTATTATTATATGTTATTAATATATATATATATATTTTTTTTTATTTTGGAGCGGATATATTATGAAGAACAAGAAAAATATTAAAGGATTAAGAGTTTATCTAAGGAGAATAGGAGAGTAATTTAGTGAGCCATAAAAATTGAGAGAAAACTTATTATTATTATGAATTCTCGGGTGTGTCTTACAAATGAAAATAAGATGCCGTTTTATAGGCAAACTAAAGCAACTCTATAAAATATCTATTCTAAACGAACGGCTGAAAATAAAAGTTAACAAAAGAATAAAAATACAAAGAACTAGCTAGTGGAAACATCTTTTTCTTCCACTATTTACAAGAAAACAAAAAAGAAAAAGTTTTCCATTATTTATAATATAGGGGTGGGTTAATTTAGGGACATCTTAAATTAGGGACCATTAGGGACATGTAACTTACACATGTGTAAGTCGTGGTGGCGGTGGTCGCCGTCGCCGGAGATCATGGTGGTGGTCGGAGATGATGGTGGTGGTGGTGGTGATGGTGGTTGTATAACTTACACATGTGTAAGTCGTGGTGGCGGTGGTCGCCGTCGCCGGAGGATCATGGTGGTGGTCGGAGATGATGGTGGTGGTGGGTGGTGGTGGTGGTGATGGTGGTGGTGGTGGTCGGAGATGGTGAAAAATGAATGATTGAGAAGTGTCCCTAGTGTCCCTAATTTAAAAGTGTCCCTAAATTAACTTTTCTCTCTATATTTCTCTCTCGGAAAGGTTATTCTAGGAACCTTTAAAAAAGCAGAACTTTTAGGAACCTTTTTCCATCAATAATTATAAGGGTAATATTGTACTTTTATAATTGATTAATTAAATTAATAGAAATTAAACAATATGGGTGTACACATGTAATCACCAATATGGCTGTTAATGCACATGTGATCATATTCCAAACAATTTTTTCAAAATTCCTTTAATTTTAATTTTAGTTTTTTTTTTCTATCTTTCCAAACAATTTTACTTTTTATTTTCACATTTCCTAATACTTTCATAATATGCTTGACAATTTATAAAAATGCATATGTGCTCAACAGTTTATTACGAGTAATTTACATACATATGCTCAACAATTTATTTATATTTACATATGATCATAATTGTAGATATGAGCACATGTGAACACATAATATTTATTAAAAAAAACATACATACATATGCTCACCAGTTTATTTACATTCAGATATGATCATAATTATACATGTGTGCACATGTGATCATACAATATCTTAAAAAAAAGAACATGCATACATATGCTCAATAGTTTATTTACATTCAAATATGATCATAATTGTACATATGTGCACATGTGATCACACAATATCTTTAAAAAAAACATGCATACATATGCTCAATAGTTTATTTACATTCAAATATGATCATAATTGTACATATGTGCACATGTGATCACACAATATCTTTAAAAAAAATGATAAACGGATGAAAAACAATTTTATTGATCCCTCTGTTAAAGAAAAACATATAAACATTGAATTAGTTAAAACTTAAATTACTAAATAAGAAAACTTAAAGCTTAAATAACACGATCGCCGATCCGCACGAAAACGACCTTAAATAATTGGAACCGACATCAATATGTGATTGTGAAATATGCGAGCCCACTAAATCTCGATAGAATTAAAACACAACATTTGTATGATAGCTTGAAATTCATACAAACTAATATGATGATACATGATTGGTAAAAGTCATTTGAAAAAAATTATAATTTTTACGGCGTCGAGATTCACCAATCGCCCAACCCTAGAAGAAAAACAAATAGGTGTATTAATGTAAATGGAAATGCAGAAATATATGGGCTGTATTTATTTCAATGTTAAGACTAAATTACCCTTTTTTTCATCCGTAACACATATTTACATGTTTAATTAATTACATAATTCCCACATTCATTTTAGGCCATTGATTAAAAGATTTAAAGGTTATGATCAATCCAAAAGGGTTTCTAAAGGTTCCTACTTTTGTTGAGGTTCCTAAAATAACTTTTCACTAGAGGTTAGTTATTGAGAAATAACTATTAATGTAAAATAAGTAAGACAAAATATGGACCAATAGATCATTTAGATGAATACATTTAATTTTTTCAACTGAAATTAGATTCTAATCGGGAATAAATAAAGGTAAGGGGCATAACAGTAATTGTGCATCATAAATCAAATCAATTATGTTTAAGCAGGCTTAAATCACGGCTGGTAACATCAATTACTGTAGATAATATGGATTTCAAAAACTGTAAAAACGAATTTGTTGGGATTTTCCGTATTAATAAGATATGATATATTAATATTTTAGGGTTTTTGTAAAGATATTTGGAGCAATCGACAAAATATTTTCTAAGAAGATGAGTAACGAAGGAGATGCGGAAGACAGTGGTGCAAAAGATTTAACAATGCGTGAGTCATCAGAAACTATCTGAGAATTTATATCATGCTTAAGAATTAAATTGTTTATGATTTAATTATTAATTTTTATTAATACCTACTAGCTAGAAGAAGAGGGAGGCTATTGAAGTTAAGAAGAAAGAAGTATTCAGATTTCAAAGAAACCACCCATACCCGCAAAAAGTGATCGAAAATAAAAACTGGATGCATGTACGATCGATAATTTATTGGGTCTTTTTTTAGCTAATAATAAATTGGTTCGTTGTGAAGCCTTTTAAATTGAATACGATATTCTTTACAAAATATAAGATTATGTTTGTGAATCAAAAAGTAGCGTAATTGTGTGTTAGAAAATTCAGTTTCAAATGGAATGTTGTGAAGCATAAATGCATAATATATCATGGAAATAGCTTAATTAAGTGTAATCAGAGTAGTGATGTTTGTGCATCATATAATAGCTTAAGTGTAATCAAAGTAATGATGATTGTGAATCAAAAAGTAGCTGAAGCGTGATATAAACAATTGTGAATCAAAAAGTAGCTGAAGCGTGATATAAACAATTGTGAATCAAAATATAGCCTAATTCAAATGTGAAGTTTGTGCATCAAAAAGTAGCTTAATTGTGAGTTAGAGCATATAGTTTTAAATGGAGTGTTGTGAAGCATAATATATCATGAAAATATATGAATCATCAGCAGAGTATCGATATATTTGCATCATAACATAGCTTATTAAGTGTAATCAGAGTAGTGATGTTTGTGCATCATATAATAGCTTAAGTGTAATCAAAGTAATGATGATTGTGAATCAAAAAGTAGCTGAAGTGTGATCAAAAAGTAGCTGAAGCGTGATATAAACAATTGTGAATCAAAATATAGCCTAATTCAAATGTGAAGTTTGTGCATCAAAAAGTAGCTTAATTGTGAGTTAGAAAATTCAGTTTCAAATGGAATGTTGTGAAGCATAAATGCATAATATATCATGGAAATAGCTTAATTAAGTGTAATCAGAGTATGTTTGTGAATCAAAAAGTAGCGTAATTGTGTGTTAGAAAATTCAGTTTCAAATGGAATGTTGTGAAGCATAAATGCATAATATATCATGGAAATAGCTTAATTAAGTGTAATCAGAGTAGTGATGTTTGTGCATCATATAATAGCTTAAGTGTAATCAAAGTAATGATGATTGTGAATCAAAAAGTAGCGTAATTGTGTGTTAGAAAATTCAGTTTCAAATGGAATGTTGTGAAGCATAAATGCATAATATATCATGGAAATAGCTTAATTAAGTGTAATCAGAGTAGTGATGTTTGTGAATCAAAAAGTAGCTGAAGCGTGATATAAACAATTGTGAATCAAAAAGTAGCTGAAGCGTGATATAAACAATTGTGAATCAAAATATAGCCTAATTCAAATGTGAAGTTTGTGCATCAAAAAGTAGCTGAAGCGTGATATAAACAATTGTGAATCAAAATATAGCCTAATTCAAATGTGAAGTTTGTGCATCAAAAAGTAGCTGAAGCGTGATATAAACAATTGTGAATCAAAATATAGCCTAATTCAAATGTGAAGTTTGTGCATCAAAAAGTAGCTTAATTGTGAGTTAGAAAATTCAGTTTCAAATGGAATGTTGTGAAGCATAAATGCATAATATATCATGGAAATAGCTTAATTAAGTGTAATCAGAGTAGTGATGTTTGTGCATCATATAATAGCTTAAGTGTAATCAAAGTAATGATGATTGTGAATCAAAAAGTAGCTGAAGCGTGATATAAACAATTGTGAATCAAAATATAGCCTAATTCAAATGTGAAGTTTGTGCATCAAAAAGTAGCTTAATTGTGAGTTTGTGAATCAAAAAGTAGCGTAATTGTGTGTTAGAAAATTCAGTTTCAAATGGAATGTTGTGAAGCATAAATGCATAATATATCATGGAAATAGCTTAATTAAGTGTAATCAAAGTGAAGTTTGTGCATCAAAAAGTAGCTTAATTGTGAGTTAGAGCATATAGTTTTAAATGGAGTGTTGTGAAGCATAATATATCATGAAATAGCTTAAGTGTAATCAAAGTAATGATGATTGTGAATCAAAAAGTAGCTGAAGCGTGATATAAACAATTGTGAATCAAAATATAGCCTAATTCAAATGTGAAGTTTGTGCATCAAAAAGTAGCTAAGATTATGTTTGTGAATCAAAAAGTAGCGTAATTGTGTGTTAGAAAATTCAGTTTCAAATGGAATGTTGTGAAGCATAAATGCATAATATATCATGGAAATAGCTTAATTAAGTGTAATCAGAGTAGTGATGTTTGTGCATCATAAATCAAATCAATTATGTTTAAGCAGGCTTAAATCACGGCTGGTAACATCAATTACTGTAGATAATATGGATTTCAAAAACTGTAAAAACGAATTTGTTGGGATTTTCCGTATTAATAAGATATGATATATTAATATTTTAGGGTTTTTGTAAAGATATTTGGAGCAATCGACAAAATATTTTCTAAGAAGATGAGTAACGAAGGAGATGCGGAAGACAGTGGTGCAAAAGATTTAACAATGCGTGAGTCATCAGAAACTATCTGAGAATTTATATCATGCTTAAGAATTAAATTGTTTATGATTTAATTATTAATTTTTATTAATACCTACTAGCTAGAAGAAGAGGGAGGCTATTGAAGTTAAGAAGAAAGAAGTATTCAGATTTCAAAGAAACCACCCATACCCGCAAAAAGTGATCGAAAATAAAAACTGGATGCATGTACGATCGATAATTTATTGGGTCTTTTTTTAGCTAATAATAAATTGGTTCGTTGTGAAGCCTTTTAAATTGAATACGATATTCTTTACAAAATATAAGATTATGTTTGTGAATCAAAAAGTAGCGTAATTGTGTGTTAGAAAATTCAGTTTCAAATGGAATGTTGTGAAGCATAAATGCATAATATATCATGGAAATAGCTTAATTAAGTGTAATCAGAGTAGTGATGTTTGTGCATCATATAATAGCTTAAGTGTAATCAAAGTAATGATGATTGTGAATCAAAAAGTAGCTGAAGCGTGATATAAACAATTGTGAATCAAAATATAGCCTAATTCAAATGTGAAGTTTGTGCATCAAAAAGTAGCTTAATTGTGAGTTAGAGCATATAGTTTTAAATGGAGTGTTGTGAAGCATAATATATCATGAAAATAGATGAATCATCAGCAGAGTATCGATATATTTGCATCATAACATAGCTTATTAAGTGTAATCAGAGTAGATGTTTGTGCATCATATAATAGCTTAAGTGTAATCAAAGTAATGATGATTGTGAATCATAATAGCTTAAGTGTAATCAGAGTAGTGATGTTTGTGCATCATATAATAGCTTAAGTGTAATCAAAGTAATGATGGATTGTGATCAAAATAGCTAAGTGAATCAAAGTATCGATATATTTGCATCATAACATAGCTTATTAAGTGTAATCAGAGTAGATGGTTTTATATGGAGTCTTGTGTAATGGAGTGTAAAGTGTAGCATGAATATAAAGATATTTCATATTTCTGTATCATTCCACTACATAGTTTGTTTTGAAAAAAGGTTTTCTTTTTTTTCTTCCCAAACACTCAACAGCATCAAATGTATATTAATTGATAGTGAATATTTAGTTGTAAATGAACGGTTATGAAGCGTAATATTATCATGAAATGGGTATGTTGTTGGTGCATAATAGCTTTTGTATTTGTAAAGTTAAATGTAATATTGTGTTGCTATGGTGGTTATGAACATAGGCAAGATGATTGTTAATGCCAAAGGAGAAAGAAGACATTGACAATGAGAAGACAAGGTTGAAAATTTGTAAAGCTGCAAAAGTAAATTCGGATGGAACAGGGGCAAGTGGAGACCTCAAAAACATATCTTGTGGTGTCATCTAAATTTGTAGAGATTATGGAACAAGTTTTGGCAACTACATATGAAGGTTTGAAGGAAACTTGTTACTCATCAATGGAGATATTTTATGATGAAGAATCTGCTTTTAATTTTGAAAATAGAGAGAGAATGTCGAGAAAAAAGTGGATGTAACAACCCAGATCCGAAACTACAAATATGTTGTTCCTAAAATACCCTTGTTATTAAACATTAATTATTAAAATTCTTATTTCCACATGTCACTTCTATATGGTGTCTTACTTGTTTTATGTTAATAGTTGTTTTATTTTACCCCTAACATATATAGAGGTTAGTTATTGAGAAATAACTATTAATGTAAAATAAGTAAGACAAAATATGGACCAATAGATCATTTAGATGAATACATTTAATTTTTTCAACTGAAATTAGATTCTAATCGGGAATAAATAAAGGTAAGGGGCATAACAGTAATTGTGCATCATAAATCAAATCAATTATGTTTAAGCAGGCTTAAATCACGGCTGGTAACATCAATTACTGTAGATAATATGGATTTCAAAAACTGTAAAAACGAATTTGTTGGGATTTTCCGTATTAATAAGATATGATATATTAATATTTTAGGGTTTTTGTAAAGATATTTGGAGCAATCGACAAAATATTTTCTAAGAAGATGAGTAACGAAGGAGATGCGGAAGACAGTGGTGCAAAAGATTTAACAATGCGTGAGTCATCAGAAACTATCTGAGAATTTATATCATGCTTAAGAATTAAATTGTTTATGATTTAATTATTAATTTTTATTAATACCTACTAGCTAGAAGAAGAGGGAGGCTATTGAAGTTAAGAAGAAAGAAGTATTCAGATTTCAAAGAAACCACCCATACCCGCAAAAAGTGATCGAAAATAAAAACTGGATGCATGTACGATCGATAATTTATTGGGTCTTTTTTTAGCTAATAATAAATTGGTTCGTTGTGAAGCCTTTTAAATTGAATACGATATTCTTTACAAAATATAAGATTATGTTTGTGAATCAAAAAGTAGCGTAATTGTGTGTTAGAAAATTCAGTTTCAAATGGAATGTTGTGAAGCATAAATGCATAATATATCATGGAAATAGCTTAATTAAGTGTAATCAGAGTAGTGATGTTTGTGCATCATATAATAGCTTAAGTGTAATCAAAGTAATGATGATTGTGAATCAAAAAGTAGCTGAAGCGTGATATAAACAATTGTGAATCAAAAAGTAGCTGAAGCGTGATATAAACAATTGTGAATCAAAATATAGCCTAATTCAAATGTGAAGTTTGTGCATCAAAAAGTAGCTTAATTGTGAGTTAGAGCATATAGTTTTAAATGGAGTGTTGTGAAGCATAATATATCATGAAAATATATGAATCATCAGCAGAGTATCGATATATTTGCATCATAACATAGCTTATTAAGTGTAATCAGAGTAGATGGTTTGTGCATCATATATAGCTTAAGTGTAATCAAAGTAATGATGATTGTGAATCATGGAAATAGCTTAATTAAGTGTAATCAGAGTAGTGATGTTTGTGCATCATATAATAGCTTAAGTGTAATCAAAGTAATGATGATTGTGAATCAAAAAGTAGCTGAAGCGTGATATAAACAATTGTGAATCAAAAAGTAGCTGAAGCGTGATATAAACAATTGTGAATCAAAATATAGCCTAATTCAAATGTGAAGTTTGTGCATCAAAAAGTAGCTTAAGTGTAATCAAAGTAATGATGATTGTGAATCAAAAAGTAGCTGAAGCGTGATATAAACAATTGTGAATCAAAAAGTAGCTGAAGCGTGATATAAACAATTGTGAATCAAAATATAGCCTAATTCAAATGTGAAGTTTGTGCATCAAAAAGTAGCTTAATTGTGAGTTAGAGCATATAGTTTTAAATGGAGTGTTGTGAAGCATAATATATCATGAAAATATATGAATCATCAGCAGAGTATCGATATATTTGCATCATAACATAGCTTATTAAATGTAATCAGAGTAGTGATGTTTGTGCATCATTAATTTAAGTGTAATCAGAGTAGTGATGTTTGTGCATCATATAATAGCTTAAGTGTAATCAAAGTAATGATGATTGTGAATCAAAAAGTAGCTGAAGCGTGATATAAACAATTGTGAATCAAAAAGTAGCTTAATTGTGAGTTAGAGCATATAGTTTTAAATGGAGTGTTGTGAAGCATAATATATCATGAAAATATATGAATCATCAGCAGAGTATCGATATATTTGCATCATAACATAGCTTATTAAGTGTAATCAGAGTAGATGGTTTATCATTAATAGCTTAAGTGTAATCAGAGTAGTGATGTTTGTGCATCATATAATAGCTTAAGTGTAATCAAAGTAATGATGATTGTGAATCAAAATATAGCCTAATTCAAATGTGAAGTTTGTGCATCAAAAAGTAGCTTAATTGTGAGTTAGAGCATATAGTTTTAAATGGAGTGTTGTGAAGCATAATATATCATGAAAATATATGAATCATCAGCAGAGTATCGATATATTTGCATCATAACATAGCTTATTAAGTGTAATCAGAGTAGATGTTTGTGCATCATAAATCAAATCAATTATGTTTAAGCAGGCTTAAATCACGGCTGGTAACATCAATTACTGTAGATAATATGGATTTCAAAAACTGTAAAAACGAATTTGTTGGGATTTTCCGTATTAATAAGATATGATATATTAATATTTTAGGGTTTTTGTAAAGATATTTGGAGCAATCGACAAAATATTTTCTAAGAAGATGAGTAACGAAGGAGATGCGGAAGACAGTGGTGCAAAAGATTTAACAATGCGTGAGTCATCAGAAACTATCTGAGAATTTATATCATGCTTAAGAATTAAATTGTTTATGATTTAATTATTAATTTTTATTAATACCTACTAGCTAGAAGAAGAGGGAGGCTATTGAAGTTAAGAAGAAAGAAGTATTCAGATTTCAAAGAAACCACCCATACCCGCAAAAAGTGATCGAAAATAAAAACTGGATGCATGTACGATCGATAATTTATTGGGTCTTTTTTTAGCTAATAATAAATTGGTTCGTTGTGAAGCCTTTTAAATTGAATACGATATTCTTTACAAAATATAAGATTATGTTTGTGAATCAAAAAGTAGCGTAATTGTGTGTTAGAAAATTCAGTTTCAAATGGAATGTTGTGAAGCATAAATGCATAATATATCATGAAAATATATGAATCATCAGCAGAGTATCGATATATTTGCATCATAACATAGCTTATTAAGTGTAATCAGAGTAGTGATGTTTGTGCATCATATAATAGCTTAAGTGTAATCAAAGTAATGATGATTGTGAATCAAAAAGTAGCTGAAGTGTGATATAGAGCATATAGTTGTAAATGAACGGTTATGAAGCGTAATATTATCATGAAATGGGTATGTTGTTGGTGCATAATAGCTTTTGTATTTGTAAAGTTAAATGTAATATTGTGTTGCTATGGTGGTTATGAACATAGGCAAGATGATTGTTAATGCCAAAGGAGAAAGAAGACATTGACAATGAGAAGACAAGGTTGAAAATTTGTAAAGCCGCAAAAGTAAATTCGGATGGAACAGGGGCAAGTGGAGACCTCAAAAACATATCTTGTGGTGTCATCTAAATTTGTAGAGATTATGGAACAAGTTTTGGCAACTACATATGAAGGTTTGAAGGAAACTTGTTACTCATCAATGGAGATATTTTATGATGAAGAATCTGCTTTTAATTTTGAAAATAGAGAGAGAATGTCGAGAAAAAAGTGGATGTAACAACCCAGATCCGAAACTACAAATATGTTGTTCCTAAAATACCCTTGTTATTAAACATTAATTATTAAAATTCTTATTTCCACATGTCACTTCTATATGGTGTCTTACTTGTTTTATGTTAATAGTTGTTTTATTTTACCCCTAACATATATAGAGGTTAGTTATTGAGAAATAACTATTAATGTAAAATAAGTAAGACAAAATATGGACCAATAGATCATTTAGATGAATACATTTAATTTTTTCAACTGAAATTAGATTCTAATCGGGAATAAATAAAGGTAAGGGGCATAACAGTAATTGTGCATCATAAATCAAATCAATTATGTTTAAGCAGGCTTAAATCACGGCTGGTAACATCAATTACTGTAGATAATATGGATTTCAAAAACTGTAAAAACGAATTTGTTGGGATTTTCCGTATTAATAAGATATGATATATTAATATTTTAGGGTTTTTGTAAAGATATTTGGAGCAATCGACAAAATATTTTCTAAGAAGATGAGTAACGAAGGAGATGCGGAAGACAGTGGTGCAAAAGATTTAACAATGCGTGAGTCATCAGAAACTATCTGAGAATTTATATCATGCTTAAGAATTAAATTGTTTATGATTTAATTATTAATTTTTATTAATACCTACTAGCTAGAAGAAGAGGGAGGCTATTGAAGTTAAGAAGAAAGAAGTATTCAGATTTCAAAGAAACCACCCATACCCGCAAAAAGTGATCGAAAATAAAAACTGGATGCATGTACGATCGATAATTTATTGGGTCTTTTTTTAGCTAATAATAAATTGGTTCGTTGTGAAGCCTTTTAAATTGAATACGATATTCTTTACAAAATATAAGATTATGTTTGTGAATCAAAAAGTAGCGTAATTGTGTGTTAGAAAATTCAGTTTCAAATGGAATGTTGTGAAGCATAAATGCATAATATATCATGGAAATAGCTTAATTAAGTGTAATCAGAGTAGTGATGTTTGTGCATCATATAATAGCTTAAGTGTAATCAAAGTAATGATGATTGTGAATCAAAAAGTAGCTGAAGCGTGATATAAACAATTGTGAATCAAAATATAGCCTAATTCAAATGTGAAGTTTGTGCATCAAAAAGTAGCTTAATTGTGAGTTAGAGCATATAGTTTTAAATGGAGTGTTGTGAAGCATAATATATCATGAAAATATATGAATCATCAGCAGAGTATCGATATATTTGCATCATAACATAGCTTATTAAATGTAATCAGAGTAGATGGTTTTATATGGAGTCTTGTGTAATGGAGTGTAAAGTGTAGCATGAATATAAAGATATTTCATATTTCTGTATCATTCCACTACATAGTTTGTTTTGAAAAAAGGTTTTCTTTTTTTTTCTTTTTTTTCTTCCCAAACACTCAACAGCATCAAATGTATAATAATTGATAGTGAATATTTAGTTGTAAATGAACGGTTATGAAGCGTAATATTATCATGAAATGGGTATGTTGTTGGTGCATAATAGCTTTTGTATTTGTAAAGTTAAATGTAATATTGTGTTGCTATGGTGGTTATGAACATAGGCAAGATGATTGTTAATGCCAAAGGAGAAAGAAGACATTGACAATGAGAAGACAAGGTTGAAAATTTGTAAAGCCGCAAAAGTAAATTCGGATGGAACAGGGGCAAGTGGAGACCTCAAAAACATATCTTGTGGTGTCATCTAAATTTGTAGAGATTATGGAACAAGTTTTGGCAACTACATATGAAGGTTTGAAGGAAACTTGTTACTCATCAATGGAGATATTTTATGATGAAGAATCTGCTTTTAATTTTGAAAATAGAGAGAGAATGTCGAGAAAAAAGTGGATGTAACAACCCAGATCCGAAACTACAAATATGTTGTTCCTAAAATACCCTTGTTATTAAACATTAATTATTAAAATTCTTATTTCCACATGTCACTTCTATATGGTGTCTTACTTGTTTTATGTTAATAGTTGTTTTATTTTACCCCTAACATATATAGAGGTTAGTTATTGAGAAATAACTATTAATGTAAAATAAGTAAGACAAAATATGGACCAATAGATCATTTAGATGAATACATTTAATTTTTTCAACTGAAATTAGATTCTAATCGGGAATAAATAAAGGTAAGGGGCATAACAGTAATTGTGCATCATAAATCAAATCAATTATGTTTAAGCAGGCTTAAATCACGGCTGGTAACATCAATTACTGTAGATAATATGGATTTCAAAAACTGTAAAAACGAATTTGTTGGGATTTTCCGTATTAATAAGATATGATATATTAATATTTTAGGGTTTTTGTAAAGATATTTGGAGCAATCGACAAAATATTTTCTAAGAAGATGAGTAACGAAGGAGATGCGGAAGACAGTGGTGCAAAAGATTTAACAATGCGTGAGTCATCAGAAACTATCTGAGAATTTATATCATGCTTAAGAATTAAATTGTTTATGATTTAATTATTAATTTTTATTAATACCTACTAGCTAGAAGAAGAGGGAGGCTATTGAAGTTAAGAAGAAAGAAGTATTCAGATTTCAAAGAAACCACCCATACCCGCAAAAAGTGATCGAAAATAAAAACTGGATGCATGTACGATCGATAATTTATTGGGTCTTTTTTTAGCTAATAATAAATTGGTTCGTTGTGAAGCCTTTTAAATTGAATACGATATTCTTTACAAAATATAAGATTATGTTTGTGAATCAAAAAGTAGCGTAATTGTGTGTTAGAAAATTCAGTTTCAAATGGAATGTTGTGAAGCATAAATGCATAATATATCATGGAAATAGCTTAATTAAGTGTAATCAGAGTAGTGATGTTTGTGCATCATATAATAGCTTAAGTGTAATCAAAGTAATGATGATTGTGAATCAAAAAGTAGCTGAAGCGTGATATAAACAATTGTGAATCAAAATATAGCCTAATTCAAATGTGAAGTTTGTGCATCAAAAAGTAGCTTAATTGTGAGTTAGAGCATATAGTTTTAAATGGAGTGTTGTGAAGCATAATATATCATGAAAATATATGAATCATCAGCAGAGTATCGATATATTTGCATCATAACATAGCTTATTAAATGTAATCAGAGTAGATGGTTTTATATGGAGTCTTGTGTAATGGAGTGTAAAGTGTAGCATGAATATAAAGATATTTCATATTTCTGTATCATTCCACTACATAGTTTGTTTTGAAAAAAGGTTTTCTTTTTTTTTCTTTTTTTTCTTCCCAAACACTCAACAGCATCAAATGTATATTAATTGATAGTGAATATTTAGTTGTAAATGAACGGTTATGAAGCGTAATATTATCATGAAATGGGTATGTTGTTGGTGCATAATAGCTTTTGTATTTGTAAAGTTAAATGTAATATTGTGTTGCTATGGTGGTTATGAACATAGGCAAGATGATTGTTAATGCCAAAGGAGAAAGAAGACATTGACAATGAGAAGACAAGGTTGAAAATTTGTAAAGCTGCAAAAGTAAATTCGGATGGAACAGGGGCAAGTGGAGACCTCAAAAACATATCTTGTGGTGTCATCTAAATTTGTAGAGATTATGGAACAAGTTTTGGCAACTACATATGAAGGTTTGAAGGAAACTTGTTACTCATCAATGGAGATATTTTATGATGAAGAATCTGCTTTTAATTTTGAAAATAGAGAGAGAATGTCGAGAAAAAAGTGGATGTAACAACCCAGATCCGAAACTACAAATATGTTGTTCCTAAAATACCCTTGTTATTAAACATTAATTATTAAAATTCTTATTTCCACATGTCACTTCTATATGGTGTCTTACTTGTTTTATGTTAATAGTTGTTTTATTTTACCCCTAACATATATAGAGGTTAGTTATTGAGAAATAACTATTAATGTAAAATAAGTAAGACAAAATATGGACCAATAGATCATTTAGATGAATACATTTAATTTTTTCAACTGAAATTAGATTCTAATCGGGAATAAATAAAGGTAAGGGGCATAACAGTAATTGTGCATCATAAATCAAATCAATTATGTTTAAGCAGGCTTAAATCACGGCTGGTAACATCAATTACTGTAGATAATATGGATTTCAAAAACTGTAAAAACGAATTTGTTGGGATTTTCCGTATTAATAAGATATGATATATTAATATTTTAGGGTTTTTGTAAAGATATTTGGAGCAATCGACAAAATATTTTCTAAGAAGATGAGTAACGAAGGAGATGCGGAAGACAGTGGTGCAAAAGATTTAACAATGCGTGAGTCATCAGAAACTATCTGAGAATTTATATCATGCTTAAGAATTAAATTGTTTATGATTTAATTATTAATTTTTATTAATACCTACTAGCTAGAAGAAGAGGGAGGCTATTGAAGTTAAGAAGAAAGAAGTATTCAGATTTCAAAGAAACCACCCATACCCGCAAAAAGTGATCGAAAATAAAAACTGGATGCATGTACGATCGATAATTTATTGGGTCTTTTTTTAGCTAATAATAAATTGGTTCGTTGTGAAGCCTTTTAAATTGAATACGATATTCTTTACAAAATATAAGATTATGTTTGTGAATCAAAAAGTAGCGTAATTGTGTGTTAGAAAATTCAGTTTCAAATGGAATGTTGTGAAGCATAAATGCATAATATATCATGGAAATAGCTTAATTAAGTGTAATCAGAGTAGTGATGTTTGTGCATCATATAATAGCTTAAGTGTAATCAAAGTAATGATGATTGTGAATCAAAATTAAGTGTAATCAGAAGTGATGTTTGTGCATCATATGATAGCTTAAGTGTAATCAAAGTAATGATGATTGTAAATAGCTTAATTAAGTGTAATCAGAGTAGTGATGTTTGTGCATCATATGATAGCTTAAGTGTAATCAAAGTAATGATGATTGTGAATCAAAAAGTAGCTGATCAGAGTAGTGAATGTTTGTGCATCATATAATAGCTTAAGTGTAATCAAAGTAATGATGATTGTGAATCAAAAATAGCTAATCAAAGTGAATGTTTGTGCATCAAAATAGCTAAGCGTGATATAAACAATTGTGAATCAAAATATAGCCTAATTCAAATGTGATTGTGAATCAAAAAGTAGCTGAAGCGTGATATAAACAATTGTGAATCAAAATATAGCCTAATTCAAATGTGAAGTTTGTGCATCAAAAAGTAGCTTAATTGTGAGTTAGATCAAAGTAATGATGATTGTGAATCAAAATTAAGTGTAATCAGAAGTGAATGTTTGTGCATCATATAATAGCTGAAGCGTGATATAAACAATTGTGAATCAAAATATAGCCTAATTCAAATGTGAAGTTTGTGCATCAAAAAGTAGCTTAATTGTGAGTTAGAGCATATAGTTTTAAATGGAGTGTTGTGAAGCATAAATGCATAATATATCATGGAAATAGCTTAATTAAGTGTAATCAGAGTAGTGATGTTTGTGCATCATATAATAGCTTAAGTGTAATCAAAGTAATGATGATTGTGAATCAAAAAGTAGC
>CM067168.1:142134487-142153160 GCA_034093135.1 Erigeron breviscapus
AAAGATCAAGATGTCAAAAATTGTACTTGTTGCAAATGGTCTAATGAAGTTGCCTGCAAAGGCCATCTAGTTATAATTATAAAGCTAACTAAATTGAGACATCCCAGCCTACATTATATGCGGGTTACACCTGTATAGATTGTGTCTACTAATAACATCTCATATGACGATTCAAATTTGTTTAATGAACTTGTAAATTACACGTTCAGTTGCTTGCACTAAAACATCAGCGGATGTGGATCATAGGAAAAGTGTAATTCTGAAAATGAAACTAGAACTTGTATGGAACAAGGTCACGATGATAAAAGTACAAGGAAGGAGTAAGATATAGCAACATACCTGATCCCGTTCTAACAACTTGGACAAGTCATTCCTGGAAATTAAGTCACACGTCTTCTCATATGACAAATTGAGACGGTAATTAAGATCACCCAACCAGATAATTCGACTGGAAACATATAAAGAGTATTTAATAAGCTGAGCTTCAAATGGCAGCAAAAAACAGAAGTTTGTTGAAAAGTTGCTGTTAGAACAATTACAAGCTTGTGAGAGTAGTCCCTTACTTGTGGTTTTCTATCCTCTTGGGGAGAGTAGAGTAAGAGCTTGAGTTAAAATGTGTTCTTTTATGTATTTCATGAACATCTGCATTTCTTTTAGCTATATCAGTGTCCCTTTCGCCAGAATTTAAGTGAGTGCATATGAAACAGAAGAGTGTCTGATATATTGACATGCTCACCGACACAGAGCCCTAAAAGAGTGAAAAGTTGTAATTTAAGTTAACAAAAAAGGAACAAAATACTTGCAGTGTCTGCAAATTACTCAAACCACCTTATAGCTAAATACTTTCTTAACATAGAGAAATAGAACAGGAGAAATACATAAAAAGGTAATGCACTTAGCCGCATTTCTATTTTGGGAAAATAAATTTGTATCACCTAAACAAATCTTAGTACTTTATGAAAATTGATCTTAGGTAATCTTGTAGCGTAACTTGTTTCCAAACGCCACGTTATAAAAGAAAGTCAACATAGTCAAAATCACGGAAAAGTTAGTTGCAAGAGTAATCATATTGAATGGATAGTTGGGTAAGACTACCTTCAATCAGAACTTATAGAGATTTCAATGTTTTATGGGTGCAAACTGAAAACAGAAGTTTCCTACCCAAAATAGAAGTGCTCGTAAATAGTATTGGCTTTATATGCAATTCCCTCCGATGGAATTGCCAAATGACAGTCAACTTTAGAAATTACACAGAGAAAGAAACAGACCTTGTTACCTATGTACCCCATTACACCAACGCCGACAGCTGACACGTGGACATTTTGGATATGCTTCCTCAAACGTCTATGGACCCATATGGTGATAAATATTCCGACCATTTGCTTGCTTACAATCCTTACATATGGGGATCTTCTTTTCCGGTACATGGTAGAATCAAGGTCCAGCTCAGCAAGAAAAGCTTCCTCCGGTATGACTCGAGTGTCAGAACTTATATGTGACTTGAAAGAAGCAAAGGTTCTAAAAGATTTAGAAGCTTTAAATGAGTTAACCGATTTCAAGAGGTTCGGTGTTTCTGATACACATTGAGCTAACAGATCCAATGGTGGCTCAGGCCAGCACAACCCTATCCTTTCAGTCCCACTAACTATTCTGCTTAACTTTCTGCTATTAATCAGAGTTGATACTTTTACATTTTCTTCAGGTTCTTGAATTGTAAAGCTCTTTACCTTGTCCAATGTCTTTTGAGCAGAGAACCTTTTTTCCAAGTCCCCTCCATCTTGCATACACGATAGTGTGCTCAAACTTCCGTTCAGCCCTGCTGGACAATCCGTAAGATTATTGAAGTTGGATTCCACATACGGGTGAAATACCTCCTCACCTTCACTGTCACTTTCTAGCATTACTTCATCTTCTATATCTGGAGCATCATCAGATGGTGTAAACCTTGATGGAGAAGAGGGGTTACTGTAGCATTTGAATTTAGAGTTTTCAGGTCGAACTTTATTTAGGGTCCTACGAATGACAGTTTCCCATTTTGGGACCGGACGATTATCTTCAGCTCCAAAAATATTGCCAGCATTTAAAGGTATAATCTCTTGAAAACTGAACATTGGCACATATACATTATGTAAATGGACCAACCAAGATTAAAGGCTAGAAATCAATAAGACAACAAAGCAAATATATTATATTCATAACTGAGCACAAAGCATAGTTCTAACCGTAATTCTTGATACCATATAAAGAACAATACATTATTTACAAGGAAAGACTTGCCCAATCACATATATGTCGGCGGGATTGTTAACATCAAGCAAGTCTTCTATGTCCAAGTCTTCTGGTGGAAGTTTTCCTCCAACATTCCAAGTGCTAACTGATATTCTTGTGTAATACAAGAAAGCAAGAAAAACTACACAGTATCAGATTAATCAATTTGATGCCAGTGGTAGCCAAATAACAGTGTGCAGAAATACTCGTTAAATATTTTTATGAGGAAAGAACAACGCACTTGAGTTCTTTTGCATCGATGTACTGTGCTCTACATGTCTCCGACTTTCGTCTTCTCAACCTGGGAAAAGCTCCTGAAGACCAAAAGAGGTAAAATAAACCACAAAAGATTACAAATTAACTGACCCCAAGCTGTAAAAAAGAATAGCTCCTAAGATTTACTAGTAGCTTGTAACTTTGAATCATCACAATCATTTATGGAGTTGTGAATCAATAAGGTGTATGTTTAGGTTTGGTAAAACTTTTGTTTATATAAATGTGTTTAGCAATGTAACCAAAGTTGGAGCTTATATATATAGGGATAAGTATCCTGAAATGTAACAAACTTTGAACGAATGTCTATAGTGTGAAATAACTAAAGTTGTGTTCATTGGATGTAATCATCTTTAAATTATGTGTATTGTATGTAAGAATGCATACGTGGCAACCATATATAGCTGCCACTTGTTAGTTTTTGATTGGTCGGATACATTTTCTTACATACAATACACATAATTTAAAGATGATTACATACAATGAACACAACTTTAGTTATTTCACACTATAGACATTCGTCCAAAGTTTGTTACATTTCATGATACTAATCCCATATATATATATATAGACTTCCAACTCTCTTTTTTTGCATGAACCGTGAGAACTCCTAAATTATGTATTGGATCACATGTTCTTAAAGTTCATTCACATGTCAAACATTATAAAAATGTATGTTGTTGAAGAAAGTATTTTTCAAAACCTTCAAAATAGTCTTTTAATTTGTGAACTTGTGGATGAATTTGTTCACGTTTCCGTGCACATGTGGACAAACGACTATGTATAAGGTTTTAAAAAAATTTCTTTTACAACTTACATTTTTATAACGTTTCACATGTGAATGAACTTTAAAAACATGTAATGTAATACATAATTTAAGAATTCTGACGGTTCTTGTAAAATAGGGCAAACAAATTAAATCAATCTCAAAATATGAAATACAGGGTGTTAAGTAAATTTCTTCATAAGCTCCAGTTACATTTCAAAAGCTAGTTCAAGTAGCTAACGAAAAGCAACCTTGTTTCTCAATTAGGTCTGAAAAGGTTTTCTGCGCCAAACTAAACTTGGGAGAAAACATAAGCTCAAACTTACATTAGTTTTCTATGATCAAACACCCAATATCCTATTTTAAAGAGCACGTTCCCTCATGTAAAAATCTCCAAAAAGATAAAAGATAAAGATAAAATAAGACCGTATCAACTAGCAAGTAGATGTACAATCAACAATAGTACTTTATTGATGAGATGAGGGGCTTATAAAGTGTGTATACATACAGACTCTAGTCAACGTATATTTGACCAATTTGGTAGCATTGATTAAATATAAAATTAAAAAAGCACATGGTCACTCAATTATAAGCATTTATAGAATGATTAATAGACCTCTTGCATAAAATTGGGCAGCAAGAGATGATGTGGTGACATTCTTTTATATATAAAGAGAGAGCACATGGTTTCTTAAATTACAAACAGTGACCGAACTATACGTCGTGTCGACCTCATAGTGTCAATAAAACTCGAGATATTTCTAGTATCCCACTATTTATAACCAATTTTAAAAACCTGTTTTTTAGTGAACGAAAAAACTTCCCGGGTCCGGTCAAACCGATCGGATTCGTGGTGGCTATTTTTATTATTTTTATATAAATATGCTACTAAACTTGTTACTACGATCCATTGAAAAAAGTCTAAAATAATACCAACTAAGTATTTCATAACAAAATATAAGTTTTAAACTTTACAAACAACATAAAATAACATTAAGTATATATAAATTCACAAAAACATTAATAAATGTGTTATTGAGAAAAAGAATCTCATAAAAAAACGGGTAAAAAGCAGGCCCCCTGCGGAACCTGGTCGGACGGACTGGTTCAAACCGGTTTTTAAGCACATTGCACCCCAACAAGACATACACTTAGAATCCATATGCTCATCCTAGCTAAATATAAAGTTAGAGGTTTATTTTATTTCTAATTTATTACTCCTTTCGTCTCATTAAAAGTGTCCAGTTTTGAATTTTAAAAGTCTATCTTTTGTAAGTTTGACCTTAAATATTTTCTATTGGATTATATATTAATTGATAAAAGTTATACCCAATGAAAACACATCTAAACCTCGATCAATTCATATAATTTTTATCTAAGTATTATGAAATACAAACAAAAATATTTTTGGTCAAAGTTGCAAAAGAAAGACTTTGAAAATTCAAAACTGGAACATGTTAAATCATCTATACATACCGAAGCTACTAAACGTTGATCGAACTATCAAGCGCATCTAGTATTAAGACTTGATGACAGTAAAGTAGTAAACGTATCTACTTTTGTAATTTAGTACTAATTAATAAATGTAATGCAACAAAGAAACGAGAAAAGAGGACAAAATGTAGGTACCATTGGGATCACTCTGGAAATCAACTCCTTGTTTATATCGAGATTCATTTGGCCAGTCACAAGACTCTTCTGTAAAAAAAAAAAAAAAACATTAGAAATGAAAATTAAAGAACGCAAGGATAATTATTTCTCCAGTTATCCGATGAAATAAAGGCAAGGAAGGAATGGGTGTTTAGATTTGTAGGATGACATTAATTAATTAATGTATAATTATATACAGTATATGTTTATAATACAAATATTTACTTTCCTCTATTTTTCACAAACTAATGAGATGCCCATGCATTGCGACTGCGATTTGTGGTAACGCCGCGGGGTGGTGGTGGCGACGGTGGCAGCGACAAGTGGTGGCGGTGACGGGTGGTGTGGGCGACAATGGTGATAAATGTAAAAGTAATTGATGTTAAAGAAGGTATTGTAGTTATTTTAAGGATTGCGGTGTTTATGTTGTAAATTATTTCATTAAAGGTATTATAGTTATATTAGATGAGAATGTTTAAATTAATGGGAAAAAAAAATGGTATTTTTGGTAGTTTAGAGTTGTAATTTGAGATTTGAGGAGAGAGTTCCTCTTTTATATAGGAGTATAGATATAGATAACTTATTAATAATCCAGAATACCTCTCCATTTTTATTCATTATTTTAATCATCTATTTAAAATACCTATAATATCCTTAATAAACTTAATTTACAACATTTACTATAAACTCTTAAATAACTACGCTACTCATTTTACATCAATACTTTTACATTAATAACCATACCGCTACCGTCGCCGCCAACACCGCCGATATACGGCTGCATCGTTCTACATATGACTAGTATATATATATACTAGGTATTTTACCCGCACGATGTGCGGTTGTTTTAAAAAATGCATTACTTTGAACTTAAAAGCCATGAAATTTAAAAATCTTCCTCTCCATCAGATAATCAAAACTTTATCATGATCGTCATCATCATCATCATCATCATCCGTACAATCCTTTGCCGTCAAAGAAAGTCAATGGATTAATGTGTTTAAACATTAATATTGAAGGTATATACTTTTTATGAAGAAAGATAATCATATTGATGATATAAAAAAAATAAACTATGTAACAAATTATTGAAACAGTTTCAAATAATGAATAAGTAGTATGTCTTACAAAAGTTTTTTTATCAATTGGATAATCAAAACCTTGCATATTTATTTAACAATACAAATATAATGTACAGTAATCAATCTATATTAGAAAAACATAATTAGCAAATCAGTTTTATTATCCAAAAAATAAAAACAAGAAACAATTAAAGATCTTTGATAACGTTTACAAAACTTGTGATGCTTTGAAGAAAAAATATACTAAACAAAATATATATATTTGACAAAACAAACATTCAATAATAAAATTCATATATCTATATATTTATATGCATATGTAAATATATAAGCTTTTGTTTATGGCGGCTCATCGGAGAACAATTAATTGAATGGATATGTGGAAATAAATTAAAAATTGCCAATATATGAAAAACATATATATATTGTTCAAGATTTATGAGATTTATATTATTTTTACCTAATAAGTTCAAATCTAGAAAATAAATATATTGTAAAGTATTGTAAAATAATATGGAGATGCAACATAGGATAAAATCCTACGTGGCAATATTTGAAGATAGTTTTAGGTTTGAAGAAGGTTTTAGAAAGCTCGGTTAACTACTATTTTAATATAGATATAGATAGATATATCAAGTCAAAATAATTTATTTACGTTTTGTGGAGATTGATTAGTGCGCATGGAACGAAAAAATTAGAGACGTGCATCCACACCTACCACTACATCATACCTCCATCCATCCCTCTTGTTCATATGTATATCATCATTCAAAGGCGGAGACTGGTTCGATCATCATGCCTAACAAGGCTGGAGGTCCTTTTCTACCTTTGGTAGAACCTGGAAGCAGCCTCTCTATCTTTGGTAGGGGTAAGACTGTCTACATATCAACCTCCCCCATACACCGTCGAAGACGGTATTGGGACCCAAAACCCGTGGAAGACGGCATTGGGAGTTACTTATTTTATTATTATTTTATTATTAATAAAAATTATGTATCAATGATGAGTTGGTGTAGTGGTTTGGAGTTCCCCTGGTGACCTATAGGTCCCAGGTTCGAATCCTCCATTCCACCAACTTTGAGATATAGGTAGTCCTTCTATGAGGGCTTGACTTGGGTATACCTAGGTTCAAGTCTGAGGAGGCAGGGTTTACCCCTATTAATCGTTGTGCTTTCGGGAGGATTAGTAGGGCTTTCCACCATTGGGTATTTAAAATAGGCATTTCTACTCCGAGAGAGCTCTCTAGCGCGGATCCGTTAAGACAACGTATGCTAGACCTCTCGCTGTCGAATCGTGACACGAAGTTTCAAGCGAAATTTACCTTTCAAAAAAAAATATTAATATAATATAATAAGATTTCATTCTATATATTAAATAGAAGCTTTTATATAAAGTTGAATGGGAGTCTAGACACAAGTTGTGCTCCCACCCCTTTCTATGCAAAAACATAATCTATAAAAGATAAATCTATCGCACCAAGCATTATTAGAGTAGCTACTAGAAATAGACATAATACGTAAGAGAGTGTCCAAAGCATCCTTGTCGAAATCCCCAAACGTAGAGAAAGCGAATGGTATGAACTTGCATCCGTTGTCTTCACATTTAGACGCATACTCTATTTTTATTCTCCACAACATTGTGCAAGGCTACCCTAAGTGTCAAGGAAGTTACCCCATACGAGCAACGAGATAAATATATAATTAAATATAACATTTTGGTTTTTAGTTAATCGCAACCACTCATTCTCAAACAATTAATAATATAAATATAGGCAATGGCAATAAAGTTTTTTTTATTATAATACAAGTTTTCAATTTCTTGATATACTTTTGAACAAAACGAGATAATAAAAGTATCAAATTCAAATTCAATTCTTCAAATTCCAATTTCTTAATTATTTCTAACGAGATATGTCACCTGGGCGTTGCCCCAGGAGACATTACGTTATGTATATGGTAGCATATAAAATTAAAAATACTTTTTTCAGATTTATTGTGTGATAATATGTAAAATTTCTAATATGTTTTTGAGGATCATTTTATACATCATTTAAATGTCATGGAGATTACAAAAATGTTAGTGATATGTCATTGAATTGTACGTAACATTTAAAAGTGAAAAAAATCTGTTAAAAAACTCAAAAACTTACAACATAGTACGTAACATTTAAAACCCCAAACAATATATTTGAGTTTATATATTCTTTACAAACATATACACGAAAAAGGTAAATAACATGGACTACATATACGTAAAACTCATACTTGTATCAAGAATTTATATCGGCATATAAATATGTAAGTTCATTGGTAGAAGATGGTTGTTAGTATTAAAAAATAAATAATCAAAAAAAGAAAATGAATGTATAACCAAAATAATAAAAGATAAAAAAAAAGCAAATAAAGATTAAAATAAAAATAAAAAATAAAAAATGTTGTCACGAAATTCAATTCACGCAACACATCGTTGCGGGTCGGACATATTCTAAGTATACTTTATTAAGTTATAAGTAATGTTTGATGATAGTTATAAAAGTGTAACATAAGTCAATCTCTCAATTTACAAACTCAAATAGCATTGAACGATATTTAAGACACGTTCCGTAACTCCCCAAACAGAACTTAACAAAAGAGTAACATAAGTCAATCTCTCAATTTACAAACTCAAATAACATTAATGTTAAGACACGTTAGAGAAAATGATCTAACTTCCCGTTAAAAAAAAGGACCTCATTTGCAATAGTTTCCGTAACTCCCGTTAAACATCCAAACAAAAAATGACGGTCGTTAGCTAATGAGGACCAATATTGCAAATGAAGGTAAACACAAAATAAAACAAAAACAAAAAAAAAATTTTGGCACGAAATCCCAAAATTCAAAATTATATATATATAGATATATATGTAATTTCTAACAATATTCTGTGAACCAATCGGATCTTATAAATTTTAATATCAATCAAACATCAATGATATTAATCCACAATTCAATTATTGACACATTTAAACTTAGAATACATTTAGCGTGGTCATTATTAATTACAAACTTTATCTTGGAATATATTGGCTATTATTTAATTTTAATTAACCTATAGAGAAAACGATTAACGTATCACCAAGTGGTCGGCCTTGCTGCACTGGGCGAGTACATGATAGAGTGTATATATATTAATTAAGTTATTAAATTAAACTGTGTGAGGTAGATAGATAAACTACGTACGTAGAGTTTGAGGAATTAATTAAGTGAATAATATATTTAGGATGAGTACGTACAGTAGTGCGCACACACGTACATTGCACTTAATTATAGCCATCCATTTTTATATATATATGTTTGTATGTATATGTATATCCACTTGCAACAAAAAGAATTAATTCATTTTATTCTATATATCTGGGTGTGTGAGTGTGATTGTGAGATTGTGATGGTTGTAACTATTAATAATGATGATTTCATTTCATTAATTATTTATTAATTAAACAAGCTAGCTAAGCTAGTTACGTTGTTGGATAACATCATCGTCATATAATTATATATATTCGGCGTAGTGCCGGGGGGTAATTAGATAATCTTTCTTTTTAATTAGCGTGACCTGATCGAGTGAGTTGGTTAAGTTCTTCTCTCGGCCGGTCAAAGACATCATTGAAAAGCACTGCCAATAATATATTTACATTTGTTATTATATATATAGCAGCTGCTGGAAAATGAGAAGTGATTCAAGGTATATATATAAGTATATATAGTTTCAGGCAGCATGTGTGGAAGGCAGGCAATGAACATAGGAAAGGATAATTATTTTTATTTTTAAGGTAGGAGAAACCTCTATCTATCGTTTATTAACTTGGATCAATTAATAATGAACCGTTGTTCGTTTATTTCATTAATAATTCCAGAGAAGCATATAATTATTATTTTGATATTAATTTGATAGTAGTAGGTATTAATTGTTGGTTGAGATTGGCGTGGTTTCAATACTATTGATTGTATTTTTTGCATTGTTTATTGTTTGTTGCTTGTGTTCTTCCAGCTTATTAATGATATTGGCCGTTAAAATATAAAAAATACGAGTAAAAAGAAGAAAAACAAATACGAGTAGTATAGGATAATCTTTTTTAAAAGATCATTAAGCATTAGCAGTAGCTAGTAAGTAGCATATCTCGTACATGTTTCCATATATAAATATAAATATACATACATATAAAATACAGTAATAATTAAATAAAGAAAAAAAAGGACAAAGAAGAGAGATAGGGGGGGACCTTCGCCATCGTATTGGATGGTAGTATCATACCCGGCTTCTTCCTCCTCCTCGGGATCAGCACTGTATTTTTTTGAAGATCGATTTAGCCATTTTCGCATTACAGCTGTACCCCATAACACCTGCAACATACACCCGGCCACACACCTCAACTTATATCTACCTAACAACATATATATATATATAATATAAGCCGGCCTAATTAATAAAAAGAAGAAATGTACGAACCTCAGGTGGCTGATTAGTTGACTGGTGATGATGCTCTTTGTGATTCATCTCTTCGATCTTATAAGTTTCTTAATATATATATCTATCTTTCTATTTATGTACTAGAAATAAATAAATAAATAAATTAAAAATAAATAAAAACTTTAAATAAATAAAAAATAAGAAGAAGATATACATATGTATTTTCTTATTATTATATATATAAGAAAATGGTAAAGATAGTGGGAGAGAGAGAGGGAGGGAAAGGAAGGAATATGTGCTGATGATGATGTATGATGGATCAAGAATGAATGAACAGCAACCACCACTTTCTTTTTATTTTTGTTTTCTCTCTCCCTGTCTGCTGTATCTTGTGTGTTTCCTGTTGAAATTATAACAGTAAAAAGGTGCGTTCAAAGCAATGTTGCCTCTTTCTCCCCCTTATGGAACCAACCAGATGCCCCTTTTTTTCTTCTTTTGCTTTGCTTTCTTCACACTTATAAATTGACTTTTATCGTACATCTAGTTTTATATCTTAAGGGCGTTGGCATCCGGTGGTAGATAGCCGCGGTAAACCCCACACTGCGCGATAACACCGCCGCCGACAATGTGCGGTACGGTGTGCTGGGAATATGAGTGAGGGGAGTGTGCATATTCGATCATTCCCCCCTCCCTCCTCAACAGCTCTTTACGTTTATTCTTTTATAAACTCAAACTTTTCAATGTCAATAGTGATACACATTTTCATTTTAATCACTTTCATATGCACTTTCAATTAAAACACTTCCACTTTCAAAAAAATCAATCTCATAAATGGAAAAAGGAATCGGTAAGAGTGTATCGTTAAATGAGTCGTTCGAGTGGTCTAACAATAGTACTTTCGAGGTTTTTGCCAACGCGATCAAGGAATACGACAAACACGATACGGAAAGGTCGAAGCGTAGAGTAGTCCACCGCAATCGTTAGAAAGCTTCAGAAAGATATCGCAACAATTTTTGTGAAGATGTAACACCCCAACAAGGCGGAAATATGAGGTATTATAAGAAAAGCTCAGTTTGACATGGAAATTAAGTAGAGACAACTAAATGCATTCAAGGATTAGGGCAATCCATACATAATTCAAGTACAAAATACAAGTATCGGATCAAATAAAGTTTAAGGAGCACAACACCATCAATACTTTACAAAAATAGAGCAAATGATGGCTAACGATCCTAAGCATATCCCGAAGTGGGAGCAATGAATCTCGGATCAAAAGTCCAGGCCCAATAATCCTATCACATGCATGCAATCAACAAACACGTCTTTGATTTACCTGTTCACCTGAAAAGTGTACTAAAATGCGTCAACATAAAGTTGGTGAGTTCATAGGTTTTGACAATAAAAACAAGTGTCGGGATATCAACCGATATTCATATTGCATCACATCACGATCATATAACCTCGATTTGATCAATAAACGATCATATAACGAACATATAACCTCAATTCGGTTATAAACGATCATATAACGAACATATAACCTCAATTCGGTTATAAACGATCATATAACGAACATATAACCTCAATTCGGTTATAAACGATCATATAACGAACATATAACCTTGATTCGATCAATTAAACGATCATATAACCTTGATTCAATAAATAAACGAACACATAACGATCTTACAAGCAAAACAAACACAAGTACACTTTTCACCCCAAAATCATATAAGGTAAGGGGCTACGAACTCACATTTTCCAAGCAATAAAAGTTAAGTACGAGTTATAAGTGCTCAACGATCGCCACGTGCCCTTGACCTATCAATATATATATACATACATATCAATACACATTGTCACATTTCCTTTTGTATTTATATCAAACCCTAGATTGAACCCTCGACTTTGAGTGACCCCGGGACTTGAATAGGGCACTAGAGGAGTTGAGAGAAGGTTTGGATGAAGGCTGGACACGAACCAAGGAACGCGGAACCAAAACTAGACAAACTGAAAAACGAATAAGGGAAAGGGGCGTAGGTTACGCCCCACAGTGGCGTAACAGACGGTGGCAAAGAATGGCAGGGCGTAAGAGACGTTGCAGTTCAGCGTAGGAGACGGTGGGTGAAGACTGGCCGGCGTAACAGACGATGGTAGCCACCGTAAGCTACGGTGGCCTGGAACACTAAATTTTGGCGTCTCATGCTTCTTTTCTAGCGTAAGTCACAAACTTCCCAACGTAAGGTCAAAATGGGGGTTTAGGAACCACCGTCTCATACAGTGGTTATACCGTATGAGACGCCACACAAGATCAATGCACCGTACAAGATGCCAGAAGTGGCGTAGCAGACGCCAAGTGCAGACCAATTCGAACAGCAGCAGCTAAGTGTGCCAAACACGACCAAAAATGACTCATTTCACTTCCAAACTCTGATTTTGACTCAAAAACCGATTGGGAAAGCATGAGAACTTGTTTTGGGACATAAACTAACCCATTTTAACACAATCCACCTTGCAAATTCGAATCAAAACACCAAATCTATGCTTAAATTCGGCCAAGTTCCACCCAAGAACACCAAAAACCCTAATTTGACTTATAATTCGATTAAGGAACTTCTAAATTTGTTTTGGACATAAGTAAGCATAGTTTAACATGACCCAACTCATTAATTCGACCCAAAACACTTAATCAAACATGAAAATCGGCCAAGAACACAACCAAGGCTCACAACCCTAAATTTGACCTAAAATGGGTGTTGACCCGAATTTGACCAAGATCTTGAGAGGTTTGACTTAGAAACATGTTTAACAATATGAAATGATGATTTTGAGTGAGTTTTTACTTACCAAAAGTTCCTTCCAATAGCCAAACCCGAAATTGACCCGAATTGAGATATTCTTTGCACTTGGAGACCCAAATCTTTGATATGTTGTTAAGTTGGTGATGAAGATGAAAAACCCTAATTAAATCTTGCTTGAAACACAATTTTGGTGAATTATGTAAGTCCCAACTCGTTAGATGGTACTACTGAAGACACCTCTATGTCGATGGTGGAGTTACTTTGCAATATATGCACTGAACTGGAGACGACCAGTTGCAGTGTGTATATACCAGTTCTAGATAGATTACTTATATAAATGACAATAAGTAAAGAACAATGCAATAATACAAATAACTTGTAAGATAACTTGATGAGACAATATGTATTTTTCAATGTGTAATTTATTTATTGATATTAACAAATTACAAGGTTGATGCGGAACCAAGATAATACACGAATGTAAATATCCTAACAACCTATGAAATACAATTGATCTACATTCGGAATTTCTCAAGACAATCGAAACACTTAAAGTTGTGAAATGTTCCTTTTAGCGATTGAGAGAATATTGCACAAGTTCACCAAGAATATTGCAGGTTTGCAAAGTGTGAAGTTATTCGTCTTTTGTGAATTAACTTATGATTCTTGGTTGTGCAATGACTTGTATTTATAGGCAAAGTTAACATTGGGATGTTAACTTTAGCCGTACAAATGTGGTTGGATGCATTTAAGGAATAGCATTTAATTCCTTAAAAAGCAGTGTAAAGTCGCATGATAAAGCAACTTTACATAACACCTTTATGTACCTTTTATTACTTAAATAATAAGATAAGGCTTATTATCCGGGTAAAGGTACATAAATTATACAAGTCAATTCCTCGTAATCAGTGTAAAGCTTTGTAAGGGCTTTCCACTGATGGTCTCCAGTTTGTAACTGACTAGAATGCCAACTGGGCTTCGCTGCCATTTCCATTCTCTATCTTCCATTTGTTGTCTTCGACTTCAACTGGAATGATTCTTCAACTGGTCAGTTCTCAACTGGAGGAAGTCTTCAGTTGCGTTGACTGTACGGTGCAACTGGACTTCAATATATTCTGGACAAATCTTCTTGGTCACCAGTTTACTGGGTCACCAGATGCAACTGGTGACTGGCCAGTTCCAGGTGAAACTGGTCCTAACAAATTCCCCCTATTTGTCTAGAAATATAGTCTAAATCTTTTTCTAGTTCTTGTATCTATACAAGTGTGAACTATAGAGACTTGTTCGATTTAAATCTATCTAAGTTTCTAAGGCATTTTTTATAGATCAATAAATGCCTTAGGTTTTTCTTTTAGGTTTGTTAGATTTTAATCTTTTATCTACCTTGTGGTTACAAACTGGTAACTTCATTTATACAAGGAAATGGAATTTATACAAGTTACAGAATGTAAATACAAATTACAAGTAGATAACTGAAGAAGAACTTAATGAGATGGCCCTTCGCCAGTTCTTCTTCTCTTGGCAACTGAAGAGATAGGCTGAGTATCTTCAGGGTCAATATTCAACTTTTGCTCAAGATTTTCTTTATGTTGAATCTTCCCCTTAGAAAGTTTACCCATGCTTTCTCGAACCTATTCTTTTGTGCCTTTGCATCGAGCACATTCACCATCTCAACCCATTCGCTGAACCCATATTGCATAGCACCAGGATTGTCAGTTTTAACCAGTGGCCCCCTGGTATAACTAACTTCGACTTGAAAAGACTTTGGTGCCTGGCTTGATTGTTACATTTACACCATTAATAGTACCACTATGTCTTCTGGTTGACATGATCTGGGAGTAGTAGCTTCGAGCTTCAGATTCATTTGTAATTCTTATACTCCCAGCACCAGCAGCCAGTACAGCGGACTTGATGTCTTCATTTGAAACCTCGCCAGTTGGTTCAACAAATGTGCTAAGGTCAGCATCTCTAGACAGTGGTCTTCTTGGTTATGGAATCCTTCTTGGTGGATTCAAAACCTTCTTCACAACCTTCTTAACATTTTCAATTCGTTTAAGAATCCCACTGGCCCTATTCTCCTTGGCCTTCTCCACTGAAATGTTTAAGCTTCTGGCATCGAATTCAGCTTCATCCTCTTGATAGTGTCTGTCTAGTTCAACATCCAGCATTTCATTCAACTGGTCAACTATCCTAGGATCATTCTTAATCCTAACATACTCCTCCTTAGTGATACCCAAAAGATTGGCATCACTCATTTCAAGCAACTTAATCTGAGCAAGATGTGCCCTGGCTTCAGCTTGGTTTCTTTGTTTCATTTTCTTTCTTTCTTTAATGTCATCACCAAGTCTGGCCAGTCTTCTACTATCACTATCTGAAACTGGAGGGAGTATATCAACATTGCCAGTTTCCAACATTACATCAGTGGCCGGCTGGGCAGATGCATCACCAGCTAAACCTTTACCTTTGTCCAAAACAACATTCCCCCTATCTCCAACATCACCAGATCCACCCACTCTTTGCTCACCAGCTTCAGTACTGGTAGCCACAACCAATTCTCTTCCAGATGGAGTCCTTCTAGGTGCAACTGGTGTAAGGACTGAACTTCTTTCCCCCTTGGCAGCATCTAGACCTGCCCTAATTGCTTCCCATTCAGAGGGGTGAGATGGCAACCGGTCAAGAGGCTGCCATGACTGCATGTCCTTACACTCTTTAAAGATGCCACACATCATCCTGAAGGACCTCCAAAGGTGGTTGGTTTCTTTAGACTGGGTCAAGACATTTGCACTAACTTGTTCTTGACCAGTTTTTAGTTCATTTAAAAGCTTGGAGTCTTCGTCCAAACCAGAAACCACCTTTTCTTTTACCTCTTCATCTTTCCTCTTCAGATGCTCTACTTCAGTTGTCAGTTTCTCTATAGATTGAGCATGTAGAGATACCTGGGTGTTCAAACTCTCTATGCTGCCTCTCAACTGGTTGATCTCACTGGTTAGTGGGGCCAGATCAACCTGAGGAGTGGCCAGCTTGGTGATCTCAGACATCACCCTTTCAATCAAATGCTCTTCTCTAGCACCCAGCGTATCCTCTATTTTCTGACCAACCGAAGTCATCAACTGCTCTCCAAGGCCAGTTACATCTAGGCCAGGTCTTTCAATAAGTTCTTTAACCTGCCTTTCAATCTCTTTCAAGTCAACTTCTGAAGTTCTGACAGTATTTCCCAGTAAGTTGGAGATTGAACTGGTGACCTTGGAGTGAGTTAGGTCAAAGGCTTCCTTTAGAGTACCAGCCAGATTGTTGCAGCCAGTGACCAACTCATTAAGCTTTCTAAACACCAAGTCTTCATTGATGAAAACTTGTTTATCCCAGATCGACCACCTTAATGTTTGTCAAATGACTGTGGAAGTCTCCCCAGTTGGTCAGAACCAGCAGTTGAAGATATATGGAGTGGTGGTTGAAGAAAGGACTGGAAAATCAAATTGTTGTTCATGCTGAGAATGCTCAGGTGTGAACAACGGCGACGGTGGTGGGGGCATTTCTCGAGCAAGTGAGAATTGCCCAGTTGGTAAAGGAGCGGAATATGTTGGTAAAGATATATCTATAGGCACATTTACTTGTGGTGGTGAAAGTGAAATTGATGCGTCTGGAAGTGAGACTGGAGATGAAGGGTCTTGAGCTTGTACAGAAGCATCAAGAATCTCCTGGTCTGTTTCAGTACCTTCAGAATCTGAAGATTCTATAAGGATTTCCTCGTCATTAACACTCATGTCCAGATCCATGAATGTAACTGAGGGCTGACCAGTTACCTGGTCAGTCTCCAGATGACCTTCCCCAGTTTCCTGGATGGGTACATCTGTTGAGGATCAGATACCGAAGTATCTTCACCAGGGATAGATGTGATTGGGTTGCTTCAGTTATGGTTGCTCTATCCTCAACCACAACATTAGACACACTGGAGGGTCCCTCATTATTTTGAGGCCCGCCCAGTTGCCTTTCTGACTCACCTACAAGAGGTGCATCAGTTGAAGCGAATGCCAGTTGCATTCATTCAGGAATTTCAACCTCACCAGCTTCAGATACCAGTGAGTCTAGATTCCTTAGCATATCTGGAGCAGTGTACGGTGAATCTGTACTATTATATGCTTCCCTGCCCAGAATTTGCTTAAAACAAAGTGAGAGGAACCTTGAAAAGGGAATACAAACACCCCTTGTGCCCTTCAGTTTTTGAACTAGGCTTCTATACAGAATATCTGCAAAGTCCACTCTCAATCCGTTCCACAAACAGTAAGCCATCTCTGCTTGCGAGGAGTTAATCTGGTCAAGTCCACCAGAACTCCCACCCATGCTCTCCACCAGGTGGATGAAAAAATACCTCCATGAAGGTGTAAGGCCCTTCATGGTCATCGCACCTTTTGTCTTCAACACCCCATTCTCCAAACACTCCCTGTGTCCCATTTCAAGAAGTACTTGGCGAAAGTTTATATTTGGGGGCAAGACGACTGGAGATTCACCCTCTCTCCAGTAATTGAGGCGTAAGGCATCCCTCAATACATCAGCTGACAAGGTACACTGGATTGTTCCATCCTTTAATGTGAAACTGATGGAGGAACAATCAGAAGAAAGAACGGCAGTGTACCAAAACTCACATAAGTAGTTGTGAAACAACTTACGTGGGTTTAGAGAGAATGAGGGTCTTATTGGAGAATTCTTCAAAAACTTTTGAATTCTACCAATAAGGGTATCGGACCCTTGAGATCCTCGTAGGCTGGCCATCGGATTATTTGGGTTTAGTTTGATGACCGAAGCACTACTAGGGGCACCAGGTGCCGCTTTGACATCTGGTGAGGGATTATATGGAACGGTCAAGAGATTTACATCTCTTGAACGAGATGATCTAGGAGCCATAGAAGAATGAAAATGAAATTTGGGATTTAGGGTTTTGATTTGAAGCAAAGAGAGAAATGAAGTAATTTTGATGATGATTGGAAGTAAATGAAAGAATGTAGAAGGAAGTAAATGAAAGAATGAGTTCGGAGTAAATAAGGGTATATATAAGGGATTCAAGATCCCAATGAAATACCAAAATTATATTTTAATAAACAAAATCCTTTTTGTAGATATTTTCAACAATGTTGATTTGAATTTTGAAATAAAATATTGATTTGCCATGTAAACATTAAATGCTTCCATGTCAGCATTAAATGCTACGACGGCTTATCTTACCCACGCGCCCACTCACTTTTTATTTTCCCAATACAAACAGTTGTCAAGTACTAAAATGGTTTCAAACACGTCAGATCACGATATCAAGTGGTTTAAAAACACTCGAGTATCATCACGTGTCACACATATTGACCAAGTATTTGTAACGTTATAAAAATCGTTAACCCCTG
>CM067168.1:142154160-142188397 GCA_034093135.1 Erigeron breviscapus
AGGTTTGGATGATGATTTTACGAATGGGTCATGCCGAAATTTCCACTTTTGAATGCCGTCTTTTGAAAGGTGTCAACTTGGGTAAAATGACCCGTTTCGTTGTAAATGTTACACTTGATCAAATGAAAGCTTTTGAAATTTTAAATCATGTGTCTTTAACTCATTTTGAAGTTTGGTAAAAGATTGTGCAAGATTGAAGTTTGGGATATGATTTTTAAAAGTTTTAGACCTGCAGGAAAACTGCAGGCTGAGGTCCGAAATATCCCACTGCGGCGCAGTGGGAGTGTTTCCACCCCACTGCGGCGCAGTGGGAAGTTTGGTCGTCTGCTTCCGTAACTTCCCACTGCGGCGCAGTGGGAGGTGTACACCTCCACTGCGGCGCAGTGGGGGCTTATAAAAAAAAAAATCTCTTATTTTCCTAAAATGAGTTTGGGTTCTTTCATCTACCCATGCCACTCACTTTATTCATCATCTAGCTCAAGCTTGCTAAACCTGAGGGAACAACACATTTCAAGAAACAAGTGTTAGCTAACGAATTAGCTAAGTAAGATAACACATGGTTAATAAATCATTTGTCCATTTAAACATTATAGAAAAGTCATATTATATCGTTAGGCACATATCACAAGTCATCACATCTATTACATCACATCTCGCATCAAACATCCTTCATATAGGATGGATCATCCTAAATGTGCCTAGTCATCTTTTACATCTCACATATAACATATAACATCTTGTAGTTGTGACATAAGTCACGCATCTTATATAGGTGTAAGTTTGTGTGTAGGCGGTCATAAGACCTTACAGGGAACCTCACACCCGACTGGATGGATAAGCCTTACGGCGGTCCATTAATGTCGTTAAGGAATGGCAAGCCAATCCCGAGAGTAGTCCGTATGTTCAAGACAATGGGGCTGGTTAGGCCTCCCGGAGTTACTCAATCACATCTTACCATGTTGCAAGGAGCCACCCAAGCAACCACATCTACGCATTAGTCGGGCAAGGGAAAGTACGGGTTAAGCTTAACACTTTCATCTAAATTATGAGCTCGGTTTGCATCTCATATAGTTTAGGTGTTTATATTACCTAAACATTCATCATATAATTTCATCTTAACGTTTGGGCCCTTAAACGTGCACGTGTCATGGCAACTTAGTAAGTCTAGTGAACTAGATGAACAAGCCATACATTCATGCACATTTCATATGACATCAACATATATTCGCATTTCAAAACATCTCAAAGCATTACATAACATTTCATGACATATCATAACATCTCATCCCAAAACATGTCATCTCATATCATTGGGGTAACATTTCAGGCTTCAATATTCATCTACATAGCCCATATCACCTCCCATATAATCCCGAATACCCATAAGCAAACAAGATATCATTTCGGGAAGTTATTATATGAAAACTATGTTTTTGTTGAACCCTCAGTCTGTCAAAGTTGTGCATCTTACCTCGAAGAAGCGCACACAAACGATAACTGTAGCTACCGTGCAAAGCAAGTATTCCCGACTACCTATAATCATTAAATGATCATTAACACACTAAACAAATGCCTACTTACTTATGATCATAACCCAATCTTAAATGCTTAAGAACTTGACCCGTGTCAATGTTTGATTCAACGAAGATCCAACCATTAGGTTAGAGTTCCCAAAACTCGACAAAACTTGACCTTCGCTCATCATTTCGATCTTTAGCAAACTTTTAATTTTGATTCATCTTTAAAGAACAGTACCATTGGAAAATAGACTCTCTCACGATTTTGTGGATAACTTACTTGTCAAAAACGGAGTTACGATTTGAAAGTTATGCTCATTTCAAAATTGATACTTTTTGAGACTGAACAGTGATCTCGACAAGGGTAATTTTGATCTCGACGAGATCATTCAGCTCTCTGACCTTATTGACTTTTAATCTCGACTAGGGTCCCTTTCCCCTCGACGAGATCAGATCGCATATCCCTTTTTTGCATGTTTTTCACTCCAAAACGAATCCAAACGAATTGTAAACCATCCCAAACCCCATGAACGACTTTTAACACTTAAAATTCATCAGTTTAAGATTCTAATGATGCCATGAAAACAAACTTTAACATCCTATTGATTTTCAATACAATAACAATCATTTTAGGTTACCGAATCGATCAAAACACACGTTTTTGACATCAATTGATCCTCAATGACCTAGATCAGTAATCAAACGAATAATATTATTGAAAGGACATAAAATCAATGTTATTATACCTTAGATACCTGGAGATTACAAAGAGGATGCAAAAAGCTTGAACAATGATACTCGAAACAACACGCTTTGAAGGATTTTTGCAAGGAAATCGTTGGGCAACATAGAGGGGCGGTTTTGAGAGGCTAGGAGGTTTAGGAGCAGATTAATTACAATTAGGTTAGCCTAATTGTCTACAAAAACCTGGACTTAACTTCTTATTTGTCACCTTAAGCCCTTACATTTCAAAACATCACATTTTAGGCTCAAAACAACCTATCGGGAATACGTATCGTCATATTAGACACATCTTAAACATCTTTGGCATCTTACACACATCAACATATACATCATTAAGGCATTAGAGCCTCACACATATAGCACATTAAACACATATAAACGTTAAATCTCCTAGAGACTTAACGGACATGAAGTGTTGACTTAACATTTCAAGTCAACCGTTAAATAAAAGTTCGGGATGTTACAAAAGTGTAGGTGCTAGGTGAATGGTTACGAATGGTCTTATAGTTGGTGAAGTAGTTATGCTATTATTGTAATCTTTGACTAGCACGTTACCCGCGCAATGCGGGCGGTGGTCATGGCGGCGACGATGTGGTGGTGTGGGCTACTGTTGGTGGTAGATGAGGCGTCGAGTGGTGTAGATAATTGATGTAAAAGTAATTAATGTAAAGGGTTAATGCATATATTTTAAAAGTTAAAGGATTGATAGTGTAATTTAATCATTAATGTTAAGGGGGTAGTGTAGGTGAAAATATTTTAAGGGTGCTAAGTGAAAATATTACATAATTTTCAACACTTCTAAAAATAAAGTACTATTCTTTTATAATATAGTATAGATATAACTTAAACGTTGAATGACTTCTATCTACTGAGATAAGTTTTACACTATGGTTTTTTACGTAAAACAAAACAAATTTATATGATGTAGACAGTATTACTATATAATAATAATAATAATAATAATAATAATAATAATAATAATAATGTTATTACTTTAAAATTTCAAAATGTTATAGTTTGATGTGATCTTGATTTAGGAAAAAATGAAGTTCCCACATGACAATTTTTAAAAGAAATCTTTTAGTTAGAAATTGATGATATATAGATAGAGAGAAGAAAAACTTAATCATAAAATTTAAATGTGCAAACTATACTTTTTATTAAAAATGCTAAATACAGTCTTAAAAGTTACACTTAACGTGCATAAAAAAATTATACTTTCTATATCAAAGTTCACTCCTAAATTTTATGGTAAGTGTATAATTATTTAATGCACCTGAACCATAGTCTTTCCGGGGTTTTTTTAAGCAAAACATTTTTTCATTTTGTTGTGGGCCGGTGATACATTGATGCTTGAACATGAAACCTCAATATTTTTTACACATATGGCTTTTAGGGGAAAGAGTGTAGTGCCACAAATTGGCTCTTTGGCAAGTTTTGGCAAAAAATAAACCAATAGGAGGATGACATGTGGCTGTGAAAAAACTTGCAAAAAATTTGCCAAAACAAGCCAAATATATGGGCAAAGTGAGCTAAATCGGCATCCATGATATAATAATAATAATATATATGGAAAAAAGTATACCTATTTCACACCACACCCCACCACCGCCCCTTTTCTCCTCTCTCTATAGCCGATCTTCTCCTCTCGATCAATATATATATATATTCGCCGGCAAAAGGAAAGAATTGTTAGAGGTATATATATATATATAATATTATACAGATCTGGCAGCGAAGGCCGACGAAGTTGATGGTTTTCCGGCGATGGAGGTTTTCCGACGATGGTGAAAGGAGGTTGCCATCCACTATAGTAAAGGGTTTTTTGGAAAACTTACAAGATAATGACGGCGATTGAAGAAAAAGAGAGACATCGGGGCTATTAATAGATTTTCCGGCGATGATGATTTTCCGGCGATGGTGATTTCAGGTTTGTGTGTATATATATATGTATATATATATATATATATATATATACATATATATGTGTATATATATATATATATTTGTGTGCTTGTATATATATAAAAAAGAAAAGAAGCGGTCGAAAGCTCTTCTCCCAACACACCCAACGTTCACTTGCATCGGCCAAATGCCGATCCAACTTGCCGATGGAACTTGACAATACTTGCCGATGCATATGCTACAACCTTGCCAAAGAGCCGATGCTAGCCGATCCAACTTGCCGATAAAACTTGCCGACTACACCCTTGCCCCTTAAACTCATAACATTATTATATATAGTAACCTTTGGCCCTTCTACACTTTTCCCACCACACTTTTTGCTTCTTCATTTTTACCCCCTAAATTCCCCTTTTAATTTTTCTTTTGAATCCCCCAGGTTTGATACCTTTTAACTTTACCCCTAACTTTTTGTTTTGTTGTTTTCGCCCCCTAAACTTCCCGTTTTTAATTTTTGTCCTTCTACATTTTTCCCCCCAAAAACTTTGTAAGTCCCAACTTGTTAGATGGTACTACTGAAGACACCTCTATGTCGATGGTGGAGTTACTTTGCAATATACTTGCTGAACTGGAGACGACCAGTTACAGAGGTATATACCAAGTTCTAGATAGATTACTTATATAAAGACAATAAGTAAAGAACAATGCAATAATACAAATAACTTGTAAACAATCTTGATGAGACAATATGTAGTTTCAATGTGTAATTTATTTATTGATATTAAACAAATTACAAGGTTGATGCGGAACCAAGATAATACACGAATGTAAATATCCTAACAACCTATGAAATACAATTGATCTATACTCGGAATTTCTCTTCAACAATCGGAACACTTAAAGTAGTGAAATGTTCCTTTTAGCGATTGAGAGAATATTGCACAAGTTCACCAAGAATATTGCAGGTTTGCAAAGTGTGAAGTATTTATCTTGTGAGTTCGAATACTTGAATTCTTGGTTGTGCAATGACTTGTATTTATAGGCAAAGTTAACATTGTGATCTTGACTTGTTTGAGAAAATTAAAAAAGCATTTACAGTTGCAAGCAAATGGACAAACAAGATATAATTAAGTTGATTTTGATGTTATGGGTTGGGATGGTTCCCTCCATTACTCCATTACCCGATGTTATGGGTTGGGATATGATTTTGGACTATGAGGTGTCAACATTATATAATAATATCCCATTATCCCACCACTTCTATTAATTTCCAGACCAATATGATATATGTATATTTTCCAATAATATATATATAATCAATTTATTTCTTACTTTGCATCATAATAAACTTTTACCCAAGTCGAATGTCGATAATTTAACCTACATATTTGGTTCAAAGAAAGAAATGTTTTTGATTTTTTTAATTTTTAAAAATTAAAAAAATCAAAAACATTTCTTTCTTTGAACCAAATATGTAGGTTAAATTATCGACATTCGACTTGGGTAAAAGTTTATTATGATGCAAAGTAAGAAATAAATTGATTATATATATATTATTGGAAAATATACATATATCATATTATGATATATTACCTTATTATATTATGTCGATATATATATTATATGTATATATATATACACAGAGAGAGACCCTACATGCATGTGTGATCTTATATATACAATATATGATTTGAAATGAATGTGATGTGTGATGTTATTTTACATGAAAGACAACACAATAATAATCACATATATGCATATTTGTTGGTGTATTTATTACTGATAACAAAGTGTGGTTAACTAGTGTGTATGTTGTATTTGGCTTTTTATACGGTCCCCATGGTTAAGTAGGGAAGCGCTAAAAAGTTAAAATTGTGTATCTTGACTTGTTTGAGAAAATTAAAAAAGCATTTACAGTTGCAAGCAAATGGACAAACAAGATATAATTAAGTTGATTTTGATGTTATGGGTTGGGATATGATTTTGGACTATGAGGTGTCAACATTATATAATAATATCCCATTATCCCACCACTTCTATTAATTTCCAGACCAATATGATATATGTATATTTTCCAATAATATATATATAATCAATTTATTTCTTACATTTATGTCGATCATAATATATTATATGTATATATATATACACAGAGAGAGACCCTACATGCATGTGTGATCTTATATATACAATATATGATTTGAAATGAATGTGATGTGTGATGTTATTTTACATGAAAGACAACACAATAATAATCACATATATGCATATTTGTTGGTGTATTTATTACTGATAACAAAGTGTGGTTAACTAGTGTGTATGTTGTATTTGGCTTTTTATACGGTCCCCATGGTTAAGTAGGGAAGCGCTAAAAAGTTAAAATTGTGTATCTTGACTTGTTTGAGAAAATTAAAAAAGCATTTACAGTTGCAAGCAAATGGACAAACAAGATATAATTAAGTTGATTTTGATGTTATGGGTTGGGATATGATTTGGACTATGAGGTGTCAACATTATATAATAATATCCCATTATCCCACCACTTCTATTAATTTCCAGACCAATATGATATTATGTATTCCCATTTATGTCGATCAATAATATATATGTATATATATATACACAGAGAGAGACCCTACATGCATGTGTGATCTTATATATACAATATATGATTTGAAATGAATGTGATGTGTGATGTTATTTTACATGAAAGACAACACAATAATAATCACATATATGCATATTTGTTGGTGTATTTATTACTGATAACAAAGTGTGGTTAACTAGTGTGTATGTTGTATTTGGCTTTTTATACGGTCCCCATGGTTAAGTAGGGAAGCGCTAAAAAGTTAAAATTGTGTATCTTGACTTGTTTGAGAAAATTAAAAAAGCATTTACAGTTGCAAGCAAATGGACAAACAAGATATAATTAAGTTGATTTTGATGTTATGGGTTGGGATGGTTCCCTCCATTACTCCATTACCCGATGTTATGGGTTGGGATATGATTTTGGACTATGAGGTGTCAACATTATATAATAATATCCCATTATCCCACCACTTCTATTAATTTCCAGACCAATATGATATATGTATATTTTCCAATAATATATATATAATCAATTTATTTCTTACTTTGCATCATAATAAACTTTTACCCAAGTCGAATGTCGATAATTTAACCTACATATTTGGTTCAAAGAAAGAAATGTTTTTGATTTTTTTAATTTTTCTTATTCTTTTTTTTTTAATCTACCAATATATATATAACAAAGTCCTAAATTCTTTCATAAAGAAGTAAGGACCGTTTGATGAGTTCAAACTTTTATTCAACTCTTAGATCAAAATAATTATTTTATTCTTTATTAAGCACGACATTAACCCCTCTACTTTATATATTTAGACAAAATATTACCTTGTGTAATTAAATAGAGTAATATTATAATATAATAATAATACTATAATATTAACTTATGTAAATTTGGAAAAACGGTTTCCGAATACAAAAACTAAAATACGAACCATAATAGTTTTGAATTTAAATATACAATTATTTGTTCTTAACCAATTCATTACTTATAGCCTTTATGTATTGAAAAAGTTATCTTTTTTAGCCCTGTTTTCTTTACTACTAAGAACTTAATACATTCAATCAAATTCATGTCTCTTTTTTACTTAATAAATAAAAATACCATTACCTTTATTATATTTAATACATACAGACATTATCTATACATTCAGTCATTTAATACACTCCGCACTTAATGACTAAAAAAAGAAACGAGCCCTTAATAAACAAAAATAACCGTCAATTATCTATATTTTACTTAATACATACAGACATTATTTATGTATTCAGCCACTTAATACACTCAGCACTTAATGACTTAAAAAAGAAACGAGCCCTACAATCATTAGATTGCTAAGTATATAAATTAAAAATTTGCATATTTTTTAACGGAATTCATATGGATTAAATGAGTCTTATAACATGTTAAATAACTGCATATTAAAGTATTATATATTTAAATGATTGTAAATATTGTTATATCATTATAATTTATATAATTTGAATATCGGTATATATAGAGAGATGAGAGATACGGGGAAGGAAAATAACGGAGGATTAAAAGGTCAAAGATAACTTGTATAAATATTAAAAAATTATATCTTCTATATATATTATATTTCCATCCAATTACCCTTTTTTTTATATTAATAATTCTGATTTATATATTCATTAAAAAATATAAGTTAACATATAGTTACAATATTTTATGGAAAATGAAATTATAAATAATAATCTAAAACTTTTTAATTAATTAAATGATGAAAAATCAAAAAACTTCTTGAAGTTGGTGGCTACAAATTGTAATGATTAAAAAGTAAGTATTTAGTGAGGTGAAAAAGTGTAAATTGTTGGTGGAAAACAAAAAAATATATATTAGTGAAACTTTTTCTATAAATACTAATATACAAATATATATTGGATAATGCTTGTTAAGATTTTTAATTTATAAATAATTTAATAATGACATCATCAATGTTCAATTTTTAAGATTGAAGAGGTATGATTGGTCAGTAAAAGGTTAGATCAGTCGTCTGTTTGTATATATAAAGATAAAGGTAAATATATTTACATATGTAATTAGGTGTAAGACATATAAAATATTATGATAGAGACGATTATGTATTTGTTTAACATTGTTTTATCCCATTTTTTGTATTGGTTTTATTGGATATTGTTTAATATATAATTAAGGGAAAATCCATAAAATGTAATTTTTTTACTCAAAATTTATAATATGTGATTGGTCAGTAAAAGGTTAGATCAGTCATCTGTTTGTATATATAAAGATAAAGGTAAATATATTTACATATGTAATTAGGTGTAAGACATATAAAATATTATGATAGAGACGATTATGTATTTGTTTAACATTGTTTTATCCCATTTTTTGTATTGGTTTTATTGGATATTGTTTAATATATAATTAAGGGAAAATCCATAAAATGTAATTTTTTTACTCAAAATTTATAATATAGGAAACCTATTTAGGTTTCGTCTATCAAAAGGATGTCGTTTATAAAAAAAATTTAGGTCCAGATTTAGTCCAGATTTACTGGACTCGCTCCAGACTCGACTACTGGAGCCTCACTGAAGATCTGACCAGAATCGTGTTCTACTGGACCTACTCCAGACTTGGAATCTGGAGTCCCTCTGAAGATTTGTCCAGAAATAATGGAAGACCAGTGAGCAATACTTGTATAGGAAATCTGGAGTATTCTCCAGATGAGCTCACTGGACGTCACCCCAGTCCAGATCAACTCTACTGAAGACATTCTGACTGAAGTCAAAGACTGAAGTCTGAAGAAAGAAGACTTAACAAATGCGGAGTCCACTGGAAAGTCTTACCAGATCTGTTCACTGGAGGATTGTTAGTATTCTAGATCCTGCAAGTCTGAACACTGATATCAAGGATTGACTTTTGCCTTTACACACTTTCCAAAGAACAATCCACTTGTTCTTTACCAAAGTATACGTGTATAAAGGTGGTTGGATAAAAGGATACACTTGCACTTGATGTGACTTTATCCTTATTCCTTATCCAATACATTTAATGTTCTTGTCGGATCATTAAATGTATGCAACCATATTTGTACGGCACAAATTCACTGGTGAATTTGTTGCCTATAAATACAAAGTCATTTCCTTGACATAAATACTTTTAAGCATTCATTTTGCATTGAAGTGAATTTGTCCAAATCTCGATCTTAAACTGGGATACTTCACAACTTTAAGTATCTCGGTCCTAAAGAGTTATTTGACAAATATAGATCATTTGTAACTCATAGGTTGTTAGGATACATACTTAATTGTATTATCTTGATTCCGCAACAACCTTGTGTTTTATTTAACATCATAAATAAAATACCCATGAAAAATACATAATGTTCCACTTTATTTGCTTATTGCTTTAAGTCTTGTATTACTTTATTTATATACTTGCATTTATATTAAAGTAATACTAGTCCATTTTAGTGCTTATTAGACTTGTTGTATTTTGCACTTTCCTGGTTTAACCATCGAACTTAAGGGACTCACAAGCAAGAATTAAATTCACAAATTAATTTTCAAAAATACATCTGGTTTATAAAAAATCAATAAAGGTAACAGTCTCAAACCTCCGTTAAGGGCCACGCTAGCTTGCCACGTCACTAAAAAAGCTGATGTGGACATCTTAATATGTTGACATGGACTCCCACCTGGACTTTCATGTTAAACATTGGTGATATATTAGGTGTGTATATATATATAGGGGTTGAGTATTGTAAAACAAGTATTAAAGTAAAACAAATAAGACAAGATCTTGACCCTTAGATCATGGTTAAATTGATGCACGAAGATTCACGAAGCAATTGATGCACGATGATTTTCATGATGCACGGTGATCTTCAGTGAAGAGAAACCTATTGTTTTATTTGTTTTACTTTAATACTTGTTTTATTTACCTAAAACCTAAATATATATATATATATATATATATATATTATAATATTTATTATATAATATATATATTATATATATATATATATATATATATATAGGGAAAAGATAAAATGAGTCCAACTTATTTTGAGTCCAATTTGAGTCCATTGATTTTCTTCCATCTCCTCAAATTTCAACCACCTCCTACCACCACCACCATCATCTCCGACCACCACCATGATTTTCCGGCGACGGCGACCACCGCCACCACGACTTACACATGTGTAAGTTAACTTACACATTTGTAGTTATTCAGACACACACACACACACACACACACACACACATATATATATATAATATATATATATATATTTCATCATATTATATATCAAAACATACTACTTAATATTTGTTAGGACCAGTTTCGCTGAAACTGGCCAGTCTCCAGTTGCACCTGGAGACTAAGAAGATTTGTCCAGAAATATATTGAAGTCCAGTTGCAACGTACAGTTAACGCAACTGAAGACTTCCTCCAGTTGAGATCTGACCAGATGAAGAATCGTTCCAGTTGAAGTCAAAGACAACAAGTGAAGATAGAGAATGACAATGGCAGCGAAGCCCAGTTGACATTCTACTCAGATACAAACTGGAGACCATCAGTGTAAAGTACTTACAAAGCTTTACACTGATTACGAGGAAAAGACCTTTATGCTTTATGTGCTATTACACGGATAAAAGGATTTATCTATGTATAAAGTACAAAAGGTACATAAAGCAGGTTGAGAAAAGTTACTTTATTCTGTAACTTTACACAACATTTTAAGGAATTAAATGTTATTCCTTAAATGTTCTCAACCATATTTGTACGGCCAAAGTTGACATCCCAATGTCAACTTTGCCTATAAATAGAGGTCTTTGCACAACAAGAAAATACACTTTGCAAACCTGCAATATTCTTGGTGAACTTGTGCAATATTCTCTCAATCGCAAAAAGAAACATTTCACAACTTTAAGTGTTTCGATTGTCAAGAGAATTTCCAAGTGTAGATCAATTGTATTTCATAGGTTGTTAGGATATTTACATACTTTGTATTATCTTGGTTCCGCAACAACCTTGTAATTTATTTAAAGTTAATAAATAAATTACACTTGAAAAATACATATTGTCTCATCAATTTACTTTACAAGTAGTTTCTATTATTGCATTGTCTTTTACTTATTGTCACTTAAATAAGTAATCTATCCAAGAACTTGGTATACACTCACTGCAACTGGTCGTCTCCAGTTCAGTGTTTATATTGCAAAGTAACCCCACCATCGACATTGAGGTGTCTTCAGGTAGTACCATCTATTGAGTTGAGACTTACAAGTGGTATCAGAGCAGAAGGCTAAAATACTTGCCTAGATCTGCTTAGATGACTACTACTGAAGGTGGGGATGGTTCTGGTCAAGGTGAAAACCCTCTAAATGTTAATACACCACCTGTTCAAAATGTTAATACAAACCCTCCTCCTCCTACTGCCCCAAACCATGTCCATGTACATTATTCTAACACTCTTGTTCCCAAATTTGATGGAAATAGTGAGACCTTTGGTACATGGAAGGCCAGAATGCTCTTGCACTTTGGTGGGATAGAGAGGTATATGTTGAAAATCCTTAAGGATGGACCATATATACCCATGTCTCTTGGGGTAAGTCCTTTTCTAGATCCAACTGGAAGAAGAGGTTCCAGAGAAAAGCTCGAAGACCACTGGTCTGATGAGGATCGTAGACTTGTAGATCTGGACACCAGACTCAAGAACATGATTCTTGGAGCTGTCCCTGAAGACTTAATTCCAACACTTGTGTTGTTTCCCAGTGCCAAGGCAATGTGGGATGAATTAGTCATTCAGTTTGAAGAAGGTGATGACACCATTGTCACCAGAAAGGTTGCCCTGAACAAGAAGTATGAATCCATTTTTGCTCTTCCCAATGAAAGTCTAACTTGTACTTACACCAGGTTTTCTAGCCTCATTAATCAGTTGAGAGGCTTGGGTGTTGAGAAGGATAAGGATATTCTTCTTGAGAAGTTTTGTGATATTCTTCCTTCCAAATGGGAAAATATGGTTCTTGTCTTGAGATAAGGTAAAACCCTGCACAGTCACACTCTTGCATCGCTCTATGGAGCCTTCAGATTCACTGAAGATAATAATGCAGCAAGACTGGTGGCTGAGCAGGATGCCATGAACCATGCCAGAGTCCCAAGGTTGCTAGTGTAACTGAGCGACCTTGTGCTGCTTTAATGTCTGCAGAGAGTGTCCAGGCACACTCAATGAAGGAGATGTTAAACAGTTTCTTGAACTCTGGCCTGACCACTGAAATTAGTGATGGTTGTGATGAAACTGACGATGATGATCTGGTAGCCATGATTGCTAAAACCTTTAATAGGTTTAAGCATAAATCTAATAGATTTAATGGCCCAAACAATGCTTCCAGCTCCAACTCTCTGGATAAAACCAATCTTACCTGCAATAAATGCGGTAAGAAAGGTCATTTTATGAAGGAATGCAGATCTAGTCAGATGAACAACCAAACTGGTCCCTCTGTCCCAAATTTCAATCGGCCTGATGATAGCTATAAAGCTAAATATAAGAATCTTAAGGCCCAGATTGCCCTCCTGTCCATGGAAAAAGAAAAGGATCAGTGCTTGATGGCACAAACTGAGGGAAAATGGGAGTACTCTGATGACTCATCAGTTGACGATGAAGAGGAAAGGGACATGTGTTTCATGGCCTTGGAAGATCAACAGCAACATGTGGCAAAGGAAGATGTCATCACTGGAAGATGGGTGGACATCTTTTTGAAAAAGGTATGTGATTATGACAATCAGGTTGATCCAGAACTGAAACTGGACCTTGCTGAATCATTAAGTGGTGATTTGGCTTTTGTGGAAACTGTTAGAGCAGACAGTGAAAGATATCTGGATACTATCTTAACTGAACTAAACAATGTGAAACCACAATTAAATGATTTACAAAGTGTCCAGTTGGCTCTCAAGGAGTCAGTTTTGAAAATTGAGGCTTTTGAACTTGAAAATCAGAAATTAAAATCTGATCTTGAAAAAGAACAAATGATTATCATGTCATGGGTTAAAGCATCTGGAAAGAATTATGATGCATTTTCTAGAACAATTGATGCCCAGAAAAATGCATGGAAATCTGGAGATCTTGAAATGGCACTCTCATACCAGATCTTCATGCATTGCCTCCAGCTCTTAGGGTTGAAACTCCATATGATCAACCCGAGACTGTCAAAACTGAACCCATTGAGACCACCCCCATTGAGGTTAAACCTGGAGCCAATCAGGCTAGTGCTCCAGTTAAAAAGGCATCTGGTAACAAGCCTTTACCTCAAAAGTCTAAGGAGCCCAAGACTCAAAAGACCAAAACTCCAGCTGAACCAAGGTCCAAGGTTCAGCAGCCTGATGAAAACAATATTTTGTCTAAACTGGAAAGTCAACTCCAACTTTTGTCTAGACAGGTTCAGAGTTGTACTGCCAGGATTAAAAATATGGAAGGAGGTTCATCACCTCCAGTTGAAAAACAAAATATTAAACCCCCCTCAAAACCAAAACAAAAGAATGTTCCATCTGAACAAAATCTGATAAGAAAAAGGGGAGCAAATATCAAATACCAATCGTTTTTACTCCTGCACCTGGAGCTGATGAAAAAGATCCAGATGCAGTCTTCAGTATAACACCACAACAATCAACTGAGACTTATGTAGTGAAGTCCAGTGAACCCATCAAGAAAAGATGGGTTCACAAAAATAACTAATGATTTTTTGTGGGTGTGCAGGGCGATCGAAAGAAAAATATCTGGTATCTGGACAGCGCAGCTGGACGGACAATGACCGGATGTAAGCCCCTGCTTGAAGAGTTCACTGTCCAAGATGGACCGGCAGTGACGTTTGGTAATGATTAAAGTGGAAAGACTGAAGGATATGGTGTGCTCAATAACGGACAGGTCGAATTCAAAAGAGTTGCATTTGTGAATGGTTTGAAATACAACCTGATCAGTGTAAGCCAACTTTGTGATGATGGATACAGAGTTTTGTTCGATATTGCTCAAGGCACCATATTTAACAAGGATTGAAAAGTGGTGATGGTTGCACCAAGAAAAGGAAATGTGTACATCATGGATATGGAACCTGCTCCAAAAGAGCAGTGCTTCTATACCAAGCTGATGAGGACACCAACTGGCTGTGGCATAAAAGATTATCCCATATTAATTTCAAAAATATTAACAAGTTGTCTCGCAAACAACTGGTTGATGGGATACCTCAGATTTCTTTCAAAAAAGAAAAGCCATGTCCAGGGTGTGAGATGGGCAAGCAGAAAAGGGCCAGTTTCAAAACAAGGCAAAACTTTAGCATTACTGAACCTCTTCACATGCTTCATATGGATCTCTTTGGTCCAGTGAATGTTCAAACTAGAGCTGGAAAGAAGTACACTCTAGTTGTGGTCGATGAATTCACCAGATATTGTTGGGTGGTATTCCTCCGGTCCAAAAGTGATGCACCTGCTGAAATCATCTCTCTCATCAAACGAATTGAACTCAAGTATACTCAAAAAGTCTGTCAGTTGCGAAGTGATAATGGTACTGAATTTCAAAATAAGGTACTTGAAACATTTTGTAATGACACTGGCATCTCTCAAAACTTCTCATCAGCACACTCTCCAGAGCAGAATGGAGTTGTGGAAAGAAAGAATCGCACACTGATAGAAGCAGCCAGAAGCATGCTATCTGAATCAGGTCTTCCCACCAGTTTCTGGGCTGAAGCAGTTGCAACTGCTTGTCACACCCAAAACCGGTCAGTCTACATCAAGAGACATAAGAAGACCGCCTATGAAGTACTCAGGAATCGGAAACCAAATATTGGATATTTTCATGTATTTGGTTGTCCAGTTTATATTTTAAACGATTCCAGTCAGCTTGGAAAGTTTGATGCAAAAGCTGATGAAGGTGTATTTTTAGGCTATTCAGATATTCGAAAGGCCTTTAGAGTCTATAATTATAGACTCCAAAAGGTTCATGAGACAAGTCATGTCACATTTGACGAGTCAAGTGATGCAATTAACAAGAGACCAAGCCTTGATATTTCTCCAGTCGTTCCAATAAATTTTGGTGAAACTGACCAAGTTCATCGGTCAGTTGTTTCACCAGAAGATGCTTCCAGTTACACTCAATTGGAACCAGTTAAGAAGAAGAGCACCACCAGTGACAGTTCATTTTATCCCTCCATCAGTTTCAATCTACCACAGAAACTGGTGATTGGATCTGATGTACGTGCCACTCCAATATCAGCACCAGTTCAAACTCTAACTTCTCCAGTTCTTCAAGAAATGCCTTTTAATGAAGAATTTCATGATGCAAATCGTGACCTCATTGACTCTGATGAGGATATAGAAGTAGTTTGGACTGATCCTCCTCCAGAAGCTGCTGCAACTGAAGAAGATCGCCAGGTGACTTGCACTGATATTGTTTTGCACCAGCCTAGTCAATACACTAAATGGACTCGAGCACATCCAATTGAACAGATTGTGGGAGATCCAAGTAGTGGGGTTCAGACTAGAAGAGCCACCAGTGAGCAATGCTTAAACGTCACCTTCTTATCACTGATTGAACCGAAGAAGATTGACGAGGCTATGGCAGACCCAAGCTGGGTTGAAGCTATGCAAGAAGAGCTTATCCAGTTTGAAAGGAATAATGTGTGGGAACTTGTTCCTTGTCCACCAGGGTTAAAGAAAGAACCCATTGGTACAAGATGGGTCTACCGGAACAAGATGGATGAAGATGGCAATGTTGTAAGAAACAAAGCCAGATTAGTTGCCCAGGGTTATTGTCAAGTAGAGGGCGTTGATTTTGATGAAACTTTTGCTCTAGTTGCAAGACTTGAAGCCATCAGAATATTTCTGGCTTATGCAGCCCATCTGCAGTTCAAAGTCTTCCAAATGGATGTCAAAAGTGCGTTCCTTAATGGAACATTGGAAGAAGAAGTGTATGTTAAGCAGACTCCAGGCTTCATCAATGAGAAGCATCCTCACTGGGTATATAGACTGAACAAAGCTTTGTATGGTCTTAGACAAGCCCCAAGAGCCTGGTATGATACTTTAACTAAACATCTTCTCAAAAATGGCTTTCAAAGAGGTGCAATAGATAATACCTTATTTATCTTAAAAGAAAAAGGTAATATCTTATTGGTACAAATTTATGTTGATGACATTATATTTGGTTCAACTGATGATGCAATGTGTAAAAGGTTTTCTAAAATCATGTCATCTGAGTATGAAATGAGTTTAATGGGAGAATTAACATTTTTCTTAGGTCTTCAGATTAAGCAAACTGAAAATGGAATTTTCATAAACCAAGAAAATATGTCAGAGATTTGTTAAGAAAATACAAATATGATTCAATCCCATCGAAAAACACACCTATTGCAGCACCTTTAAATTTGGACTCTGACCCAACTAACCAGTGAACACCACTGAATATCGTGGTATGGTTGGTTCACTGATGTATTTAACTGCCAGTCGACCATATATAATGTTTGCAACATGTCTATGTGCCAGATTTCAGGCTAACCCAAAAGAATCACATTTGCACGCTGTTAAGCGCATCTTCAGATACCTGAAAGGGTGTCCTAGCCTTGGTTTTTGGTACCCCAAAGGCTCAGGGTTAGATCTAATGGGTTATTCAGATTCAGATCATGCAGGTTGTAAGATAGATAGAAAATCAACAACTGGTGGTTGTCATTTCCTTGGAGGAAAACTGGTAAGTTGGACCAGCAAGAAGCAGACGTCAGTCTCTATGTTCACTGCTGAGGCAGAGTACATTTCTGCGGCCAGTTGCTGTGCCCAGATTCTCTGGATCAAGAACCAGTTACTAGATTATGGTCAAAAGTATACAAGGACCCCAATCTTTTGTGACAACACCAGTGCAATTGCTATATCTCACAACCAAGTGATGCACTCCAAAACAAAGCATATTGACATCAGGTATCATTTTATTCGAGATCATGTTATGAAAGGAGATATTGAAATTCATTTCATCCCCACTGACAAACAGCTCGCTGATGTTTTTACAAAACCTCTTGATGAGAAAACCTTTAAAAATCTCATCAGCGAACTGGGAATGTTAAATCCTTAAAACTGGAGATTTTTGTTATTGAACGCGTCAGTGACACTGATGAAGTTCTCCAGTTGAGGAGGTCCAGATAATCTTTGCTCGCCAGGCTATCGAACGCCTTTGTGATACTATCCTGGCACTAATCGATTTCTGGATCATCATTTTAGGGGGAAAAACTCAAAATAAATTTTCTTACCAAAATTCTTATTGTTTGAAAATGGCAACTGGAGAACTCTCCAGTTGGAAACTGGCACTGGACTAATCCTCCAGTGTACATGTTCAGTCTGTCTTAAAACTGGTGGTCAACCAGATTTTCATAACGTAAAATACTTGGTCAATATTTGTGACACGTGATGGTACTCGAGTGTTTTAACCCACTCAATATCGTCATATGACGTGTTAGAGTCATTTTTGTAAAAGACAACACTTTTTATTGGGATTATGGAAAGTTAGTGGGCGCGTGGGGTAGTTAAGCCGTCGTAGCATTTAATGCTAACACGGATAATTAAATTTTTAGTTCAAAATTCTAATTACTTTTGTAAAATATCTACAAAATTGAGTTTTGATAATAAAATATAATTCTTGGTATTTCATTGGAATCATGATTTCATTATAAATACCCCTTATTTACTCCGATCACATTTACTTTCTTTTACATTCTTTCATTTACTTCCAATCATCATCAAACTCTTCATTTCTCTCTTTGCTTCATAAATCAAAACCCTAATTCCCAAATATTCAGTTTCATATTCAAATCTATCTAATGGCACCTAAATCTAGAAGTAGGGATGTAAATCTGCTTACAGTCCCTTATAATCCATCTCAAAATGTCAAACGAGCCAGTGGTGCCCCTTCAAATTCAGCTTCAATAAAATTAAATCCAAACAATCCCATGGCCAGTTTGAGAGGGACTCAAGCCGCCGATACATTAATCGGGAGAATCCAAGCCTTTCTTCGTGATTCTCCCCTCGGCGAGTCTTTTTCCCTCAACCCACGCAAGATGTACCATGATTACTTGTGTGAGTTTTGGTACACAGCAGAACTTTCAGAAGACTGTTCATCTATCTCTTTCACCCTTAAAGATGGATCAGTCCAGTGTACTATTACTGCTGAAACGTTGAGGGATGCTCTGCACCTCAACTACTGGAGAGAGGGTGAATCTCCAGTTGTGATATCCCAGAACATCAATTTTCGCCAGGTACTCCTTGATATGGGAAACAAGGAGTGCTTGGAAAATGGGGTATTGAAAGTCAAAGGTGCTATGACTATGAAGGGCCTCTCACCATCCTGGAGGTACTTCTTCATTCACCTAGTTGAAAGCATGGGTGGGAGTTCTGGTGGATTGGACCAGATCAACTCCACACAAGCAGAGATGGCTTACTGCTTGTGGAATGGACTCAGAGTGGACTTTGCTGACATATTATTCAGAAGCCTGGTAATAAAACTGAAGGGCTCCAGGGGATTATGCATCCCTTTCTCCAGGTATTTGTCACTTTGCTTTCTACAACTTCTGGGCAGTGAAGAATATAATAATACTCAATCACTGTACACTGTCCCAGAGTTGCTGAGGAATCTCGACTCCCTAACATCTATCGATGGGGAGGTTGAGATCCCTCAGAGAATGTTGCTGGCATTCTCTAAAACCGATGCACCAGTCCAAGGTGAGTCGGAAAGACAACTGGGCGGGCCTCAAAACAATGAGGGACCCACCAGTTCGTCTGCTGGAATCGTGACCATTGCCGAACCCGGGCAACAGTCTAACCCCTCCAGCTCCAGCGTGTCTGTCCCTTTAACCATCTACCCTGGAGACCTCCCAACAGGTCCTTCAGGTGTTCCAAAGGCAAAAAGAACACGTCGCCCTAGGACTCAGTCAGCACTTGCCACTGACAGTAGAAACCAACCAGCCCTCCAGTTTCCTCCCAACAGGAACCTGGAGAAAGTCAAATGGGACAACCGCAAGCAGCCACCCTCGCAATTTCTGTAGGAGAGGGTGGTGAAGATGATACTGGGCTACCCCAACCCAGATTAGAGTTAGAGTCTGCACAAAGTGTCCACGGCCTATCTTCTGACACTTTCTTGCACGAACTGACGACGTCTCTGGCCAGTCACAGCTGGAGACTGAGGTTCCAAACTCTACGGCTGATGATGTTATGATTGTGGATAGAGCAATTATAACTGAGGCAACCCCAGTGACCTCTATCCCTGGTGAAGTTGCTATGGCAACTGCACTACCAACTAATGAAACCCTTCAGGAAACTGGAGAAGGTCATCAGGAGACTGATCAATCTGATCAGCCATCTCTATCATTCATGATCTGGACATGGGTGTTAATGACGAGGAAATCCTTATTGAATCTTCGGATTCAGAAGGTACTGCATCAGACATTGAGATTTTTGAGTCTTCTGTACAAGATCAAAACCCTTCATCTCATGTCTCGCCTCCAGATACTTCAATTTCAATTTTACCATCTCAAGAAAATGAGCTTACTGAAAATCCATTTCCCACTTATAGCTATATATCTGGAAACAGACGTATGGCACCATCACCATCTGGGCAATTCTCACTCCTTCGAGAAATGCCACCACCACCGCACCTGAGCATTCTCAGCATGTCCAACAATTTGAATTTCCTATCCTTACTTCTTCCACCACTCCTATTACTACTTCCTCAACTGCTGCGATGTCAACTGGGGAGGCTTCTCTCAATTTGCCTCCTCCAGTTACTCCAGTAGTAGCTGCTGCTGGTCCAGTGACACGTTCTCCTCCGTCACTGGACACTCAATTTGCCTCCTTCCAAGCCGACATCCAAAACCTTATTCAAAGGGTGGAGGATGTTCAAAAGGCAATTGATAAAAATACCAAGTCCCTCTCCAGATACAACAAGGACACAACTACAAATTCTAAGGTTGTTGATCTGGGGATTAATAAGTTCGCTGAAAATGAGGATCTGGTATTCAAGAAGCTCAATGAGCTGGTCGAAGGCTGTAACAATCTGGCAACTTCTCTAAAGGAAGCCTTCGACCTTACTCAGTCCAAAGTCACCACTTCAATCTCCAACTTGCTGGGTAATACTGTCAGACAATCAGAAGTTGACTTGAAGGAGATTGAAAAGCAGGTTAAGGAGTTAGTTGAAAAACCTGGCTTGAATGTGACTGAGCTTGGGCAGCAGTTGATGACTTCAGTTGGTCAGAAGATTGATGATACGCTGGGTGCAAGAGAAACACAACTGATTGAAAAGGTGATAGCTGAGATCACCAAGTTGGCCACTCCTCAGGTTGATCTGGCCCCACTTACTACTGAGATCAACCAGTTGAGGGGCAGCATTGATAATTTAAACACCCAGGTATCAATTCACTCTCAGTCTATTGACAAACTGACAACTGAAGTAGAAAATTTGAAGAAAAAGGATGAAGAGGTTAAGGACAAGGTGGTTTCTGGTCTGAATGAAGATTCTAAGACCTTGGATGAACTGAAAACTGGTCAGCAACAAGTGGCAGCAAATGTTCTGACCCAGTCTAAAGAAACCAACCATCTGTGGAGATCTTTCAGGATGATGTGCACTATCTTTAAAGAGTGCAAGGACATGCAAACATGGAAGCCTCTTGACCGGTTGCCATCTCACCATTCTGAATGGGAAGTCATAAGGGCAGGTCTAGATGCTGCCAAGGGGGAAAGAAGTGCAGTCCTTGCACCAATTGCAACTGGAAGTACTCCATCTGGAAGTCAATCTGGTAGAGAAATGGTTGTGGCTGCCAGTACTGAAACTGGTGAGCAAAGGGTTGAAGAGGATGAAGATGTGATTGATAGGGGGAATGTGGATAAGGGTAAAGGGAAAGCATCTGATGAATCTGCCCAGCCGGCCACTGATGTACCAATGTTAGAAACTGGCAATGTTGATTTGCTTCCTCCAGTCTCAGAAAGTGATAGCAAACGATTGGCAAGGCTTGGAGATCAAATTAAAGAAAGAAAGAAAATGAAACAAGCAAACCAAGCTGAAGCCAGAGAACATCTTGCTAAGATCAAATTACTTGATATAAGTGATGCTCACCTGTTGGGAATCACTAAGGAGGAATATGCCAGAGTGAAAGATGATGCAAGGATAGTGGGCATGTTGAAAGAAATGCTTGATATTAAATTAGACAGACACTATCCTGATGATGAAGCTGAGCATGATGCCAGAAATTTGAATATATCAGTGGAGAAGGCTAAAGAGAATCGGGCCAGTGGGATTCTTAAAAGAATTGAAAATGTGAAGAAGGTTGTGAAAAGGGTGTTGAATCCACCAAGAAGGAACCCTCAACCAAGAAAACCACTGCACAGAGATGTTGATCTTAGAACCTTCCTTGAACCAACTGGCAAAGTCTCAAATGATGACATCAAGGTTGCTGTGCAGGCTGCTGGAGCTGGGACTATTAAAATCTCAAATGAATCTGAAGCTAGAAACTATTATTCCCAGATCATGGCAACCAGAAAGCACAGTGGGGCAATCAATGGTGTTTTGTAACAATCAAGCCAGGCACCAAGTACTTTCATGTTGAAGTCAGTTATACTAGAGGGCCACTAGTTAAAACTGACAATCCTGGTGTAATGCAATATGGGTTCTCTGAATGGGTAGAGATGGTAAACTTTTTGGAAGCAAAGGCACAAAAGAATAGGTTTGAGAAAGCATGGGTCAACTTCTTGAAGGGCAAGATTCAACACAAAGAGAATCTGAAGCTAAAGTTGAACATTGATCCTGAAGACTCTCGTCCTATCTCTTCAGTGTCAAAGAGAAGGAGAACTGACGAAGGGCCATCTAATTAAGTTTTCCTTTCAGTTTATCTAACTTGTATTTTTTATTTACATTCTGTAACTTGTGTAAATTTCATTTCCTTGTATAAATGAAGTTACCAGTTTGTAACCACAAGGTAGATAACAGATTGAATCTAACAAACTCAAAAGAAAAACCCAAGGCATTTATTGATCTATAAAAATGCCTTGGAAAACTTAGATAGGTTTAATCGAACAAGTCTTTCAGTTCATACTTGTATAGATACAAGAGCTGAAAAAGACTTGGTAATATTTCAGGACAAATAGGGGGAATTTGTTAGGACCAGTTTCGCTGAAACTGGACAGTCTCCAGTTGCACCTGGAGACTAAGAAGATTTGTCCAGAAATATATTGAAGTCCAGTTGCAACGTACAGTTAACGCAACTGAAGACTTCCTCCAGTTGAGATCTGACCAGATGAAAAATCATTCCAGTTGAAGTCGAAGACAACAAGTGGAAGATAGAGAATGACAATGGCAGCGAAGCCCAGTTGACATTCTAGTCAGATACAAACTGGAGACCATCAGTGTAAAGTACTTACAAAGCTTTACACTGATTACGAGAAAAAGACCTTTATGCTTTATGTGCTATTACACGGATAAAAGGATTTATCTATGTATAAAGTACAAAAAGGTACATAAAGCAGGTTGAGAAAAGTTACTTTATTCTGTAACTTTACACAACATTTTAAGGAATTAAATGCTATTCCTTAAATGTTCTCAACCATATTTGTACGGCCAAAGTTGACATCCCAATGTCAACTTTGCCTATAAATAGAGGTCTTGCACAACCAAGAAACAACTTTGCAAACCTGCAATATTCTTGGTGAACTTGTGCAATATTCTCTCAATCGCAAAAAGAAACATTTCACAACTTTAAGTGTTTCGATTGTCAAGAGAATTTCCAAGTGTAGATCAATTGTTTCATAGGTTGTTAGGATATTTACATACTTTGTATTATCTTGGTTCCGCAACAACCTTGTAATTTATTTAAAGTTAATAAATAAATTACACTTGAAAATACATATTGTCTCATCAATTTACTTTACAAGTACTTTCTATTATTGCATTGTCTTTTACTTATTGTCACTTAAATAAGTAATCTATCCAAGAACTTGGTATACACTCACTGCAACTGGTCGTCTCCAGTTCAGTGCTTATATTGCAAAGTAACCCCACCATCGACATTGAGGTGTCTTCAGGTAGTACCATCTATTGAGTTGGGACTTATATCACCATATACATATATATATATATATACATAAATATACGATATATGATATATATATATATATATACATACTATTTCTTTGACGTTCTTTCCGTAATTCTTTATAGACTATACTTTATTATCTTCAAACCCAATACAACATTCATTACGATTTTTAGCCATAATATCTGTTTGTTTTGATTTCCTATTAATTCCATAGGTTCGTGTGTTTTTTCAACTTTTTCACTTTTTGTATACAAAGCGATGTCAAAAATGAAATAAACTTAAAAGTTGAGAATACTATAAAAGTAAATAAATGGTATGACTTTGTTAGGGTTAATGACATTTTAGACCGTTTTTATAAAACTATTAACGTAAATTTTATGGTGGCTTACATAATCAACAAAAAATTGTCATAATCGTAATATCAACTTTTTTTTCCAACATATAATATATATTGTTAATGTATATTTTTTTAATATACAGTAACATTATAGTAATTATATATGTTCACTCGCGTATTACGCGGGACAATAATCTAGTAATCATTAAACAACAAAAAAATTTAAATAAAAATATAAATTTATAATCCCAATTATGGAGCTATACATATAAGGATACATTACGAGGCTTCGCTCTTAAGGGATTAATAAACAACGGTGAGAACTGTGAAAACCACTAAAAAACCATCTCCAAGGGTGGAGCCTTTGGAGTTAATTGTATAACCATCCTAATCGCCAATAAATAAACGTCAACTAATTTATTCAAATACATAAACTTCCACATAAGCATCTAAGTGTATAACATTTAATATTTAATATGTAAAATAAAGTTATAAAATGCCAGAGGTTGGGATAGAACTCATGACCTTCCGCATAGCATGAGTACCACATTACCAATTGAACCACAATGGTTTTTGTTTGTTTTTTTTGCAAAAACAAAATAAACTATGTCCGCTAAAACAAGTTTTATTCCTCTCCCCCTCATCAAATGTTTTCCCAAAAGAAAAATATATTAACAATAGTTTTTGATTCCCACACCTAATTTTTAAGATCATGCTCCATTTAGGGTCAGTTATTAACCTCTAAAAAATTAAGAAATAATTATTAAATTTAAGTTTTGTATAAAAAACCATATCTTTATGTTGTTTTAAAAATTAAGAAATTATTATTAAATTTAAGTTGATAAGTGAAGAGATTATTTATTGATGAGAAAAGTTTACTAGATGTATAAGGAAACCATTAATTAACATTTGAGAGGTAAAGGATGAGCATGAACTAGCTAATTTTTTTAATACAAAAACACTACCTTATGTTCGTGATAACATAAGCTAGATTAAGAATTCATGTTAAGTGTGTGAGAGAGAATGAGAGAAAGCTTGTAAATGTAATGGAAATGGAAATTATATTATGAAGGCTAACCGTACAAAGGTTGTGATGGATGAGTATTTATATACATAGTTAGTTACACTTAGCACCCCTCCATACTTAATTAAAAGGACTTAAGTTACACAAAAGTACAAAACTAGCATTAACTTAATTATAATCTAACAATCTCCCTCTTTAGTGCAGTTTTGTTGATTAAGTCTATTGTCTGGTTCTTCTCTTCTTCTTTTGCCTTCTGTTCCTTTTCTTGGTTGATGATTCAGGTTGTTGCTTTTGTTTTGGTTGATATTTGAAGGCTCGTTTCTTGTATTCGCTGTACTTTTCTTTCCAGAAGGGGAATGAAATGGGGGGGGGGGGGGGGGGGGGGGGTTTGTGTTTCTTTTTTTTCTTTTTTCTTTTTTTTTTGTTGGGGGGGGGGGGGGGGGGGGGTTTTTTTTCTTGGGTGTGTTTTTTTTTCCTCCTTCTCCTCCTCTGTTTTTTTTTTTTTTTTTGCTGTATTTTTCTTTCCAGTAAGCATTTGGGAATGAAATGATACTTCGGGTCAGCAGGCCGGTTAGGTGGTTCAATGATATTGTCAGCAAAGTTTACTGGAGGAATGTTATGAGGCCCGAACTCATGATTTGGAGAATATCTAACCCAGGTGCCTTCGGGAACATGAATTACTCCAGTACGTTCTTTCGGTGTTCGAGCTTTCATAATTAATCTTGTTCTCTTTCTATGATTGAGCTTTGCCTTGGTCTTATCAACAACTTTCATTATCTTTTTCTTTTCCTTCTCTGACTCTTCGAACTCATACAAGCTTTCAAAAACTTTCTGGCATTGCAACAACGTACCATCAGAATATTTGGAAAGTTCGTCGAGTCTGATGAAGATTTTGTGCCCTTGATCACTTTCGAACACAAACCCTTTTGGTATATCAAATATGGCACCGGTGTTGAAATTGTCAAGATTTACCCCTTTTATTTTCTGGTTGGGCACATTAAGGTTGATCTTCTTTCTTTTCTTCTCGATTCCCAGTTGAAAGTCTTTTTGTGTTTGGCTCAGAATAAGACTATCCATGTATCTCTTTATTGCATAATATGCCTCTTGACTTTTGGTTCTTGTTGAATGAGTTTCTTTGCAAAATGATTTTGTAGAAAAATGAGGTCATCTGCCGAAAGTAGATTGAATCTGGCTTCATTGATTACATACTTTCGATTATCTTCTCTTTTGACGACAAACCACATCAGGCATGGTTTTCTTGCAAAACCTGCATCACGCCATTCTTTGAAGTGAAAGCTGACAACTTCAGTGATCTTTAGTTTGAACTGATCTTTCCATGCCTTAGGAATCTTGCGACTTCTTGCTTCAACAAGATCTTTCAAGTATTTCTCTCTTTGATGATCATGATCATAAGCACGCCTTGCCCTTATTTTATCGATATCAAGCTCAATCAGTTCTTGTTTCTGAGAAAAAATCCTGTATGCCTTTTCTTCAAGGAATTTTGTGGATTTGAAGAGTTCATATGGTATCTTAAGATGATCAATTCTTTTCTCCGTATTCTTTTTAAAACAACCATCATTGATCTGATCTTGTGAAGCCCTGGTGTTACTGTGGAGATGAGGGTTAGCAAGGTGATTGATTAGGTTATCAAAGCTTAGTTGGTTCAGGGAGGTGACAGGTTGTTGAACATCTGTGTATTTATCGAAACCAAAGTCATCATCATCATCATCAGAAGACTTAGGAGAACCATCTTCATCATTGGGATCATCAAAGTGGACATCTGGAAAGTCAAGATCATGAAAGTCTTCACCAATAATAGATGGATCATGTAAAAAGCCTTGGGACTGAGCATCATCTTGGATATCTGAATCTCTAACTAATTCTGTGCCACCACTATCTCTAACCTCAGTCTCATCAATATTAATCTCTTCAGTGTTCTCAGCTAAATCATGTGGAGGATCTTGAGATTGAGCATCATCTCTGACATCCGAGTCTCCAATCACTTCCGTTTCAGCATTGGCTCTAACTGTAGCCTCTTCCTTTTCCTTGTTCTCCCCCTCGTGTTGATCCGCATCATCAGGATCATCACGTCTGCGAGAGGAAGCAGCAGCTTGGCGGCAGGAGATTGTGCACCGAACCGCACGAGCCTTGTGAATAGGATTGTGGATGGAAAAGATGTTTTACAGAAGAAACCCTAAAAGGGTTTTAGGGTTTGTTGGCGATTCCCCGAAGGTAGGAGCGGTGCTCCTTTACGCCAACTAAGATTGTGTGATATGATTGTCGAAGCTTGTTCGACTTGTGTTAGGGTTTTTTCGATCGGTGATCGTATGATTTTTGTGTATCGAAGTATATCGAATGTGGGAGAATCCTTCCTCCTTTTATAGGAGGAGATTCCTTGGAGGAGAAGATTAGGGTTTTCCCTATTCCTTCTTTGAATAAAACTCTACTTGCCATGTTTATCCGATTTGGTTTCCTTAGGAGATAATCCTTGGAACATTCCGGACTAGGCAAGGATCGTGTTTATCTTTGGAAAGGATTTGTGTTAATCCTTTAGCTTTGTTTGATTGAGTTGATCGCCTTCGGGTTCTGTCCTTCGTAGATGTGCTTCGTTATGTTTTCTTTATATAGCAATTCGGAGGGGTACATCGTCAAGCCCCCCAGTCTAATGTTAGAGGCTTCAAAGACTGTAATTTTAGACTATTCTTCTTTTCCGTGTTTAGAAAATCTAATCCATATCGCGAAGGACCAAGAGGGAACTTTTATAACTTCATCGAGGACTAAAGAGCGGTGACTTATTGCGGAGGGACCATTTTTGAATAAATCCAAAAGATAGTGGGATCCTTTCGTTTTCCTGCGCAGAAACCGAAGTAGTAGGTGAGCCCTATTAAAGCCTTGTCTTTTCACTTTCCAAGATTATCACTTTCCTTGTTTCAATCAATCTCCTCAGAGAAAATTCTGTAATTCCGCTCGATATATCTTAATCTCTGATGGCGCGTGCTAAAATGAGAAGGACTGTTGGTGGCAATCAACCTTCATCTTCCCACGCCGGCGTATATGCCGGTGGGACTCCTGCTCCGACATATTTTCAGGGTCGCTGGAAAAGATCCGCTGTGAAGACCAAGTATCCAGTCGTTTTTACCGATTCTGATTCAGAAGTAGATAAAGCGTCATATCATGATTTGAGGTATGAATGGGCCCGTCTCCGCCGAGAGCTTGTGGAAGTGAAGGGCAGGGAGGCCCGTTTAAGAGGTGACGTCAAGTGGGCCGGTGATGAGATCCGCCGTTTGTCCCATGATATGGAAAAATCTATCCCTTTTATTGCTCTTCGTTGTTCCAATAAACGATATAAGGAGAAACTGAAGGAGGCAGAGGGAGTTTTTGACGATTTGGCCAAAAAGCTTGATGATTCTGAGAGGCGACTGTCGGAGAATAATATTTATGTTGATGGGGTTAGGAAGGTGTGGGGTGACAAGTGTGAGGAACTGCAAACTGCTCAATCGAAGATCCAATTCCTGGAGGAGCAACTGAAGAGATGAAGGAAGGAGGTTGTTCCTCATATTTATCAAACCACGCTTTCTAATCCTGAGGCTGCGAAGCGCCTAGTAGAGACGGCGGCTGCTTCGGAGAATGTTTCCGATGTGTGTCCTGAAAAATAAATTGTATTGTAATTTAAGTTTTTTTTTTGTACAAATTCGCAATGGATGTGTTGATATTTTTGTTGTTTTTCTTTTTCATGTATGCATGTCCGAAGGGTCCCCCTCGATGTTCCATGTCTTATTTGTAATATGTGCGTGGTTGCGAAGGGTCTCCCTTCGTTGTTTCACGTCTTTTTGTGTGGTGCGTATTATTATCCTAGGACTGTGTCCTTAGGCTTCTGGTTTTACGCTATGTGGGCGTCCCCTTGAACATGCGTTTTACTCAGAAAAACACGTCTTTTGCATTTTATTGGATGACGATCGTAGTAAAAGGAAATACATAAGGGAGCGACCCTTCGTATAAGAAAAATGCATTGCTTTTTTGCAATTGCTTTATTTATTCTAAAAAGGATAGTTGTCACATTGTGAGTTCTATCTATTATGTGCCGTAGCACTTGGGTACAAAATAATCGGCTCTACTGATAAAACTTCCGTAGATTGGAGCTGTTCCATGTGCAATCTACTGGTTCGCCATCCAGTGTTGTTAGCTTGTATGCTCCATTGCTGAAGGCTACTTGAACTTGGTATGGGCCTTCCCATGTTGGTCCCATTTTTCCTGTGTACTTGACCTGACTTGCACTGTTCAGACGAAGGACATAGTCACCAACTTTGAATGAAGTGGGGTTGGTTCGCTTATTGTAGTATGTCTCAAGCCTCTTTTTATATGTCCTTCCCTTATGCTGCTATGTCCCTTCGTTCTTCTAAGCAAATCTAGTTTACCCTTAATTCTTCTTAGTTTTCTTCTGTGTCAACCTTGGTCGTTCGGCAGGTTAACACCTGAATTTCTGCTGGTAAGACCGCTTCTGTTCCGAAGGCAAGGCTAAAAGGTGTTTCACCATTGCTAGTTTTGGGTGTGGTCCGTTGTGCCCATAAGACGAATGGCAATTCATCTACCCATCCGGTGTGTTTTTTCCCTAGCCTTTTCTCCATTCCTTTTACTACCTCTCTGTTTATTGATTCAACCTGTCCGTTTGCCTGAGGATGGTATACGGAGGTCTACCTCTCTGTTTATTGATTCAACCTGTCCGTTTGCCTGAGGATGGTATACGGAGGTGAATTTTTGTTTGATTTTCAGCCTTTCGCAAAACTTCGGGAATGTTCCTTGTGCAAATTGCTTTCCATTATCGGACACGATGGTTTGCGGCATTCCGAACCTACAAACTATGTGTTCCCAAACGAATTTTTCCATCGCTTTCCCTTTTATCGAAGCAAGAGGTTTAGCTTCTACCCATTTGGTGAAGTAGTCAACTGCGACGACGAGAAATTTAACTTTTCCTGGGGCCTTCGGGAGTGGTCCCACTATGTCTATTGCCCACTGTACGAAGGGCCAGGCTGAGGTGACTGAGATCATATCTTGCTTCGGAGCCTTAGGTACATTCGAATGGATCTGGCAGGATTTGCACTTTTGGATGTATGATGTGGCATCCTGATGCATTGTTGGCCAGAAGTATCCTAGACGCATAGCTTTGGTTGCCACAGATCGTGCTCCCGAGTGAGTCCCGCATATTCCTTCGTGTATCTCTTCGAGGATGACCGAAGCTTGATTTGGGCCTACACACCTTAGCCAAGGCGTCACGAAGGATTTTCTGTATAATTGTCCTTCCGTGATCTTATACTGAGGTGCTTTGATTCTAATTTTCCGAGCTTCGTTAGGATCTTCTGGTAGGATTCCGCTGATCAAGTATTCACATATTGGTGTCATCCAGTTTTTCCCGTCTTCTTTTATGAGATCAGCAACATACTTTTCGTTTATTGACTTTTCTTTAATACTTCAATGAGCACCTTTTTGCCGAAGTGTTCGAAGGTGAGACTTGCTAACTTGCTTAGTGCATCGGCTTTATTCTGATTACGATGGGCGTGCTCTATCTTGAAGCTACTGAAGCAATCGATCAATTCTTTAGTTTTTGCCAAATACTTCTTGATGGTCTCTTGCTTGGCTTCGAATTCTCCAGTAATTTGGCATGCTACCAGTTGGGAATCTACGAAGGTGTGGATCCGCTTGATTTTCATTTCCTTTGCTAAACGAAGCCCCGCCAAGAGAGCTTCGTATTCTGCTTCGTTATTCGTTGTGTCGAATTCGAACCTTAGAGCATAGGTATATTCCTTTTCTTCTGGGCTGACGAGGATGATCCCTGCTCCTGATCCATCGGAGCTTGACGCCCCATCTGTGTATAACTTCCAGACGTTCCATCCTTCGTTTTCCATGATATTTAAGGAGGCATATTTTTCTGGCTCATTGCTTCTTTGTGTTTCTGCTATAAAGTCGGCTAGCACTTGTCCCTTGATTGCGTTTCTTTTTCGGAACTCAATGTCATGTTCCCCTAGCTCTATTGCCCATTTAGCTACTCTTCCTGACTTTTCTGGTTTGAGCAATATTTGCCTTATAGGTTTGTCAGTTAGTACTGCAATTGGGTGAGCTTGGAAGTACCTTCGTAGTCTTCTTGCTGCATGTACCAGGGCGAGGGTCAGTTTTTCTAGCTCTGGATAATTGGCTTCGGATCCCTGGCATCATCCAAAGGATGTGCGTGCTCAGTATTAAGTGACCTAGGGGGATCTAGACTCAATCGTGTTAGAAATGAAAGTTGGGAGAGGGGCAGATGTCTCCTCGACTTCAATATCGTCATCCTCCGAATGAGGGAACGATAGTGGATGCGGTTGGTGCCCATGCAAAAATGAAACTGGATCCTGTAGAGAGGATCCAGAGTGGCGTGCAGAGGTTTCATCTTGCGAGGTTGGGGAGGCCTCGACTTCTATCCTGGGGGTGTCATCCCGGCGAATAAGAGTTTCATCTGTCGAAGGGCCAACGTTTTCTTTATGCCCTATACCTAGCCCGGACCTCTCATCCTCTCCATTATGTTTTTCAACCCCTCCCTCAGGACCACCTTGTACCTCCGGAATATCCATAAGATCATTATGAGGTTCATGAAAATCTTCCTCAGGAATTGGTTGAAGTGGAGTTGGAATTTGTGAGGATTTTGTTTTCCTGAGTTTTCTTTTAATGATAAGAGGTGAAGATGATGGTGAAGAAGTAGATGGTTGAGATTCGGAGGAAGTAGATGTGGGAATTTGTGATGACGAAGATGGTTGAGATGTTGATTTTGATTTGGATTTTGATTTATGATGGGTTTTGTGTTTCTTTCTTGGTGGTTCAGATGATGAAGAAGGTGGAACAATAGTTGTAGATGGTGCAGTAGAAGAGCTCGGTGCCTCTAAATCTCCTTCTAACCCCTCAGATCTTTTTCTCCTAGACCTAGGACCCTCACGAGGCGACCTATGCTGGGCAGCGGCAGGAAGCTGTCGGTTTGCAGCTCCCATAGCCCTCTCTATAAACACTCTATAGTTCATGAAGTCGGGATCTTCATGGGGCGCCAAGCGAAGAAGAGAAGCATGAATTGGCATAGGAACCACGTTTTCTGAGCCAGAATTTGAGTATACAACTCCATATCTTGGAATGTGACATCTAGAGGAGCGCGGAAACCTTTGAATGTTTGGATGAGCATCAAGAGTATGCTGAATAATGATTGTGAGGAATCTGATGAAGGGAATATACTTCTTGTGCTCATTGAACTTCCCTTTTACATTAAGTACTAAGTGCTCCCAAGCAGTAGCAGCAAAATCGAGATGAATATCATGAGAAATGCCATAAAAGTATGTGAGAGTGTGAGAAGTGATTGCTTCTTGACCTTTTCTCGATGGAGACAAGCAGTAGTTTATGATGGAGCTCAGGGTGTTCCATAACCGATGAAGATTCTTCTTTCTGATTTCTTTTAAAGCACTAAGAGGACCATCATATCCAAGCTCTCTTACCCCTTCAAGCATTACTTGTGTCGATGGGGTTGCTGCAAATTTTGTGGCGCCTTGGCGAGAATTAGCCTCTGGGAATCCTAGAATGGATCGGAAGTTGTCTAGAGTTAGGGTGACGGTTAGGGGAGTATCTGTTGTAGTTGGGAGCTCAAATTCGAAGTAAGGTGATTGGTTCTTGCTCCTAGGCTTGATATAACGAATTGTGCGCCACAGATGAAATAACAGTTCTTCCTCAATACCGGTTGTTGTATTTGTGAATACGGGAAACATGGGGTGATGTGAAAGACGAACATGGATGATGTTGTGTTGAGAAATAAAAGGAATGAGAAGCTCGTAATTATTTTCCATCTATTCCGTACAACCATCTCTTAGGAAATCCATTCTGTAGATAAAACATTAAGAAAAGAATGGAAGCATTGTTCCGGGGTTAAGTTACTCAAAGTAATTAATCTTACAACGTTTTTCACAAAAGATGCGAAGGAAGTACAACAAGGCGTTCGGTACCTTGCTTCTTAGGGAAAACCGATGTAAGATAATGAAAAACAGGTTTAACATAGTTAAGTATAGGAAACAGTAAGCTAACAAACATTTTCCAAAGGACTACAAAGGTTACTACATCAAGGCGTTCGATACCTTGCATCCGAAGGAAACTGAGTGTTAGAAACTGCACATTTTAGCATAAAAGGAACAAAAAAAAAATTGAATTTGTAACAAGTATTTTCCAAGAGACTTCAAAGGTAGTACATCAAGGCGTTCAATACCTTGCATCTCAGGGAAACGAAATGTTAGAAACAAAATAATTTAGATTTCGAAGGGATTTTGCAAATAAGATTGCTCAAAAGTGTTTGCAAAGTGTTTCATATGAGACTACACAAGCAGTACATCAAGGAGTTCAATGCCGTGCATCTCACCGAAATTACTTGCAAGAAACATAATGAGCAAATTAGACGAATGAAGCATACAATGGATGACAAGTATGGACGATTGTTTGTGTTACCGATCAAGTTAAGGAACATTGAGTTGTTCATTAATGATGAAATCAGATAAACACATAAGTTTTTGTATAAGAAAACTTTATCATGTTCAAATTGCAGACCTAAACAGTTAAAATTGAACGAAGGTTTCAAGAATGGAAATTGATGAAAATTTTCTAAGTGTTTTGTTATGAAATACCGGTTTTCAAAATTGGTTAAGGAATACCGGTTTTTAGAAAAGTTTGAATAAGCAGATGAAATACCGGTTTTTGATTTTGAAAATTAGTTTGTGAAAACCGGTATTTGTGAAAAAAATTTGGCATGAATTCCCCTTAGAAAATTGAAGAATAAAAGAACAAATACCGGTTTTTGAAAGCCGGTATTTCAAAGCATCAAGATACCTAGCTGAAACCCGGTATCGATGCACTTGAATTTTAATAATATATGAAAAGGAATACCGGTTTTTAAAAACCGGTAAAAGAACTTTAAGCATAAAAACAAATACCATTTTGCAAGCAAAGTATACTCTGGCCCACACAGCCTGCATCATAACCAATCCT
>CM067168.1:142189397-142214812 GCA_034093135.1 Erigeron breviscapus
TTTGAGTAATATGAACGATTGTAATGAAATTGACATGATGATATGCTAAGTAACAATCTCATAGGATTCTAGCACTCTTGCCTTAGCTTAATGATATGAAATGAGTATGTGGTATCGGTATGAGAGCATTGACTACTTGTGTGACTAACATGTGATCATTTGAGACTAACTCTCGGGTCAACGTGTCACTTGCTTTATAGAAATGGTGAGACCAAGAAGAGCCGGAATGAACTATAGGGCTGAACCGGAAGAACCTCAACCGGAAGCTCAACCGGAGGTACAAGGAGGTAGAGGTAGGGGCCGTGGTAGGGGCCGTGGTAGAGGCCAAGGAAGGGGTCGTGGCGAGGTCCCTGAGCCAAACATGGCTGAAGTGATCGCTCAAACGATCGCCAATATCATGCCAACCATTATTGCTCAAGTCACGGCAAATCTTGGGCAAAACAATGGGCCTCAAAACAACGAAGCCCAGAAAATATGAATAATGAAAATGCTCAACCTCATGCCGTAGAGGGTGAAGAAGAGGGACCAGTGGAAATTAATATCGGAATGCCCATGAATAATCAATATGGTGGATACCGTCAAGGATGTATATTTAAAGACTTTAAAAGTTGTGGGGCACCGGAGTTTGATGGAAAGGTGGTCCCACGGAATGTATAAGGTGGTTTGAGGCGATCGAGGCGGTGATTGAAAGGAGTCATTGCACCTATGATGACCGGATTTCTTATGCATCCGGCATGTTTAGACATGACACTTTGAGTTGGTGGAACCAAGAGATAACGTTGGGGCGGACTTATAACTTGGAGTGGATTGACTTCAAGAACAAAGTGAAGGCAAAGTTTTGTCCTCCCTATGAACTACAAAATTTGACCATCGAATTTGCTAACCTCAACATGGAAGGAGCCGATTACAAGGGCTATGTTAGACAATTTCAAGAGTTGTCTACCCTCATTCCTCACTTGGTGGGTACCGAGCCTCAGGCCATTCAGAAGTTTGTATTGGGCTTGAATCCTCAAGTCCGATCATATGTAAACTCTAACATGCCTACTTCCTTGGCTGATGCCGTTAACCAAGCCGGGAGTGTGACTGAAGATTTGTTGAGGAGTGGTGTTTTAAGCAAATCCTCAACATACAAGAGGAAAGAAGTGGCAGAGTCTAGTGGGGTAAAGAAAGTGGGAAGGTTTGACCCCAAGAATGCAAACCGGGGAAGGGTGATGGCGGCAGTTAAGCCGGCGAGGAGGCCTTATGTGGGACCTCATCCTTTTTGTAACAAGTGTAATAAGCATCATCCCACTAACACCCAATGTGGGGCTTGCCTCAATTGTAATCAACTTGGACATTTGGCAAGAGATTGTAGAGCACCGAAAACGGCACCCTTGAATATAGTACCTCTTCAAACCATTCATCCTCAAGGCAACTTTCCATGGGGTACGTGCTTTAAATGTGGAAGCCCTGATCACTACCGAAATAATTATCCGCAATGGATTGGACAACAAGTTGAAGTGGCGGTCCATCCGAATCAACTCCAAATTACCGGGCCGAATCAAAACCGTGGCCAACAAGGCCATCAAGTTCATCCTCGTGGTCGAGCTTTTGCGGGAATTGGCAATGGAGGCCAAAATGATCCAAACGTTGGTTAAGGTACCTTTCTCTTAACGGTCATTATATTATGGCGCTATTCGATATTGGAACAGAATATGATCTCGTTTATCCTAACGTTACTCCTTTGGGTTACATTCGTTCGTGTGTTTTGGAATTATATGTTTAAAATTTTTGGATGTTTAGCGACTCTCTAACTAAATTCGGCCAAATACCCCATGCATGTATCTTGACTCTAGAAGACGACAAACTCTTCACGTACTTTGTGATCTATGATATCAAGGCTCTTGACGATAAAATGAGCACAAATCTAAATGCCAATGGTTAATATGATTCTTAATTGTGTAGTAGGGTTGCTAATGTAAAATATCTAACGATAGAGTTCTTAGGGTCCCAGGTAAATCTTCAAACTCAAAGGTCCTTAGGGCTACCGTCTCAAGAATCTAAAAACTAACGCCGTCTCTGTTAATCTTGAGTCTCCCGAACGCTTTTCCGGGTGACTTACCGGGCTTGTCCCATCTCGATAACTTAAATTTCGTATATGCATAACTTCCTAACATCGCGCGCGTGGTCAAAACCCTTATAGACTTCCGAGATGTGAATAAGCTTGTAGTGAAAGATCGGGAGATAAATTTGAAGGAAAACAAATTGTGATGGACTTCATTATGAAGTCGCCGAAGACAAGAAATGGGTCGATGTGTGGTGGAGATCGCTAGAGTTGAAACCTAAGTATCCACATTTAGCTAACGATTGACGATTTGTTAAATTTCGGGACGAAATTCTTTTGACGGGGGGATAATGTAACATCCGTGAATTTTGACCCGTTGACTTTACGTGTAATATGACTAACAATATAAGTTAATGCACTATTCGGGTCATTTTAGTGTTTAAATGACAATGTGGAAGTTATTTGGGTCGTTTTGTGAATTAAATGACAATGTGTTGTATTCGGGTCAATAATGTGCTTTGATCGGTGTTTAAATGAATAACGATTGTATTTTTGGCTTGAGAAGAGAAACGGGTCGGCCCGTGGGTCGTCCACGACCCATCAGCCCTTTATGACCCATTTCCCTCCTTATCCTTCTTTTCCTTCTCTCATTCTTTCTATCTATCTTTCTCTTCTCTTTTCCCTCTCAAGTAAAAAGCAAAAGCAAAAGCCATTCCATTTCTTCATCTTCATCTTGCATCATTTTAGTGTTAGAACTGATATAGCTTTAGAATCATAGTCATCTTCATCTCATTATCGTCATATTGAAGAATCAAAAGTCAAGTGCAAGCATTTTTACCCATTTTGACCTAATTTCGGGTTCTAGCTCAAGGAGGAGTTTTGGTAAGCCTAATTCATCTCATTTGTACCTACTTATGTTTGTTTATGCATTTCTAGTCATCTTGAACGTTTACAAGTCCTAAATCGGCTTAAATCTCGTTTGGGTCAAATTAGGGTTTAAATTAGGGTTTAAATTAGGGTTTGAAGGTTTTGGGTGTGATTTTGATGTTTTGGTCGAAATTGTGGATTGGGTTATGTTTATTTATGGTTAATGGTGTTTATTTATGCTTCAAATTAAGTTACAAACTCCTACAAGTCGTTTTGGAATGGTTTGGATCGGAATTGGATGTTTTGGGTTGGTTTTCCTGCACATTGAACTGCAGGTACTGACTGCAGGGAGTGGCCACTGCGGCGCAGTGAGCTCTACCCTTACTCACTGCGGCGCAGTGCCTAGGTTCTGGTCTGGTTCGATCTAGCCCACTGCGGCGCAGTGGATACCTTCTGGGAAATTATGCGCGTCAATTTTCAAACATTAATAACTTTTGATCCGTAACTCCAAATAAGTCGTATGACCTATCGTTGGAATCGTAAGAGAGTCTAGTTGCTAGTAATAACACTCTTTTTGTATGAATCTTCTCCCATTTCTAAAAATGTCGAGTCAAACACGTCTTGTTCTTACTCGTTGAAGTTGTACTTGTGTCTAGGACTTTGTGACTTGACTTAATCATGCTAAACCAACTTGTTTAAGGTTGTAGAGTTGACATTATGGTATTATGGTGTATATTTATAGGTTGTGGACGTGTGGATCCTAGTACTCGTTTGTGTCAAACTTAACTTCTTTGCCGACCAGGTGAGTTTCGTAGCTCCCTACTCAATAGAGATTCGGGCTGAAAGTGTACATACACGTGTTGTGTGTTTGTTTGGTTGACTTGATTGCCTGTCTAGTTAATTTCTGATTGATTGTCGTTTGGTAGATAGTTATGATTGATCGAGTGATGGTTTACGAATGTGTTTGTGATATTGTAACTCTCTAGGATAGAAGTACATACATGGAGGTCGGCTTTACTTTCAAAGGGTTTTAGGTGTGGTGGGAAGGCTGCGGATGACCCTATACATAAGCATCTAGAACTTGATGAAAGTAAAACCCTCCGAAGTGGATGTACGCGTTGTTTAAAGGAATTGATGGATATTGGGAATGTGTTGGGATGTTCATATACGCTTTGTTATACTTGACTTGTGTGGTGCACACTCAAACATACTTTTATTGTTGCATTGATGACGTTATTGATACGCATTTGATATACATTATGGTCTTACATACGTATGATACATGATCTGACGTTAATAATTCGCGTACTCATTTATTATGCGCTGTTGCTTTACTCCATATGATCTTGTAGTGATTTGATATTGTGATTAGGATAGTTGTACATACATGGAAGACGATGATACCATTAGTGAGTTGTAGATGTGGTGGGAAGGCTGCGGGTGACCCTATATATAAGCATCTATGATTCCTTAAAAGTAAAGTCGTATGAAATGTATGTGCAATGTAGTTATGATTGATTTTAGTAGAGGATTGCGATATATATATATATTATTATTATTATTATTATTATTATTACTATTTAGGATGGACGTGCATACATGGAAGTCGGTTATGCCTTCAAAGAGTTCTAGATGTGGTGGGAAGGCTGCGGATGACCCTATACATAAGCATCTAGAACTTGATGAAAGTAGAATCCTCCTAAGTGTATGTGCGTGTAGTTTATTTTGAGTTAATTATTGGTGGTTGATGATTGATGAATTTGTGGTTGGTGTTTGTACGCGGTTCACACGCAAGCATAATATATATATTCATACGCGGTTCACACGCAAGCATAATATATATATTTATACGCGGTTCACACGCACGCGATTCACACGCAAGCATAGCCTATTTATATACGCGGTTCACACGCATGTATATTCTGTTTAAGCGGTCTACACGCAGGCACACCCTATTTGGTGCATTTGTGGCATGGTTGATACGAATCTGATATACATTATGACTGGTTATGCATTTAGCACTTGTATTGATATTTACATCATTTGTGCACATTTATTACACGCTTACTTGTTTGTGTAACTTTGATTGTGGACGATATTGTGTTACTTAGAGGCTCACTGTAAGTCATGTTTCACCTCTACTTGTATATTGTGATTATTGACGATGGTTCTTTATGGACCATTACTACGAACTCACCAACCTTGTGTTGACTATGCTTAGTACACTTTTCAGGTATTCAGAGTAATCCGGGGCGTGGATTTTGATTATTAGCTTGCTGTTGAACCCGACTTGGACTTATATGGATCAAGGATCCATTTGCCTTCTTTTGCATCGTACTTAGAACCGTTAGCCATCTTTTGATGTTCTGTTGAAATCTTTGATGATGACTTGTTCTTTATGTATTTTGATTCTTGTTTAACTTACTGTATGGATTCACTGAATCCTCTATTTGCATTTAGTTCATGTTCTACATTAATTCCACCTTGTGCTATATGATTTCCGTGATATTCTGAGCCTTAGCTTGGGGTGTTACAGAACCAGATACCATACCTTGTTCCTCTCAAACTGGTGTAACTCTTCTTGCATAGCTAACACCCAGCTTGGATCTTCCATAGCCTCGTCAATCTTCTTTGGTTCTACCAGTGATAAGAAGCTGACATATAAACATTGTTCACTGGAGGCTCTTCTGGTCTGAACCCCTCTACTGGAGTCACCTATGATCTGATCAATAGGATGAGCTTTTGTCCACCTAGAGTATTGACCAGGATTATTGCTTACAACAATATCAGTGCAAGAATTCAGTTGAGTCTCCTATGGTGTTGTTTCAGGAGGAGGATCTTGCTAGACTATTTCCACATCTTCATCTGAATCAGTAAGATCACGATTTGCATCATGAAATTCTTCATTTAAAGGCATTTTTTGAATTACTGGCGCAGTTTCAACTGAGACTGATACTGGGGGAGTAGTACGAACATCTGATCCAATAACAAGTTCAGAGGGTAGTTTGAAACTTATTGAAGGATAGAAAGGCGTACTACTGGGGGTTTTCTTCTTTTGAACTGGTTCCAAGTCAGGATGACTGGAAACTTCTTCAGGTGAATCTTTATTGTAGTTGATAGGATTAGATTCACAGAAGACAATTGGATTTACTGGGGGAGAATCAAGGGCTGGCTTTTTATTGATTGCATTATTTGATTCATCAAATGTGACATGTATTGACTCTTGTACCTTCTCCAGTCTTTTGTTGTAGACTCTAAAGGCTTTGTGAATGGCTGAATATCCTAAGAAATATCCTTCATCAGCTTTGGCATCAAATTTGCCTAACTGACTGGAGTCGTTTAGGATGTAAACTGGACATCCAAAAACGTGAAAATAACCAATATTTGGTTTCTATTTCTTAATATTTCATAGGATGTCTTCTTGTGTCGCTTCACATACACTGATCGATTCTAGGTGTGGCAAGCAGTTGCAATTGCTTCAGCCCAGAAACTGGTAGGAAGACCAGATTCAGCAAGCATACTTCTGGCAGCTTCTATCAGCGTTCGATTTTTCCTTTCTACGACTCCATTCTGCTATGGAGTGCGTGCTGAAGAGAAGTTCTGAGAGATGCCAGTGTCAGATATGCTGAAGCATATGAAGTGGTTCAGATATGCTGAAATTCTGCTTGGTCTTGAAACTGGCACGTTTCTGCTTTCCCATCTCACATCCTGGACATGGCCTTTCCTTTTTGAAGGAAACTGAAGGTATCCCATCTGCCAGTTGTTTTCTAGACAACTTATTAATATTTTTGAAATTTAAATGGGATAACCTTTTATGCCACAACCAGTTTGTGTCTTCATCAGCTTGAGTATAGAAACACTGCTCTGAAGAAGAGCTTTCCATATCCATTACATACACATTCCCTTTTCTGGGAGCAATCAATACTACCTTCCAGTCCTTGTTAAATACGATGCCATGAACAATATTGAACAGAACTTGATAGCCATCATCACACAGTTGACTGACACTGATCAGGTTATATTTCAAACCATTCACATATGCAACTCGTCTGAATTTGACTTGTCCATTGTTCAGAACACCATACCCCTCAGTTTTTCCACAACCATCATTTCCAAAAGTAATGGAGGGTCCATCAGAAATTATGAACTCCTCCAGCAGGGTCTTACGTCCGGTCATTGTCCTGCCAGCTGCGCTGTCAAGATACCAGGTATGTTTCTTTCGATCGCCCTGCACATCCACCAGATATATTAGTTAGATTTGGGAACCCATCGACTGATGGGTTCACTGGATCCTCCCTTATGGATCCCTGGGGGTATCTGGTTGAGTTCACTTTCTTCAACAGTAGTTTTTGTAGAAAACACTACTGGAGTTGATAGTTTAGAAACCTTTTTCTTTTTCTCAATTGAAGGAATATTTTTATCTTTCTTAGAAAAAGGTTTGGGATTTTGTTTAGGGCCAGATGAAGTACCCTCAAAGTTGTTCAGTCTTGTATTACAGCTTTGAATTTGACGAGCCAGTAGTTGAAACTGGCTCTCCAACCTTAACAAAATAGTTTCTTCAGATGACACCTGAGCCTTTCCAGATGACTGGACCTTAGGCTTAGGAAGGGAACTGTTCTTTTTCTTTTGAACCTGGGGTTCTTTAGAAGTAGTCTGAGGCAAAGGTTTATTCTGATTGACCTTTTTAACTGGAGCAGTCATCTGGGATGCTCCAGTCTTAACCTCTGATAGTTGAGCTGGTATAATACAAGTTTTTGGGGTAGAAGGTTCATCATAAATGGTACTTGGTCTAACCTCCTCTGGTAACCGGTCAATAACTGGTATTAATGTTGCAATATGAGTATTTCCATCCAGATATGCACATTTTTGGGATGGAAATTGGTTTATTCCAGCATCATATGGCTTTCTTGTTTCTAGCCATGATTTAATGACCTGTTTTTCTTTTTGCAAAATCATTTCCAGGTCATGTTTTTCTTGAACCAGTTGTTCCGTTACCAAAACTTGTGCTTGAAATGCCAGTTCAATATCTTGAAGTTCTTTTAATTTTGATTTTAAAGCAGCGATTTCAGAGGAATCTGCTTCTAAGCCATTAAGACTGTCAAATCTAACAGTTTCCACAAAAATTAAATCAGAATTTAGAGCTTCAGCAATGTCCAATTTTAATTCAGGATCGGTTTCAATATCATACTCACTAACCTTTTTTATAACAATGTCCACCCATCGACCAGATGTGACATCATCCTTCACCAGATGCTCTTGATCTGCCAGAGCCATAAAGCAACAATCTCTTTCCTCCTCTTCATCAACTGATGAATCCTCTGAGGGAACCCATGCTTCTTCAGTGGTTGCAATCATGCATTTATTATTTTCTATTTGTTGAGACATGAGAGCAATTTGAGCCTTAAGCTTTTTGTACTTGGACTTATAGCTATCATCAGGCTTGTTATAAGAAGTAGATGGACCAGACTGAGAGACAAACTGACTGGACTTGCACTCCTTCATGAAATGACATTTTCTGCCACACTTAAAGCATGTCAGATTGGTCTTGTCAGTAGAGGAACTGGGTGCATGTTGTCCAGTGGGCCTATTTGCTCTTGCTTTAAAACGATTAAATGTTTTAGCAATCATTGCAACCAGGTCATCACTGTCAGTTTCATCACAGTCTGGAGAGATATCATTAGTGACTCCAGAATCCATTAGTTCAGACATCATCTTCTTCATAGAAAATACATTCTCAGAAGATATTAATGCAACACAAGGTGGTTCAGTATTACTGACCAATGTGGAACTACTGGATGCATGATTTAAAGCATCTTTTTCAGCCTCAGTCTCATTCTCTTCAGTGAATCTGAAGGCTCCATACAATGTTGACAGAGTGTGGGAGTGCAAGGTTTTACCTTGTCTCAAGACCAGAATCATGTGAGACCATTTAGTGGGAAGAATATCACAAAATTTCTCCAAAAGTATATCCTTGTCTTTCTCAACCCCCAGTCCTCTTAACTGGTTTATAATGCTCATAAATCTGGTGTAAGTACCAGTTAGAGACTCATTGGGGAGAGCAAAAAATGACTCATACTTTTTGTTTAGGGAGACCTTCTGGTAACAACAGTGTCATCACCTCCCTCATGCTGGTTCACCAGTTCATCCCACATGGTTTTAGCACTGGGATAGAGAACTAGTGTGGGAATTAGGGTTTCTGGAACAGCCCCGAGGATCATGTTTTTAAGGATGGTATCAAGATTTACCAATCTCCTCTCCTCTTCGGACCAGTGTTCCTCCCTCTACATCAGAATCACCTTCTCACCTCTTTCACCTTCTCTTTTTCCCTTAACCATTCACCTACCATTTGATTCCCACCTTTATGTAAAGTCCCTCACACGATGGTTTAACCCACGAGTGTAAAATAACAAGTCAAGTATGAACTAGATTGGACTAGTATTACTTTAAATACAAATGCAAGAATATAAATAAAGTAATAACGACTTAAAGCAATATTTAAGCAAGTAAATAAATGGTGGAACACAAAAGTAATTTTCAAGTGTATTTTATTTATTGATGTTAAACAAAATACAAGATTGTTGCGGAACCTAGATATTACAAGTATGTAACTATCTAAACAATCTTTGAATTACAAGTGATCTATACTTTCTAAATAATCTCCTTGGATCGATATACTTAAAGTTGTGAAGTATAACTATTTTGATCGAGAGTATTTTAGCAAGTTCACCAAATTGCAAAAAGTAATTTGTACGAGGTATGTGACTTGGTATTTATAGGAAAATAAATTCAACAGTGAATTTATTATGCCGTACAAATATGGTTGCATGCATTTAAGGCAACTACTTTAATTCCTTAAATGCATTGGTTAAAGTACAAGGATAAAGTCATATTGATGTGACTTGTCATCCTTTTAACCAACCACCTTTACACACGTATTGTACTTTATCAATAGACAAATGGGTTGTCCGTGTAAAAGTGTGTAAAGGCAAAAGTCAATTCTTCGTAATCAGTGTTCAGACTTGTAAGGTCTAGAACACTGATAAAGCTCCAGTCAGGAGATCTGGTAAGACTGTCAGTGGGCTCCACTGCTTGTCAGTCTTCTTTCTTCAAACTTCAGTCTTTGACTTCAGTGAGAATGTCTTCAGTAGAAACGATCTTGACTGGAGTGAAGTTCAGTGAGCTAATCTGGTGGAATCCAGATTCCTGTACAAGTAAACAGCTCACTGGTCTTCTATTATTTCTGGACAAATCTTCAGTGCCGCTCTAGTCTTTAAGTCTGGAGTGGGTCCAATAAATCTGGACCTAACATTTCATTAATATTTAAAAATAAAAATACAATAATAAAACGTGTCATAACATTAATTGTAAAAATTAAAACATAAAATCAAACTTACTAAAACTGATTAAGTGATTTCTAACAACTAATTGAAATTCAAATGAAAATATAAATAAATAAGAAACAAATAAAGAAGAAAAAAAGATAATTACCTGATAAAGTGGCTTTTGTAAATATACATATACATAGATTTGGAGGCTTTAAAAAAAGTAAAGATACGTAGATAGGATAAAGATTAAAGAAAAATAATAAGAATAATAATACTAACACAAATGTTTAAAAATAATAATGTAAAAAGTTTTTGTTCTTCACCATCACCATCTACCAATAAACTAAAACAGGATTGAGATGTTCTTGAAACGACACGTGGCGTAATCCTTGATCGACATGTGTCTTTTTAATTTATTTATTTTATTAAATTAGCTTTTTTAATTGTATATAGATTCAATTTCTTTATTAGAATTAGAATTAAACTCTAACTCTTGGCTTATAGATACAAAACACATTATAACCTTATTTGATTAATCATTTTCTCATTAACAAAGTTGTTTCTTTTTCTTTTCTCAATTCTTCAACTCCTATTACTTATATTACTTATAATAAGTTATTAACATGAATACTTCAAAAATTTGAGTTTACGATCCGAAATCACAAGGCTATTTGCCGTCATCCACTATGCTTACAAGTTCCGATTTTGATGTGATTGTAAAAATTTAAGGTAAATTCAAAACTTTAACTAAACATATATTATATTTATCATTACTTTTTATTATAATTTAGCTTCGATCATCGGTTACTTTAACCATAATTTATTTCATACTCACGAATCATGTATGTGACATATTCGAATTTCTTTATGATACAATCTATATAGCTACCGTACATCGTACGGGTATTAGGACTCGTATACATATATACATATATCTATAGCTAGATATGAAAAAACAAAAAAATATATAATGTCAAAAAACCTCGTTTGTCTTCAGAAGCATATACATACATATATCTAAATCTATGTTAAAAGAAGAAGTTAGTTTCATATAAGAATACCACTTTTGACTTTTGAGTAGTGAGAAGTGCTGAAAAGTAATAATCTTGAGAAAATAGAAGAACAGATGGCATCATATGATATAGTGAATTATTGATCGATATTAAACCACAAAACACATACTAACAAAAAAGAAAAGAATTTCTCATTGGTGATAGCTATGACCGAGCCCTGCATCACCGACCATATCACCTTATACACTTTAATGGCTTCACCTAGTGGGATAAGTAATAACCGACTCCTATCACCTACCTTTTACAAATAGTTTAAACATCAAAACAAGAAAATGTCCCACCAATGTACAAACAACAAACAAAAAATATGCCAGCAATGTACCAATTAAAAAACCAAATCATCTACAATCTGTTGTTAATATTCAAGTGCCGATTATAACAAAGAGAATTCCAGGTACAAGTTATAAAACGAAAACATGAAACAACAAACCAAAACTAAAAATCGCTCTACGTCTACGATTTATATAACAAACTATCTTCAGGACTTATTTGCCGATTTTTAAAGAAAAAACAAATAGCACCATTACCATAGATGACATTTCAAGACTTATTAGTATTCATGTTTTTCTTAAAGACAAGTAACCACTTACATATAAACTAGTTACATGTATGTAATGCTATAGTAGACACTAGATATTGGTGATTTAAGTCTATATAATATGTTCGTAATATTATCATATTACAACATAATTTTAAAAACGACATTTAAAAGACACACATATAACTTATAATATATAAATAAAGCATAGTAATGCAATAATCCACAACATGTAACACATTAAACCGAATTAAGATTTCCTCAGGTTTGACGCTTGATCTTAATTCAAAGATTGAGATTAACTTGAGAAGACCCATTAAACCTAGGTTGATGAATTATGAAAGGATAAAAGTATCCATGTACAGGTACCACCTATTATGGGCTTAATGCGGAAAAATTCCCTCCCATATTTCAAAACTTATATCTCGCATTTATTACTCAGAATCACACTTTAGTTCAATTATATTATATCATCCGTTTTTATATATCTAATATTTTTTATATATATATATACTAAAAACCTATGCAAATGTACAAGTTCTTTATGTATGAAATGTACAAAATCTTATAACACATAATAATTTTTACCAATTTTCATTTTAACCCCTTAAAGTTTATATTTTTTCACTTTTGTCTCACATTAAAGGTTTTTGTTTTTATTTTCTTGACACTTAACTTTTGAGTTCTTATGTTTTCGTCAAACAACTTTCACATAGATACAGGTTTTACTTTTAATTTTCATCCGTTTTTTATATATCTAATGTTTTTAATATATTACTAAAAACCTATGTAAATGTACAAGTTCTTTATGTATGAAATGTACAAAATCTTATAACACATAATAATTTTTCCCAATTTTCATTTTAACCCCTTAAAATTTATATTTTTTCACTTTTGTCTCACATTAAAGGTTTTTGTTTTTATTTTCTTGACACTTAACTTTTTGGTTCTTAAGTTTTATCAAACAACTTTCACACAGTTACGGTTTTACTTTTAATTTCTATCCATCTTATATATATCTAATGTTTTTAATATATTACTAAAAACCTATGCAAATGTACAAGTTCTTTATGTATGAAATGTACAAAATCTTATAACACATAATAATTTTTCCCAATTTTCATTTTAACCCCCGAAAATTTATATTTTTTCACTTTTGTCTCACATTAAAGTTTTCGTTTTTATTTTCTTGACACTTAACTTTTTGGTTCTTATGTTTTCATCAAACAACTTTCACACAGTTACGGTTTTACTTTTAATTTTCATTCATCTTTTTATATATTTAATGTTTTTAATATATAATAACTTTCTTCATCGTTACGTCTTACGTTCATGTAAAATTTAAAACGTTCCTATAGCGCATAATAATTTTTACCATTTTTTTTAACTCCCTGAGGTTTCTATCTTTTAACTTTTTTATTATATATCTAATGTTTTTCATATATAATAACTTTCTTTATCTTACGTCTTACGTTCATGTAAAATTTAAAGCGTTCCTATAGCGCATAATAATTTTTACCATTTTTTTTAACTCCCTAAGGTTTCTATATTTTAACTTTTGCCCCACATCAAAATTTTCATTTTCATTTTCTTGACACTTAACTGTAACACCCGACGTTTAAAAATATGGGTTTTCAAAAACTTTCACCTAACGGTGTCAAATTGCGGAAGAAAAGACTTTAAAAGTCAAAACCGATAAAAACTGTTCGGTTTCTACGTTTAGTTGGTGTTACATGCAATACCATCAAATAGTTTAAAATGAAAACCCAACGGTTGTCCAACACAAAACAACCGTTCAACAATACTACATAAATTCGACATCAAGTACGAAATGTAAATAAATGTCTAAAGAGACAATCGTCTATGGGTAGCTAAGTCCTTCTGCATGCATCTACCCAACTCTCACTCTTATTCCTGCATCAACTAGTCCTTCAAGCTAAACCTGAGGGAACAACCACATTTAAGAAACAAGTGTTAGCTAACGAATTAGCTAAGTAAGATAACACTATGTATTTAAAGCATTTGCCCAATTAAAACATCCCTTCATTATTAGACAAGTTTATTTAGGCACAACACACATCACACGTTCACACATAACTGCATATCAACTTCATATCAATTAGGGTGAATCCCCTAAATGTGCCTATCCTTCATTTTATTCACACATTATCACACATATCTTCGTTAACTGCATATAAGTGTAACATAAGTCACACCCGACTAAATGCTTCACCAAAAGGCTAGTCATACTTCGTCGTTAAGGAATGGCAAGCCAATCCAAGAGTAATCCGTATGTCGAGGTTGGTCAAACCCCTCGTATTACTCGCCCTGCATTATAAAGACCATGTTGCAAGGAGTCACCCAAGCAACAACTACGTCAACGCACTTAGCCGGGCTAGGGCAAGTACGGGTTAAGCTTAACACTTTCCCTGCATTATATTTACGAGCTCGGTTTCACACATATGGTTCAGGTAACACACATTCCTAAACCGTCACACACATATAGTCTAGGTAACACACATTCCTAGACATTCACACACTTTATCTTCATTACGTTTGGATCCTTAAACGTGCAAGTGACATGGCAACCTACTAAGTCTAGTGAGCTAGGTGTACAAGCCATGTAAGCATGCATATATCACACATCAACTTCATTTCTACATTTCATGCATAAAGAGATACTTTGTAATACTACATAAACTGCATAACAATACACTACATTAAGCAATACTTCATTTCACTACATTAGGGACTGCATTTCAGGTCTCATGGTCAACTACATAACCCATAATACCTCCCATGTAACCCCATATGCCCACATGCAATATAAAGATACCAAATAGAAGTATTTATGATTTGAAACCAGCTTTTCGTTGAATCCCCAGCGTGTCAAAGTAGTGTATCTTACCTCGGCGTAGTCCACAACAATCAACAACTAGTTACAATGCAAGTAACTATGTTCGTCTACCTATAATTAATGAACAAGCATTAGACAACTACATTCTCACGTTACTAAGGTCATAAACTAGACCCCACACACTTTAAAGACTCACTTTAGTTTCAGGTCTAATCTACGTGTCAAACGACGTTACGGTTCAAAATATAACATTTTCTGAAAACTGAGGAGTTGCGCCGCAGCTCAAGCCTCCAGTTGCGCCGCAACACTTTATGTTGCGCCGCAACCTATCTTTCTGGAATTGAGTTGCGCCGCAACTCGTTGCGATTCTGCACAACATCAAACGATTTTACCCCAAACCAGATCCAAACCATTCCAAATCAATTCTCAGACCTTTGTACATCAAAATCCTTCATATTCAAATCCTTACAAAGCATTACAACCATCAATTACATCCTACATAACTTAAATCCATCAAAACCACCATTAATCTTCATTAAACGATCTCACCACAACCCTATAATTAATCCTAATGACTCATATAATCAAAAGGACCAAAAATCAATGATTTAATACCTGCTATACCTGTAGATAACAAATAGGATGCAAAACCCTTGACAATACACACTCGAATCACACGTAGGGAAGCTTTTCGGCTTGCAATTTGGTAGAAGAACTTGGTGGGGTGATTAGGGCTTGCTTAAAGAATGTGTTGGCTGCAAATAATGATCTAATGACACACTCAAAGACCCTAATCCCGTTTTTGACTTTCCTCCTATGTCAAAACTAGTCCCTAAGCTTCCTAATGCTTCATTATTGGTCACAAATTACTCTATGGACCATATATAACATTAATACTTCTTTAGATGCCACTACATAGGCGTTTAACTACATTATATCCACACAAATCCTGCATTAAACATTTTAGGCTTTCAAACCTCACACACAATCACACTTTAACTACATATAAACATTAAATCTAAAATAGACTTAACGACACACATAACGTTGACTTAACGGCATTAGTCAACTGTTAAATAAAAAGTTGAGGATGTTATAATTACCTCCCCCTTAAGAGGATTCCGTCCCCGAATCTCATCAGAAATGAACAACTCCGGATACTTCTCCTTCATTACTGCTTCGGTTTCCCACGTTAAGCTTTCTCCATGATTATGCTTCCACTTTATCAATACAAGATCAATCACTTTTCTGCGTAACTTCTTTTGCTTCCTTCCAAGTATCGCCACTGGTTCATCTACGATTCTCTTCATTGGGTCAATACTCACATCTTTAATAGGAATCACACTTGACTCCTCCGCTAAGCATTTCCTCAAGTAGGATACATGGAAGGTGTTGTGAATTCCATCCAATTCTGGAGGTAATTCCAACTGATATGCTACATCTTTTATGCGCTTCAGAACTTTAAAAGGTCCAATAAAACGTGGACTCAACTTTCCCTTCTTTCCAAATCGAATGACTCCTTTCCATGGTGATACTTTCAGCATCACTAAATCACCAACATTGAACTCAATAGGTCTCCTTTTCTTATCTGCATATGATTTTTGTCTTTCTCTAGCCACACGTAAAGCTTCTTTAGCTACATTAACTTTTTCAGAGGTGATTTCAATAATTTCGGGACCGGTCAACTGCTTTTCACCGGGCTCCATCCAACAACTTGGAGTCCTACATCTTCTTCCATATAGCATCTCAAATGGTGGCATCCCAATACTTGCATGGTGACTATTGTTGTAAGCAAACTCAATCATTCTCAAATGATCATCCCATGCTCCACCATACTCTAATACACACGTTCTCAACATATCCTCTAAAGTTTGAATAGTTCTCTCACTTTGCCCATCGGTTTGAGGATGATAGGCGGTACTCAAATTTATTCTACTACCCAATTCCCGTTGAAGACCCTTCCAAAAGTTTGACACAAACCTCGAGTCTCGATCCGAAACAATAGATAAAGGAACTCCATGTTTCGCAACTACTTCATCAATGTATAACTTTGCCATCTTCGTTAAAGGCACATCTTGTCGGGTAGCTAGAAAATGAGCACTCTTCGTCAATCTATCTACAATCACCCATATCATATCATTCCCTTTCGGCGTTCTAGGTAGCTTCGTTACAAAGTCCATGGTGATATGATCCCATTTCCACTCGGGAATGTCTAATTGATGCAACAAACCATACGGCTTTTGATGATCCGTTTTCACACGTGCACACATCAAACACTTTGCTACAAAATGAGCTACTTCTCCTTTAATATCCGGCCACCAATAAATCGGCTTCAAATCTGCATACATTTTGGTGACACCGGGATGAACCGAATATCTACTTCTATGTGCTTCCTCGAGGATCAATTCTCGGTTACCACCAAGCAATGGCACCCAAATTCGACCCTTGTATGTTTTGAACCCACGGCTATTTGTTTCCATCACAAGGCGTTTCTTCTTTCCAATACTCTCTTGATCAATATTCTCCTTCATTAATGCCCTCGCTTGTGCTTCTTTAATTCGATCAAGTAGCCCCAACTTGGCTTGAACTTGCATGCTCATCAACTTACAAGAAGAACTTTGCACCTTCCTACTTAGTGCATCCGCCACTACATTGGCTTTACCCGGATGGTATTTGATTTCACAATCATAATCCTTAAGTAATTCCATCCACCTTCTTTGTCTCACGTTCATCTCCTTTTGATTAAAGACATACTGCAAACTTTTATGATCGGTAAACAAGGTGCATTTTGTACCATAAAGGTAATGTCTCCACAATTTCAAAGCAAATACTACCGCCGCCAACTCAAGATCATGGGTAGGGTAATTCTTCTCATGTGGCTTCAACTGACGTGAAGCATAAGCAATCACCTTGTCCCTCTGCATAAGGACACAACCCAAACCCGTAATAGATGCATCACTATACACAACCAAATCATCGGTACCTTCAGGCAAGGCAAGTATAGGAGCTTCACACAACTTATTTTTCAATGTTTGAAATGCATTTTCCTGTTTATCGGCCCACTCAAACCTTACTCCTTTCTTCGTTAGTTCAGTCATAGGCTTGGCTATTCGGGAGAAATCCTGAATGAATCTTCTATAATATCCAGCCAAACCAAGAAAACTTTTAATCTCAGTAGGAGTCTTTGGCTGCTCCCAATTTGAAACAGCTTCAATCTTCGAAGGATCTACTTTAATACCTTCTGATGAAATGACATGACCAAGAAACTGCACTTCTCGAAGCCAAAACCCGCATTTAGAAAACTTGGCATATAACTTCTTCTCCCTCAATACTTCCAAAACTGCTTTCAAGTGCTCACGGTGCTCATCTTCTGACTTAGAATAGATCAAAATATCGTCAATAAACACAATAACAAAATGATCTAGAAAGGGACGGCATACCCGATTCATTAAGTCCATAAACGCGGCTGGAGCATTAGTCAACCCAAATGGCATGACCAAGAACTCATAATGCCCATATCTAGTCCGGAAAGCTGTCTTTGCTACATCCTCCTTCTTAACCTTCAATTGATGATAACTGGACCGCAAATCTATCTTTGAAAAATATGAAGCACCATGAAGTTGATCAAAGAGATCATCAATTCGTGGGAGAGGATATTTATTCTTAACCGTTCGCTTATTCAGCTCATGGTAGTCTATGCACATGCGCATAGATCCATCCTTCTTTTTAACAAAGAGAACCGGAGCTCCCCAAGGCGAGGAACTAGGTTGTATGAACCCTTTGTCAATTAATTCCTGAAGTTGGGACATTAACTCTTTCATTTCTGTAGGAGCTAATCGGTATGGTGCTTTTGCAACGGGTGTAGCACCGGGAATAAGATCTATCTGAAAAGTAACTTCACGATCGGGAGGAATACCGGGAAGATCATCGGGAAATACATCGGGAAACTCGGATACTACATCAACACTAGCAATAGAAGGCTTCTCCTTTCTTGCATCAATAACATAGGCCAAGAAATGACTCTTATTCTTCCTTATACACTTAATAGCCTTCATCATACTAATGATTTTCATCCCCCCTCTCTTCTTATCTCCATAAACCGTTACCACATTACCATCGGGTGAAGAAAACCGAATAATCTTTTGTGAACACAAAATACTAGCTTCATTTCTAGACAACCAATCCATACCAATCACTACATCAAAACCGGCTAAGGTAGTAGGCAATAAATGGACCGGAAACAAACGACCTTCAATCTCAATGTCACAATCATCATATCCCACACGTATATCACTAACCGTACCATTAGCAATCTCTACCTCTATCGAACAATCTAAAGGGGTAGTGACTCTTTCTAGCTTAGGAGCAAATAAAGTAGACACAAACGACCTATTTGCACCCGAATCAAATAAAACAGAGGCAGGTTTTGAATTAACAAGGAAAGTACCACTTACCACCTCGTCGTTGTTCTTAGCATCATCAACAGTCATCTGCAAGGCTCTCACTTTTGTTGCTGAAGTGGCTGCTTTCTTCCCGTCATTCTTCATTTGTGGACAATCGGCAATGAGGTGACCCATTTCTTGACACTTGTAGCAACGAGTCTTGTCCCTACATTCTGTTGCAAGATGTCCCGACTTCCCACACTTGTGACACCTTCTTGTCTTGTCGGAACATTGACCTTCATGAACATTCTTGCAAAAAGCACACCAAGAACCATTCTTCTTTTTATCTTTGTCACCACTTGAGCTAGAATTCCCACGGAACTTCTTATTATTATTGTTGTTGTTAGATGACCAATTAGACCTTCTTTTGAACCCTGCTTTCTTGTCATCAACCTTCTCCACAACTTTCTCGCTTTTGAAGTCATCATCCAACCTCTTTGACTCCTTAATAGCCGCCGACAAAGTCACATGTTGTCTACATAATCCACGATAACTAGCGGGGAGACCATCACAATAAGCCTCAATTTGGTCCTCCTGCCTTCGAACCAAGTGTCCGACAAACTTCAACTTCTCCATAAATGAATGTGCATATTCAGAAATTGCACCGGGTTTCGCAACCAATGATCTAAACTCCTTTTCAATCAATCTTAACTCACGAGTTCCCACATACTCCTCTAGAAATTTCTCCTTAAATGTACCCCAAGGCATAACTGCAAGTACCTCAGGAGCCATAGAAACTGTAGTAGCCCTCCACCAATTACGGGCATTCTTCTTCAACATCCTACTTGCACACAAAACCTTCATATCATCGGGACAATAGCATGAAGCAAACACTACCTCAATGTCCTCAATCCATTCCATAGCACTAACTGCATTTTGGGTACCATCAAACTCCTTGGCACCACACTTTTGAAAGCTTTCATATTTGAAGTTATTAACACGAGGTGCATTAACAACTCCAAGTCCTCCACCATTAACTCCATTAACACCCACGGCTGCTATGGATGGTGCACCACTTTGGGAGGGATTAGAGTAATTCCCTTCCGAACGTTCCCCCCTACTTCTCTCTGCATCTCTTTCGACTCTCATTTGAGCCAACTCTTCTTCGTTCCTCATCAAAAGAGCTCGAATAGCCCTCAATTCTTCATGTAGTTCTGCTTGGTTGGGAACCTGTTCAATTACCGGGTTTGCCCTATCTACTTCAGAGGCGGTTGGTGGATCACCAAGGCGTCGATTTTGTACACGGGGTGGCCTTTGCTCCACTTCATTTCCAGCCCCGTTCCCATTAGGAGGAACACCACCACCATTTCCTCCTCCTCTCTGGTTACTAGCTCTAGTGTTTGCCATTATCTCTACAAGGCAACGACGACGGTTAGCAAAAGTTAAAGAGTGACTACATATGTTAAGGCCATGCTACATATAACTACATTATCACACACAATAAACAAGCCTTAAATCACACTCTCACTCACTCCCCAACCCGTCTTAAAGCATTTCACTTCGTTGGCTAGGCATCCTACTTAAGCCTAACCTACTTCTCATCGGTCTAAGTCCAAAATCCTATGGCATAAGTCGAATTTTGGTTCACTTAAACCATTTCTCTGATACCAACTTGTAACACCCGATGTTTAAAAATATGGGTTTTCAAAAACTTTCACCTAACGGTGTCAAATTGCGGAAGAAAAGACTTTAAAAGTCAAAATCGATAAAAACTGTTCGGTTTCTACGTTTAGTTGGTGTTACATGCAATACCATCAAATAGTTTAAAATGAAAACCCAACGGTTTCCCAACACAAAACAACCGTTCAACAATACTACATAAATTCGACATCAAGTACGAAATGTAAATAAATGTCTAAAGAGACAATCGTCTATGGGTAGCTAAGTCCTTCTACATGCATCTACCCAACTCTCACTCTTATTCCTGCATCAACTAGTCCTTCAAGCTAAACCTGAGGGAACAACCACATTTAAGAAACAAGTGTTAGCTAACGAATTAGCTAAGTAAGATAACACTATGTATTTAAAGCATTTGCCCAATTAAAACATCCCTTCATTATTAGACAAGTTTATTTAGGCACAACACACATCACACGTTCACACATAACTGCATATCAACTTCATATCAATTAGGGTGAATCCCCCTAAATGTGCCTATTCTTCATTTTATTCACACATTATCACACATATCTTCGTTAACTGCATATAAGTGTAACATAAGTCACACCCGACTAGATGCTTCACCAAAAGGCGAGTCATAGTTCGTCGTTAAGGAATGGCAAGCCAATCCAAGAGTAATCCGTATGTGGAGGTTGGTCAAACCCCTCGTATTACTCGCCCTGCATTATAAAGACCATGTTGCAAGGAGCCACCCAAGCAACAACTACGTCAACGCACTTAGCCGGGCTAGGGCAAGTACGGGTTAAGCTTAACACTTTCCCTGCATTATATTTACGAGCTCGGTTTCACACATATGGTTAGGTAACACACATTCCTAATCCGTCACACACATATAGTCTAGGTAACACACATTCCTAGACATTCACACACTTTATCTTCATTACGTTTGGATCCTTAAACGTGCAAGTGACATGGCAACCTACTAAGTCTAGTGAGCTAGGTGTACAAGCCATGTAAGCATGCATATATCACACATCAACTTCATTTCTACATTTCATGCATAAAGAGATACTTCGTAATACTACATAAACTGCATAACAATACACTACATTAAGCAATACTTCATTTCACTACATTAGGGACTGCATTTCAGGTCTCATGGTCAACTACATAACCCATAATACCTCCCATGTAACCCCATATGCCCACATGCAATATAAAGATACCAAATGGAAGTATTTATGATTTGAAACCAGCTTTTCGTTGAATCCCCCAGCGTGTCAAAGTAGTGTATCTTACCTCGGCGTAGTCCACAACAATCAACAACTAGTTACAATGCAAGTAACTATGCTCGTCTACCTATAATTAATGAACAAGCATTAGAAAACTACATTCTCACGTTACTAAGGTCATAAACTAGACCCCACACACTTTAAAGACTCACTTTAGTTTCAGGTCTAATCTACGTGTCAAACGACGTTACGGTTCAAAATATAACATTTTCTGAAAACTGAGGAGTTGCGCCGCAACATAGAGTTGCGCCGCAGCCATCTTTCTGAATAGTTGCGCCGCAACCTATCTTTCAATAGTTGCGCCGCAACCTATCTTTCTGGAATTGAGTTGCGCCGCAACTCGTTGCGATTCTGCACAACATCAAACGATTTTACCCCAAACCAGATCCAAACCATTCCAAATCAATTCTCAGACCTTTGTACATCAAAATCCTTCATATTCAAATCCTTACAAAGCATTACAACCATCAATTACATCCTACATAACTTAAATCCATCAAAACCACCATTAATCTTCATTAAACGATCTCACCACAACCCTATAATTAATCCTAATGACTCATATAATCAAAAGGACCAAAAATCAATGATTTAATACCTGCTATACCTGTAGATAACAAATAGGATGCAAAACCCTTGACAATACACACTCGAATCACACGTAGGGAAGCTTTTCGGCTTGCAATTTGGTAGAAGAACTTGGTGGTGTGATTAGGGCTTGCTTAAAGAATGTGTTGGCTGCAAATAATGATCTAATGACACACTCAAAGACCCTAATCCCGTTTTGACTTTCCTCCTATGTCAAAACTAGTCCCTAAGCTTCCTAATGCTTCATTATTGGTCACAAACTACTCTATGGACCATATATAACATTAATACTTCTTTAGATGCCACTACATAGGCGTTTAACTACATTATATCCACACAAATCATGCATTAAACATTTTAGGCTTTCAAACCTCACACACAATCACACTTTAACTACATATAAACATTAAATCTAAAATAGACTTAATGACACACATAATGTTGACTTAACGGCATTAGTCAACTGTTAAATAAAAAGTTAAGGATGTTACATTAACTTTGGGTTCTTATGTTTTTATTAAACAACTTTTACACAGTTACGGTTTTACCTTCAAACATTTGATTTTGATTATTTTCATCCGTGTTTTTATATATAACTTCAGCGTTATGTCTTACGTTCATGTAACATTTAAAACATTAATATAGTTATTGTTTATGTTTTTATATATCTTATTATTATTTCATTTTTTTATTGTTATTGCTACATGTTTAGTTGTCCTTTTTAAAATTTCGGTTTGAATATTTGACATAAACTTGGGTTTAAAATATTGTCGTGTAAAAAACGTATTATATCCACGAACGCGTACAAAAACTAGTAGGCAACGCGCTGGTACAAAAACTAGTTATATTCTATTCATACCATTATCTATATGATTATATTTATATAAGGATGTCAGATATCTAAGCTTAGGTGTGGAACACTCACATACTAATTTTTTAAACCATAAAATTCATAGGGCCCAAACATTTATTCATTAAACTAGAAATATTAAAATATAAGTATGTGAGGGGTTCCACACCTAAACTTAGGTGCCGGACAACCTTATATTCACTTTTCTCTTTATATAATTATCAGTTGAGTTGTGTCAATGTGTCATTATCATCCTAATGTTGTATAGTCATAAGTTGAATTGTGCCTTAGAGGATCCACAACAACCGTTCAAATCATTTAAACTATTTAACGGGGGAATAATGTAACATCCGTGAATTTTGACCGTTTGACTTTACGTGCAATTTGACTAACAATTTAAGTTAATGAAATATTGGGTCGTTTTGTGATTAAATGACAATGTGGTATATTCGCCGGGTCGATAATACGTTTTAATCGGTGTTTAAATGCCTAACGTTTGTAATTTGGCTTGGGTAGAGAAGCGGGTCGGCCCGTGGGTAGTCCACGACCCACCAGCCACCCAAGACCCATGCTCCTCCTTATCCTTTCCTCCTCCCTTATCCCCCTCTCATTTTTCTATCTATCTATCTCTTTCTCTCAAAAACCAAAGCAAGACCATCTCCTCCTCTTCTCTCTACCATCTACTTAGTGTTTAGAAAGGATATAACACTAAAATCATCGCCATCTATACAACATTATCGTCATATCGAAGAATCAAAGGTGGGAGTTCTTGCATTGTGACCCATTTTGACCTAAAGTGGGTTTAGCTCGAAAAGGAAGTTTTGGTAAGTCAAATTCATCCCATTTACTTCTATTTATGTTTGTTTATGCATTTCTATTCATCTTGAACAATTGCAAGTCTTGAATCGAGTCAAAAGACGATTTAGGTCAAACTAGGGTTTCGTTTAGGGTTGGAGCGATTTGTTATGATTTTGATGTTTTGGGTCGAATTGGTGGATTGGGTTATGTTTATTTATGGTCAATGATGTTTAGTTATGCTTCATTTCAAGTTATAAGTTCCTACAAATCGATTTGGTTAGGTTTGGGTCGAGTTTTTAGGGTTTTGGCCTTGTTTTTCTTGCTGCTGGTGCAGCTGCTGTTGCTGGTCAGATTGGAGCCACTGCGGCGCAGTGGCTTGGGCCTAGCCCACTGCGGCGCAGTGGCTAGGGTCTGGTCTAGTTTGGTCAGCCCACTGCGGCGCAGTGAGCTTGGCTAAGGCTCACTGCGGCGCAGTGGTTAGATGCTGGAATTTATGCGCGCCGATTTTGAAACGTTAATAACTTTTGATCCGTAAGTCCAATCGAGTCATATGACCTATCGTTGGAATCGTAAGAGAGTCTAGTTTCTTGTAGTAACACTCATCTTGTATGATTCTTAATCCATTTCTAAAAATGTCGAGTCAAGCGTCTTGTTTCATATACGGTAAAGTTGTAAAGGCGTCTAGGGTTTTCGATTTGACCTAATTGTGCTAAACTTACTTGTTTAAGATTATATAGTTGACATTATGGTATTATGATGTATATGTATAGGTTGTGGCCGTGTGGATCCTAATACTCGCTATTAATCTCTTATTAACTCGACTTAAGCTTCTTTGCCGATCAAGGTGAGTTTCGTATCTCCCTACTCACTTGAGATCCGGGCTGAAAAGTGTAAACCTGGTGTGTTTGCTTGCATTTATTGATTGATTGATTGATTGATTGTTTTAGTTGTTGGATTGGTGTGATGGTTCCTTTCGTTTGATTGGTTAAATTGGTTTGAGTATTGAATTGTTGAGATGATTTTCACGTTCGAATGACTTAGTTCATATTTGTTAAGTATCTAGTAATAGTAGGATAAATGTACATACATGAAAGTCGGTTATGCCTTCGTCGGGTTTTAGA
>CM067168.1:142215812-142228596 GCA_034093135.1 Erigeron breviscapus
ACTGTTCACACGAGTTTGTCCAAACTCGTGTTACTGTTCACACGAGTTTGTCCAAACTCGTGGTACTGTTCACACGAGTTTGTCCAAACTCGTGGTACTGTTCACACGAGTTTGTCCAAACTCGTGGTACTGTTCACACGAGTTTGTCCAAACTCGTGGTACTGTTCACACGAGTTTGTCCAGATGTCTGGATAATCTCTGTAAAGTAACAGCCCTTTAATTGAGATGCATCGGACACAAATTGTGCACCAGAACGTGCACTTACAGTCTCCTTTCACATGCACTCAATACTTAGGTTTCGGTTTTTGGTTAATGATTTTAGTTGCAACAGATTTCATTTACTAGGTTCTCGAGGTAGAGATCTATACCTCGAGATGCCGCCCATATTATTCGATTATCAAGAGTCGTCTCGTTGATTGTAATCCGTAATCATCGTAGATGTATTGTAAACGGATTTATTCATTGTAATCATTCGACTAATGATAAAGGAATTCTTTCTATATCTCCTGTTCATAATTGTTAAATTCGTGTTCATATATGTTTGATTCATTCGATTACCTCAATCACGATTATGTTTGGATTCCGCACTTACATAGTCGTAGGAATCGCGAATCGATCGGTCTAAGGAACTTTCAATTGGTATCAGAGCAGGAGAGGCTTTATGTCTCTGATTCGTGGTTCGTTTTTGAGGTTTAAGGATGAAGAACAAGATCAGAGCTGCAAACACGTTTGGAAAAACACGCGTTTGGAAAACACGCGTTTGGGAAAACACGCGTTTGGGAAAACACGCGTTTGGAAAACACGCGTTTGGAAAACACGCGTTTGGTTTGGAGAACGTGTTTGAGATTAGTGTACCACGCGTTTGAGTTCAAGCACGTGTTACTGTAACACAAGCACGTGTTTACTGTAACACTAGCACGCGTTTGAGTCCAAGCACGTGTTTACTGTAACACTAGCACGCGTTTGATACCAAGCACGTGTTTACTGTAACACTAGCACGCGTTTGAGTCCAAGCACGTGTTTACTGTAACACAAGAACGTGTTTGAGTTGTCGAAATGGAATCGAGGTTCAAGTATGTTTCAGTGTGGAAGGATCACAGCAGAAGACAACGATACATTGAAGCATAGAAGACAGGGTTGTAAAAAAAAAAAAAAAAAAAAAAAAAAAAAAAAAAAAAAAAAAAAAAAAAAAGTATTTTGGCGGGAAAAATAATTTTTGTCCATGGTCTTAAAATGGCATGATTCATGGAGATTTGAAGTTTGGTAGCGTTCGAAAAATTTCGGTCCGTTTTTGTGCGATTTCGGCACGTTTTGGATGAAAATTTTCGGCAATTATCAAATTTTTCCCACAGCCTTAGAAATAAAAATTTACGTGAATACCAATGTTTCACGTAAATGTGTTTTTCCTAGGAAATTTGGAGGGAAAACGAATATACCCTGTTTGGCGAAGAGCTGCTGCTGTAATGAGCTCTAGGCCATTTTGAAGAACCTCTATGAATAGGAGATCCTGTAACCTAAGCTTATACTACCTTTCCAAGTTTTGCAGAGAAAAGGGGGGAGATACTTTTATCAACCAGATTTCTGAGCTGAACTGGTAATTGGTATATCACAGAAGGGCTAGATTTCAGAATTTTACAGAGAGAAAAGGGGGAGATAAAAAATTTCAGATTTCTGAGTAAAATTCTGTGCTACTTGAGAGACAAACCAAGATCTGTGTTTAGATGATGGTGTGCTTAATGTGAAATATGCTCAAGTATCAAATAGATGGCAGTTGTGGAAACTTTGTCGAAATATTAAGAGCAACGAAGTTGGTCATCTGTTGTTAAGTAATTGAAGATTGAACCTATTTATATTCCAAGAATAGAGATGATTATCAGGCGATCATTTATTGTGATTGCGAGAGATAAAGATCTTTATATTATGGCGGCGTATACAACTGAAGAGGAGATCTGATTAGAACGACTTCGAGTGATTGGTGGATTGTGAAGATACAAGACAGAGTCAGACACTGCTAGTTGAGACAGGATTTATGGTACTGCAGTTTGTGATTCAAGCTACAAAGTTTCTTATTTTTGTGAGAGCTGATTGATTTGATGCTGATTGTTGGAAATTCAACTTCTCTATTATATGCCGGTTAAGCAAGTCGAGGAATGTCTCGAGCAAAGTTCCAAGCAGGAAGAAGATTGCATATGTTTAATTCGGAGATGGCTACTGTTGAGGGGGAGAACAACAATGAGATGTGTTAGGTTAGTTGGTTGTCACAGAGATACAGAGATTTTGGAGTTTGAAGATCAGAGTGTTGTGTCAGAAGATCGAGTCTCAACAAAAGAAGACCCGGTATCATTAGTTAAGGGGGAGTTTGCTTTTGCAGGTTTTCGATTGCTAATGATTATCGGTGAATGAATTGAGTGCATCGGTCAAGGGGGGGACTGTAAGTGCACGTTCTGGTGCACAATTTGTGTCCGATGCATCTCAATTAAAGGGCTGTTACTTTACAGAGATTATCCAGACATCTGGACAAACTCGTGTGAACAGTACCACGAGTTTGGACAAACTCGTGTGAACAGTACCACGAGTTTGGACAAACTCGTGTGAACAGTACACGAGTTTGGACAAACTCGTGTGAACAGTAACACGAGTTTGACTAAACACGTGTTACTGTAGCACGTGTTTGGAAGCCCACGAGTTTTGAAGCCCAGCCCGTTTTGTAGCCTATAAATAGAGATCTTAGGTTTCGATTTTAGGTTAATGATTTTAGTTGCAACAGATGTCATTCACTAGGTTCTCGAGGTAGAGATCTATACCTCGAGATGCCGCCCATATTATTCGATTATCAAGAGTCGTCTCGTTGATTGTAATCCGTAATCATCGTAGATGTATTGTATACGGATTTATTCATTGTAATCATTCGACTAATGATAAAGGAATTCTTTCTATATCTCCTGTTCATATTTGTTAAATTCGTGTTCATATATGTTTGTTTCATTCGATTACCTCAATCACGATTATGTTTGGATTCCGCACTTACATAGTCGTAGGAATCGCGAATCGATCGATCACAGGAACTTTCAAATCGACATACAATTAACGAGTCAAGTTAAGTCAAAATTCACGAATGTTACAGAAGAAGCGAAATATGACGAAGAATTTTTTGAAGGAAGGTATCGTATGCCTAAACGTTTATTTTTGAAATCACGCATGATATTGAGTCTAGATAAGAGTAATTTCAAGAGGGTCACGATGCTCGATTCGCAAAAAGTTTTACCGTCATACAAAAATGTATGTCTACCATTAAACAGCTCGCAACCAGTAATCCACTGGATGAATACGACGAGAATTTAGAAATGGCACAAAGAACGTCACGTGAATGCCTTCAGTATTTTTGTGACGCTATTGTTAAGATATATGTTGCAGATTACCTACGTAAGCCAACAACCCATGATATTTTATGTTTGTATGAGGCACACAAAGAGAGACATCACCTTTCCAGTATGATCAATAACCTAGATTGTACACATTTGGCTTGGAAAATGTGTCCAAACGAGTGGACTAGTTTACGACTCATCATTTTTACCATTAATTCCTTGAACACCTCATTCACACTTAATTATTGAATTTGTTCCTGCAAAGATGACTGGCCAAGGACTAGTCCAGAGATAAGTCCCATCTTATGGTCACTACAAATAATATTGCAAATTAAAAAATTTGTCACGCTTTTATGTGTGTAAAAATATGGAGAACTAAAAGTGTGTAGAAATTAATTCACACTTAAAATTGTGGTATTCTAAAAGTTCACACTTTTTAGTGTGGATTTTCATATTTTAATGTCACACTATATTTGTCCACGCCACATATTTAGTTAGTGTGGACAAATGTGGTGTGACAAATTAAATATGAAAGTTCACACTCTTTTAGAATACCACAATAAGTGTGGATTATTTCTACACACTTTTAGTTCTTCATATTTTTACACACATAAAAGCGTGACAAATTTTTTAATTTGTCCACACTAATTAAAAGTGTGAACAAATGCAACATTATTTGTAGTGGGTGTTTGACTCGTCCCTGAAAAAAACAAATTGGAAACGAGTGGAAAGATAAGGCATATGTAACACCCCAAGCCGAGGCTCGGAATATCACGAAAATCACATAGCACCAGGTGGAATTACAATAGAACAACTAAATGCAATTAAAGGATTCAGTGAATCCATACAATAAGGGGAACAAGTCTCAAAATACAACAGGAGCGAGTAAACATCAAGATTACAACCGACAACAAAAGAAGGCTATCAATCCTAAATACAATGCAACATAAGGCAAATGGATCCTTGATCCATATCAGTCCAGTCCGGGTCAACAGTAAGCAAACAATCAACCTCCACGTCCTGAATAACCTGGTTACCTGAAAAGTGTACTAAGCATAGTCAACACAAGGTTGGTGAGTTCGTAGTAATGGTTCGTAACGAACCAACATCAATAATCACAATATAAGAATAGAGGCTAGACATGACTTACAGCGAGCCTCTAAGCAACACAATATCGTCCAACAACAAGATTACACAAAAGAAATGAGAGTGTAATGAGGATGCACAAATGATGTATGTATCAATGCAAGTGTCAAATGTATGAATAAGCAAATATGCCTATCCCAAGCGTGACCTTCAATCACGTATGCAACGATACCCTTCTGCCATCGCAATGGACAAGGCTGTATCTCAAAAACATCGAGATATATATGTCTATATACTCGGGGTCAGGTCTACATCCAAAATGGGTGCATACATCTATGCACCAGGATGCCGGCAAATCCCCTGCCGAGGGTCCAACAATAATGTATGCAATGCTTACAATCAAATGTAAATGCATAAATCATAAACCAACGATCGATATGCGATGAATATGAATCAATAATCAATATTCGCCAAACCTGAGCCATCAATCAATGATCGTCAATCATAAACCAATAATCACCATTCATCAACATCAGCCATTAATACTTAACCAAAATATTAACCAAGTCAATCAACATATGATGAACCATAAACTAATAATCACTAATCGTCAATCTTAACCCACTAATCAACATTCGACAACCGTAAGCCACCAACCACAACTTAAACCAACTATACGTACATATACTTCAGAGGATTCTACTTCCTTCGAGTCTCAGATGCTTATATATAGGGTCACCCGCAGCCTTCCCACCACATCTAAAACCCGACGAAGGCATAACCGACTTTCATGTATGTACATTTATCCTACTATTACTAGATACTTAACAAATATGAACTAAGTCATTCGAACGTGAAAATCATCTCAACAATTCAATACTCAAACCAATTTAACCAATCAAACGAAAGGAACCATCACACCAATCCAACAACTAAAACAATCAATCAATCAATCAATCAATCAATAAATGCAAGTAAACACACCAGGTTTACACTTTTCAGCCCGGATCTCAAGTGAGTAGGGAGATACGAAACTCACATTGATCGGCAAAGAAGCTTAAGTCGAGTTAATAAGAGATTAATAGCGAGTATTAGGATCCACACGGCCACAACCTATACATATACATCATAATACCATAATGTCAACTATATAATCTTAAACAAGTAAGTTTAGCACAATTAGGTCAAATCGCAAACCCTAGACGCCTTTACAACTTTACCGTATATGAAACAAGACGCTTTGACTCGACATTTTTAGAAATGATTAAGAATCATACAAGATGAGTGTTACTACAAGAAACTAGACTCTCTTACGATTCCAACGATAGGTCATATGACTCGATTGGACTTACGGATCAAAAGTTATTAACGTTTCAAAATCGGCGCGCATAAATTCCAGCATCTAACCACTGCGCCGCAGTGAGCCTTAGCCAAGCTCACTGCGCCGCAGTGGGCTGACCCAAACTAGACCAGACCCTAGCCACTGCGCCGCAGTGGGCTAGGCCCAAGCCACTGCGCCGCAGTGGCTCCAATCTGACCAGCAACAGCAGCTGCACCAGCAGCAAGAAAAACAAGGCCAAAACCCTAAAAACTCGACCCAAACCTAACCAAATCGATTTGTAGGAACTTATAACTTGAAATGAAGCATAACTAAACATCATTGACCATAAATAAACATAACCCAATCCACCAATTCGACCCAAAACATCAAAATCATAACAAATCGCTCCAACCCTAAACGAAACCCTAATTTGACCCAAATCGTCTTTTGACTCGATTCGAGACTTGCAATTGGTCAAGATGACTAGAAATGCATAAACAAACATAAATAGAAGTAAATGGGATGAATTTGACTTACCAAAACTTCCTTTCCGAGCTAAACCCACTTTAGGTCAAAATGGGTCACAATGCAAGAACTCCCACCTTTGATTCTTCGATATGACGATAATGTTGTATAGATGGCGATGATTTTAGTGTTATATCCTTTCTAAACACTAAGTAGATGGTAGAGAGAAGAGGAGGAGATGGTCTTGCTTTGGTTTTTGAGAGAAAGAGATAGATAGATAGAAAAATGAGAGGGGGATAAGGGAGGAGGAAAGGATAAGGAGGAGCATGGGTCTTGGGTGGCTGGTGGGTCGTGGACTACCCACGGGCCGACCCGCTTCTCTGCCCAAGCCAAATTACAAACGTTAGGCATTTAAACACCGATTAAAACGTATTATCGACCCGGCGAATATACCACGTTGTCATTTAATCACAAAACGACCCAACTATTTCATTAACTTAAATTGTTAGTCAAATTGCACGTAAAGTCAAATGGTCAAAATTCACGGATGTTACATTATTCCCCCGTTGAAAGAATTTCGTCCCGAAATTCAACAAAACCCTAATTAGCAAATAAATGCGGATACTTAGACTTCATGTAATCCTTTCGCTCCCAACTGAACTCGGCTCCACGCCTAGCGTTTCCACCTAACCCTATCAATCGTGTAGAGCTTAATCTTGAGTTTCTTGACTCGGCGGTCCAAGATCTCTACCGGTTCTTCAATAAAATTCAAATTCGAATCAACCCTAATCTCGTCCCTAGGCACATGATATGTAGGGTCCGCCAAACACTCGCGTAGGTTGTAAATATGAAACACATCATGTACACCGCTAAGCTCTTGTGGTAATTCTATTCGATAAGCAACTTTTCCAACCCTCTTCGAGGATCTTGAAAGAACAGTTATACCTCGGCCCGAGGTTGCCTCGCTTCACGAATCGGATGACGCCTATCCACTGTGATACTTTCAAACGTACAAAGTCACCCACTTTCAACTCTAACGGTCTCAGCCTCACATCGGCATACTCCTTACTTAGCATGTGAGCTGGCTGGGCTATCCTCTTAGCTTGAGAAGTTGCTCTTGTCGTTCTTATTAGAAATCCTGACCCGTTACTTTGGCTTTCCTTGCTTCTTGGTTCGTCCCAGTGGAGAATAACATCTCTACTGCTTAGTGTTTCGGTTAGTGACATTCGAATACTCGCTTAACAACCGTCGTTGTACAGGATTGCCGTCATGGTTATAAGTACATTATCTTTGATCAAGTCTCAAGTCGGTTTGAGTGCCCGTCGTTCATTGGATGGCTCCCTGAATTGGAGTTAAGCGACTTCCTTTATCTGGAAGGACAGAAATCGAATCTTCGTGCACCTAACCCATTTATCCTTCATACTAATGTGCCAGGTTGTCACATTTTACCGACTTCGCCGTATCGTGATCATTTCTTGTCGTCGGCAACTTCATGGCGAAGTCCATTCCAATTCGTTTTTCTTCCAATCTCTCCCGTCTTTCACTACATGCTTACTCACGTCTCAGAAGTCTATAAGGGCTTTGACTACGCGCGCGATGTTGGGAAGTTGAGCATAAACGAAATTTAAGTTATCGAGATGGGACAAGCCCGGTAAGTCACCCGGAAAGTCCTCGGGAGACTCAAGATTAACAAGGATGACGTTAGCTTTCAGATTCTTGAGACGGTAGCTCTAAGGACGCCTAAGTTGGAAGACTTACACGGAACCCTAAGAATCCTACCGTTAGATATTTTACACTAGTAACCCTACTACGCAACTTTAGAACTGCCTTACCCGGTGGCATCCAGATTACACTCACTTTTTCGCCAAGAATCTTTAGATCATAGGCACCAAGTAAATGAGGAGTTTTGTCGTCTTTTAGAGTCGAGATAGATACACGGGGTATTTGAATAAATTTAGTTAGTGAGTCGCTAAACAGTCAAAATTGCAAACGTATAATTCCAAAACACACGAACGAATGTAACTCAAAGGAGTAACGTTAGAATAAACGAGATTCATAGTCGGTTTCGATATCGAATAGTGTCGTAACATAACAATCATTAGGAGGAATGTACCTTAACCAACGTTAGGATCACTTTGGTCTCCTCTGCCATTCTCTGCAAAAGCTCAGCTACGAAGTTGAACTTGATGGTCTTGCTGGCCACGGCTTTGGTTATAAATGACTATTTGTAGTTGATTACGAGGAATGGCCACTTCAACTTGTTGTCCGATCCATTGCGGACAATTATTTCGGTAGTGATCAGGGCTTCCACATTTAAAGCACGTACTCCATGGAAAGTTGCCTTGGGGATGAATGGTTTGAAGGGGTACTACATTCAATGGTGCCACTATCGGTGCTCTACAATTCCCAGCTAAGTGCCCGCGCCGATTACAATTAAAGCAAGTCCCACATTGGTTAGTGGGAGAGTGATGGCGATTACACCTTCCACACAAGGGGTGAGATCCTAAGTAAGTTTTCCTTGCCGGTTCTGCTACTTCAACTTGTTGTCCGATCCATTTCGGACAATCTTTCACGTAGTGTGCACGACTACCACATCCAAAACACTCGCCTCTTTGTTGATTACCTTGGGGAGGGACGACATGAATAGGAGTCACGTTCGTTGGGCCCGTTCTCGGGGCTCTACAATTCTTGGACATGTGGCCAACTTGGTTGCAATTAAAACACGCCCTGCATTGAACGTCGGTGGTGTGGTGATTGTTGCATCTTTCACATAACGGATGAGGTCCAACATAAGCTTTCCTCACCGGGCCCATCGCCGCCCTGAATCTACCCTTATTATGACCATTGGGGTCACACCTGCCCGCTTTCCTTGCCTCACTAGGTTCTCCGATTTCTTTCCTTTTTGATGAGGCTCTACCCGACACCTTCTCGTCACCCATATTTACTCTAGTTCCACGCGTCTCATTGTTTCCTTGGAGGCTTGCCGTGACTTGGGCTACGATAGTGGGTATGGCATTTACCACCGCTTGGGCAATCACGGTTGCTAAATCCGGCTCATCGCTATGGCTAGTCGTATTCCTTCTTGATCTCACCATTTTCTACAAGGTAGGTAACGCGTTGACCCGAAAGTTAGCCTCACAATGCTCACATATTAGTCACACAAGTAGTTAATGCTCTCATACCATATAACATACTCATTTCATGTTATTATACTAAGGTAAGAGTGTTAGAATCCTATGAAATTGTTATTCATTATTTTATCATGTTAAGTTCATTACCATTGGTTACCTTTAATTCATGTGATCATGTCAATACATCATACAATAAAACTAACTTGTTAACTTCATTCTTACAATCGCCCGTCTACTAATACCTTTTACACGTGCATTACCAGTTATCCCCTAACCCGCATGCAATCAAGTTTAACTATGCCTCATACGTTTTTAAGTTCACATACCATTAAGCAACATATCCCTATTGTTCACCGATTACGATTAACATTATTAGTGTTGGAAAATCATTCGTTTATAATACATATGAGTTAGGATGTTTACAACCTCGATACTCTCTTAGGGTGCATATCAACATATCTATCACGTCGTATCCTAACCGTTTATCAACACGTTTAAGTCAAATTACAACAAAAGCATTTACGATTTCAACTTGACCACTACGGGCCATACATACATACATACACATCACACATGCATAACATATATGTTACTAAATCATACTAGTCAACATGTCATTCCACCACTAAATCCAATAATAGTAGTAGTTCTAGAGTTTATGACCCGGGGTTAGCTTCACAGTTTTTTTTTTTTCTCATGTTAACCGCCTTATTAGTTAGTGTTTTAACGCCGACACACTACACATGTTCTATGTTTCTTACTAAGGCCAACACATACTTATTCTCAATTAACTGTCATATATCATGTTATCATACCACATACCCTACGTGTTTCACATTACTACACTAAGGACAGTATATCAAAGTTCTCAATTAATCGTTGTCTATCATTTTCTCGTGCTAAGTTCACAACAATTTACCATCGTCAAAACCAATTACTCGAATTAAACACATCTCATTACAAGCAACTAAAACAAGTCACTAACACGAGTGATTTAAAGTATAATCCGAATTCGATATGCTCTCTAGTTATTGACCAGGTATGTATACAGGGTGTACCAACGGCTAACCCTCCACCTAATCAACTCCCATTAAGCATATCGGTTCCTTATTATACTCTAAGCCAAGCATGCGCAATCCATGATGTTATTAGCCTGTTATAATATTGGGTGACCATAAAAGAGTTGATCGGGTTCTTTTAGGGTTGCCACAATATTATACTAAGTTAATAACATAACTTCATTTTGCTCTAAATCATCAAACTAGCACCAATCAATAACGACAATCCATATTAATGACAATCAAATTCAATCAAAGCACACATTAACCACATTGTATCCATTCCACATTCATCACGTTGAATTCAAGCCATCACATAAGTGGTCTTAACTACGAACTCACAAAGGGATTCACATAATTCACATTGCACACGAATTTCCTAACCATGCATGCTATATGAAGAGTTTTAACTTAAGCCGTAGTCTAGGTCAATCCGCCTAATTCTCTACGACCTGCATGGGCCACCATTCTGTAACACCCCAAGCCGAGGCTCGGAATATCACGGAATCACATAGCACCAGGTGGAATTACAATAGAACAAACTAAATGCAATTAGAGGATTCAGTGAATCCATACAAAAGGGGAACAAGTCTCAAAATACAACAAGGAGCGAGTAAACATCAAGATTACAAACGACAACAAAGAAGGCTATCAATCCTAAATACAATGCAACATAAGGCAAATGGATCCTTGATCCATATCAGTCCAGTCCGGGTTCAACAGTAAGCAAACAATCAACCTCCACGTCCTGAATAACCTGGTTACCTGAAAAGTGTACTAAGCATAGTCAACACAAGGTTGGTGAGTTTAGTAATGGTTCGTAACGAACCAACATCAATAATCACAATATAAGAATAGAGGCTAGACATGACTTACAGCGAGCCTCTAAGCAACACAATATCGTCCAACAACAAGATTACCCAAAAGAAATGAGAGTGTAATGAGGATGCACAAATGATGTATGTATCAATGCAAGTGCCAAATGTATGAATAAGCAAATATGCCTATCCCAAGCGTGACCTTCAATCACGTATGCAACGATACCCTTCTGCCATCGCCATGGACAAGGCTGTATCTCAAAAACATCGAGATATATATGTCTATATACTCGGGGTCAGGTCTACATCCAAAATGGGTGCATACATCTATGCACCAGGATGCCGGCAAATCCCCTGCCGAGGGTCCAACAATAATGTATGCAATGCTTACAATCAAATGTAAATGCATAAATCATAAACCAACGATCGATATGCGATGAATATGAATCAATAATCAATATTCGCCAAACCTGAGCCATCAATCAATGATCGTCAATCATAAACCAATAATCACCATTCATCAACATCAGCCATTAATACTTAACCAAAATATTAACCAAGTCAATCAACATATGATGAACCATAAACTAATAATCACTAATCGTCAATCTTAACCCACTAATCAACATTCGACAACCGTAAGCCACCAACCACAACTTAAACCAACTATACGTACATATACTTCAGAGGATTCTACTTCCTTCGAGTTTCAGATGCTTATATATAGGGTCACCCGCAGCCTTCCCACCACATCTAAAACCCGACGAAGGCATAACCGACTTTCATGTATGTACATTTATCCTACTATTACTAGATACTTAACAAATATGAACTAAGTCATTCGAACGTGAAAATCATCTCAACAATTCAATACTCAAACCAATTTAACCAATCAAACGAAAGGAACCATCACACCAATCCAACAACTAAAACAATCAATCAATCAATCAATCAATAAATGCAAGTAAACACACCAGGTTTACACTTTTCAGCCCGGATCTCAAGTGAGTAGGGAGATACGAAACTCACCTTGATCGGCAAAGAAGCTTAAGTCGAGTTAATAAGAGATTAATAGCGAGTATTAGGATCCACGGCCACAACCTATACATATACATCATAATACCATAATGTCAACTATATAATCTTAAACAAGTAAGTTTAGCACAATTAGGTCAAATCGCAAACCCTAGACGCCTTTACAACTTTACCGTATATGAAACAAGACGCTTTGACTCGACATTTTTAGAAATGGATTAAGAATCATACAAGATGAGTGTTACTACAAGAAACTAGACTCTCTTACGATTCCAACGATAGGTCATATGACTCGATTGGACTTACGGATCAAAAGTTATTAACGTTTCAAAATCGGCGCGCATAAATTCCAGCATCTAACCACTGCGCCGCAGTGAGCCTTAGCCAAGCTCACTGCGCCGCAGTGGGCTGACCCAACAAGACCAGACCCTAGCCACTGCGCCGCAGTGGGCTAGGCCCAAGCCACTGCGCCGCAGTGGCTCCATCTGGACCAGAACAGCAGCAT
>CM067168.1:142229596-142250484 GCA_034093135.1 Erigeron breviscapus
AGTCATTTAAATCATGATTTGCATCATGAAATTCTTCATTTGAAGGCATTTCTTGAAGTACTGGTTCAGTTTGGAATTCTTCATAAGAAGACATTTCTGGTATATGCTCAACTGACACTGATACTGGGGGAGTGGTACGAACATCTGATCCAATATTAATTTCAGAGGGTAGTTTGAAAATAATAGAAGGATAAAATGGAGTACCACTGGAGCGTTTCTTTTTCTGAACAGGTTCCAGATCAGGATGACTGGAAACTGTGTCTTTTGAATCTTCTTTATTATAGTTGATAGGATCAGATTCACAAAAGACAATTGGAGTTACTGGGGGAGTGTCAAGGGCTGGCTTCTTGTTGATTGCAAGCATTTGATTCATCAAATGTGACATGAATTGACTCATGGACCTTCTCCAGTCTTTTGTTGTAGACTCTGAAGGCCTTGCGAATGGCTGAATAGCCTAAGAAATACCCTTCATCAGCTTTGGCATCAAATTTGCCTAACTGACTGGAGTCGTTCAGGATGTAAACTGGACATCCAAAAACGTGAAAATAACCAATATTTGGTTTTCTATTTCTTAAGACTTCATAGGCTGTCTTTTTGTGTCGATTCACATACACTGACCGGTTCTGGGTGTGGCAAGCAGTAGCAATTGCTTCAGCCCAGAAACTGGTAGACAGACCAGATTCAGCAAGCATACTCCTGGCAGCTTCTATCAACGTTCGATTCTTCCTTTCCACCACTCCATTCTGTTCTGGAGAGCGGGCTGATGAGAAGTTATGGGAGATGCCAGTGTCAGTACAGAATGACTCCAGAGTTGCATTCTGGAATTCTTTTCCATTGTCACTTCTTAACTGACACACCTTTCGACTGTACTTGAGCTCAATTTGCTTGATAAGACTGATGATTTCAGCAGCAGCTTCACTTTTAGACCTCAGAAAGATCACCCAACAATATCTGGAGAATTCATCTACGATCACCAGGGTGTATCTTTTACCAGCACGAGTCTGAACGTTCACTGGACCAAAGAGGTCCATATAAAGCATATGAAGAGGTTCAGATATGCTGAAATTCTGTCTGGTCTTGAAACTGGTACGTTTCTGCTTACCCATCTTACATCTTGGACATGGCCTTTCCTTTTTGAAGGAAACTGAAGGTATCCCATCTGCAAGTTGTTTTCTGGACAACTTATTAATATTCTTGAAATTTAAATGGGATAACCTTTTGTGCCATAACCAGTTTGTGTCTTCATCAGCTTGAATATAGAAACACTGCTCTGAAGGAGAGCTTTCCATATCCATCACGTACACATTCCCTTTTCTGGGAGCAATCAACACTACCTTCCAGTCCTTGTTGAATACGATACCCTGAGCAATATTGAATAGAACTTGATAGCCATCATCACACAGTTGGCTTACACTGATCAGGTATATTTCAAACCATTCACAAATGCAACACGTCTGAACTTGACTTGTCCATTGATCAGAACACCGTATCCCTCAGTCTTTCCACAACCATCATTTCCAAAAGTAATGGAGGGTCCATCAGAAATGGTGAACTCCTCCAGCAGGGTCTTAAATCCGGTCATCGTCCTGCCAGCAGCACTGTCAAGATACCAGATATATTTCTTTTGATCGCCCTGCACACACACCAGATATTATCAGTTAGATTTGGGAACCCATCGACTGATGGGTTCGCTGGACCCTCCCTTATAGGTCCCTGGGGCAATCTGGTTTAGTTCACTTTCTTCAACAGTGGTCTTAGTTGAAAAAGACCACTGGGGTTGATAGTTTTGAAACCTTTTTCTTTTTCTCAAACTGGAGAAATAGATTTAACTTTCTTTGCAAAAGGTTTTGTATTTTGTCTAGGGCCAGATGAAGTACCCTCAATAAAGTTTATCTTGCATTAAAACTTTGAAATTGACGAGTCAGTATTTGAATCTGGCTCTCTAACCTGGACAAAACATTTTCATCAGATGATACCTTAGCCTTTCCAGTCCTAGGCTTAGGTAGGGGATTGGTCTGAGGCAAAGGTTTATTCCGATAAACCTCTTTAACTGGAGCAGTCATCTGGAATGCTCCAGTCTTAACCTCTGGGGATTGAACTGGGAAAATATTGGCCTTGGGAGTTACAGGCTCATCATAAACAGTGGTGGGCCTGAACCCCTCTGGTAATCGATCGATTACTAGTATTAATGATGCTACATGAGTATTTCCATCTAAATATGCACGTTTTTGAGCAGGAAATTGATTTACTCCAGCATCATATGGCTTTCTGGTTTCTAGCCATGATTTAATCACCAGTTTTTCTTTCTCTAAAATGACTTCAAGATCTTGTTTTTCTTGAATCAATTGTTCAGTTACCAGAACCTGGGCTTGAAATGCCAGTTCAATGTCTTGAAGTTCTTTTAATTTTGATTTTAAGACAGTTATTTCAGAAAATCTGTTTCTAGACCATTTACACAATCAGATCTAACAGTTCTACAAATATCAAATCAGAATTAAGAGCTTCAGCAATGTCCAGTTTTAATTCTTGGTCAGTTGCAGTATCATAATCACTAACCTTTTTAATAACTATGTCCACCCATCGTCCAGATGTGACATCTTCCTTCACCAGGTGCTCTTCGTCTGCCAGAGCCATGTAACAACAATCTCTTTCTTCTTCTTCATCAGCAGATGATTCATCAGAAGGAACCCACTTCTCTTTAGTTGTTGCGATCATGCACTTATTATTGTTTTCCATTTGTTGTGCCATGAGAGCAATCTGGGCCTTAAGCTTTTTATATTTCAATTTATAGCTATCATCAGGCTTATTATTTGAAGAGAATGGACCAGGCTTGGATACAAACTGGCTGGACCTGCAATCTTTCATGAAATGACCCTTTTTGCCACACTTAAAGCATGTCAAATTGGTCTTATCAGTTGAAGAACTGGATGCAAATTGTCCAGATGGCCTATTTGCTCTTGCTTTGAAACGGTTAAACGTTTTAGCAATCATTGCAATAAGGTCATCATCATCAGTTTCATCATAACAGTCTGGAGAGATTTGACTGGACTCTCCAGAATCCATGAGTTCAGACACCATCTTCTTTATAGAAAATACATTCTCAGAAGATATCAGTGCTGTACTTTGTGGTTCAGTATGACTAACCACATTAGGACTACTGGAGGCATGGTTATAAGCATCTTGTTCTGCCACCACTCTCTGATCTTGATTTTCTTCAGTGTACCTGAAAGCTCCATATAAAGTTGAGAGAGTGTGTGTGTGCAAAGTTTTACCTTGTCGTAAGACCAGGATCATGTGAGACCATTTGGTGGGCAGAATATCACAAAATTTCTCCAGAAGTATATCCTTGTCCTTCTCAACCCCAAGACCTCTCAACTGGTTTATGATACTCATAAATCTGGTGTAAGTACCAGTGAGAGACTCATTAGGCTGAGCAAAAAATGACTCATACCTCTTGTTTAAGGAGACCTTTCTGGTGACAATGGTGTCATCTCCTCCTTCATGCTGGTTTAAAAGTTCATCCCACATGGTTTTAGCACTAGGGAAAAGAACTAGTGTGGGAATTAGGGTTTCGACGCGCCCCCCACCCCCCCCAAAAACCCCAAATGGCCCCGAGGATCATGTTTTTGAGAAGGGTGTCTAGATTCACCAATCTCCTCTCCTCTTCAGACCAATGTTCCTCCCTCTTTTCCCTTCATCTTCTAGATCCAGAAGGATCAAGAAGGGGATTGAGAGGTGATGTAGGGACATAAGGACCTTCATTTAAGATTTTCATCATATTCCTCTCAATACCAGTGATATGCAATATCATCCTAGCCTTCCACGTACCAAACTCATCACTGTTCCACTGAATTTAGGAACAGGATTATTTGAATAGTGCACATGCACGTGTGGAGAAGCAGGAGTAGGAGGAGGAGGTGGTGGATTAGTGTTATTAATAATAGGTGGTTCATTATTTTGATCATTAACATTAACATTAGGATCGGGACCAAAATTAAAACTTCCTTGTGTATTTTCTAGGTTGGCCATCAAAGAAACAGATCTAGGCAATGTTTAGCCTTCTGCTCTGATACCAAATGTGAGTCCCTGAAATACGATGGTTAACCTAGAAGTGTAAAATACAACAAGTCTAATAATCACTAGAATGGACTAGTATTACTTGTAAATAAATGCAAGAATATATAAACAAAGTAATACAAGACTTAAAGCAATAAACAAGTAAAGTGGAACATTATGTATTTTTCAATGGTGTATTTTATTTATGATGTTAAATAAAATACAAGGTTGTGCGGAATCAAGATAATACAAATAAGTATGTATCCTAACAACCTATGAATTACAAATGATCTATATTTGTCAAATAACTCTTTTGGATCGAGATACTTAAAGTTGTGAAGTATCCCAGTTTAAGATCGAGAGTATTTAGACAAATTCACTCTAATGCAAAATGTATGCTTAAAAGTAATTTTCTCAAGGAAATGACTTTGTATTTATAGGCAACAAAATTCACCAGTGAATTTTGTGCCGAACAAATATGGTTGCATGCATTTAATGATCCGACAAGAACATTAAATGCATTGGTTAATGGTACAAGGATAAAGTCATATCGATATGATTTTATTCTTTTAACCAACCACCTTTACACGCATAAACTTTGGTAAAGAACAAGTGGATTGTTCTTTGGAAAGTGTGTAAAGGCAAAAGTCAATTACTCGATATCAGTGTTCAGACTTGTAAGGTCTAAAACACTGACAATCCTCCAGTGTACAGATCTGGTAAGACTTCCAGTGGACTCCGCCATTTGTCAGTCTTCTTTCTTCAGACTTCAGTCTTTGACTTCAGTGAGAATGTCTTCAGTAGAATAGATCTGGACTGGGGTTAAGTCCAGTGAGCTAATCTGGAGAATACTCCAGATTTCCTATACAAGTATTTGCTCACTGGTCTTCCATTATTTCTGGACAAATCTTCAGAGGGACTCCAGATTCCAAGTCTGGAGTAGGTCCAGTAGAACACGTTTCTGGACAGATCTTCAGTAAGGCTCCAGTAGTCGAGTCTGGAGCGAGTCCAGTAAATCTGGACCTAACAGTGAGAGAAATGGAAGAGTTTGTGATTGGGTGGATGAGGAATGGATAGGGTTGGGTCCTTAGTTGGGCCATGGGTTGGGTAGGTGGGTTGTGAGTTGACACATGGGTTGACCCGTCACCTTTACTAGCTTATCTAATCGTTAACTCGTATTCGTTTAATATCGTGTCACCAAATAAGTGGCCAATCGACCCGTTTAACACATATCACGTCATATAATCATATAAAAGCTTTCCATTATATTACTAATCATAATTGTTAGTCAAATTACATATAAAGTCAAACGGGTCAAAATCACGGTTGTTACACATTCAATTCCACTTTTTTTCTTGAATCTCTTCAAATTATTCCCCACACACATTCCCATTTTCAAACTCAATCATAAAACTTTACATATACGAATTACCCTCTAAATAAAACACCGATTGGCTTAAAAAAGGGGGTGGCTGCGATAGATAAAGATCTAGGTAAGAAGAAGTGTTTCGAAGACTAATGTTGAGAAAGAGATCAGAATGTTTGATGGTTCGTTAAAAATCACTTCCTTTCCTTTCCTTTATGTGTTCAAACTCCATCGGCACACAAACACAAGTATTCTTTAACTTTTGCTATATTATCTATAATATAACTAAAAGAGAAGGTTGGGGGTACACTTGGCACCCCTAATCCCCCTCCTTGAGCCTAATTCTCCATCCTAATTAATCCTCTATTTTTATATATATTTTGTTCATGTTTAATCATTATTATTTGACATTGAATTCTTATGTTATTATTATTATTCATCTCTTTTAATTTAGTTCTAGGAAAAAACCCTCACGAATTCTCAACAAAAAAAAAGTTCGACTACCTCACGAATTCTCAACAAAAAAAAAAAGTTCGACTACCTCACGAATTCTCAACAAAAAAAAAGTTCGACTACCTCACGAATTCTCAACAACAAAAAAAGTTCGACTTACTCAACAAACAAAAAGTTTTTTTTATATATATTTTTGTTCATGTTTAATCATTATTATTTGACATTGAATTCTTATGTTATTATTATTATTCATCTCTTTTAATTTAGTTCTAGGAAAAAACCCTCACGAATTCTCAACAAAAAAAAGGTTCGACTACCTCACGAATTCTCAACAAAAAAAAAAATTCGACTTACTTAACAAACAAAAAAGGGTTTTTTTTATATATTTTGTTCATGTTTAATCATTATTATTTGACATTGAATTCTTATGTTATTATTATTATTCATCTCTTTTAATTTAGTTCTAGGAAAAAACCCTCACGAATTCTCAACAAAAAAAAAGGTTCGACTACCTCACGAATTCTCAATAAAAAAAAAGTTCGACTTACTCAACAAACAAAAAGGTTTTTTTTATATATATTTGTTCATGTTTAATCATTATTATTTGACATTGAATTCTTATGTTATTATTATTATTCATCTCTTTTAATTTAGTTCTAGGAAAAAACCCTCACGAATTCTCAACAAAAAAAAAGGTTCGACTACCTCACGAATTCTCAAAAAAAAAAAGGTTCGACTACCTCACGAATTCTCAACAAAAAAAAAATTCGACTTACTCAACAAACAAAAAGGGTTTTTTTTATATATATTTTGTTCATGTTTAATCATTATTATTTGACATTGAATTCTTATGTTATTATTATTATTCATCTCTTTTAATTTAGTTTGTTGTCCATTATAGGTTTATTATGGCTTCTTCTTCAACTACAAAAAATAAGACCACGTTAGTTCATCTTGAAGATCTTAACCCAACACATGTTAACCATCATCTACGACTCCGTGTTGTGCATGTATGGACTGTTTAGGATTGGAACAATCCGAAGAAACTCAAAACATTCGAGATGGTCTTTGTTGATTAATTGGTATGTATATTTATAGTTTTTTAAAAGTTTCTACTACATCTGCATATTTGTTTTTGGGTTTTTTTCTAAACATGTTGCATATTTGTTTTTGGACTTCTTTTCTTTCTTTGGACACACATATAAATATATAACCTAAGAAAAAGGGGTAAGAATTTGTATTTGGTTACAACTTCAGGAGATCGAAAGATCCAACTGCTTTTCTCCACCTCTTTCATCATCTGACATATTTCCTTCTTTCTTTTTTCAAACTGCATATTTTTTATTTAACTAATTATTACAAATTAGTAAACAAAAGTAACGAATTTGCAAATAAAAAAGAAGTTGAAAAAAAGGGTTAACTCGAATCGATATTGATATGGAGTTAATCTTCATATGTTTCGTTCTTTAATTTGTACTTTATCTATTTGAATTTTATTTAGTTTTTATTTAACATACTTTGATTTTTTTTAAAAACTTTGATTTATATATTTTGAGACTACCCGTCTAATGGACGGGCCTGAAGACTAGTAATCTCTATAAATTAAGGGGATAATTTATATGATGTTAACATCATTTAGTTATATGATGTTCCCTTCACAAACTTTAAAATTCATGGGGGGCTATTTAACATGTGTGAAACTAAATATGATGTTCCCTTCACAAACTTAAAATTCAGGGGGCTATTTAACATGTGTGAAAATTGGTGTGAGTGCATCACCATAATGTTAACATCATATAACATTTTCCCATAAATTAATACTCGATAAATTAATAACCTCGATAAAACTAATAATTTGTCAGGTCCCAAGTGTATAAAATTGAATGTTAATCGATAAAATAATAAGATAATAACTTTTTTGAAACTCCAATGTAAATATAAAGATGAGACTATAAACTAAGTAATTCTTAAAATATTCTAAAATTCCAAGAAGTAAAACATGTATCCATAGTCACTTGTTTTGTTAACCTCCAAATCTATTAGGAGTTCATATTCAAACTTTGCCATTGCATTGTAGATTTGAGACACTGTTTTTTTTAATTGCAACAAAAAGGTATAAAGAGTTGTTGGCACAAATTGTTCAATGCTTTAAATCTCGTAACATTTATTATTTTCACCAGAATAAGCCAACAACTCATTTACATCCATTTTGTGTTTATAATTGTAACACCCCAACAAGGCGGAATCATGGGGGTTATAAGAAAAGTTCAGCACGACATGGAAATTAAGTAGAGACATCCTAAATGCAAATAAGGATTGGGAAATCCATAGATTAAGTTCAAATATGAGTACAAATACATAATTCAGATCACAAAAAATGCATAAGGAGCACATAACCAGCAAATGTCACAAAAGAATACAATCCAAAATGATGGCTGATAATCCTAAGCATAACCCATCGGGGGATCAATGAATCACGGATCCATAAGTCAAGCCCAAATCCTAGCAAATGCCATGCAATCATCCATCACGCCTTTGTTTAGCTTGGTTACCTGAAAAGTGTACTAAAATACGTCAACATAAAGTTGGTGAGTTCGTAGGTTTTGACAATAAAACCAAGTGTCGGGATATTAACCGTTAACATATATATTTTGAACATAACACGATCATATATCCTTGATTCGATCTCATCACGATCATATACCTCGATTCAATCATAACATAATAATATAACCTCGATTCGATCATAATAAGATCATATAACCTCGATTCGATCATAACAATATAATATAACCTCGATTTGATCATAATACGATCACATAACCTCGATTCGATCATAACAATATAATATAACCTCGATTCGATCATAACAATATAATATAGCCTCGATTTGATCATAATACGATCACATAACCTCGATTCGATCATAACAATATAATATAACCTCGATTTGATCATAATACGATCACATAACCTCGATTCGATCATAACAATATAATATAACCTCGATTCGATCATAACAATATAATATAGCCTCGATTTGATCATAATACGATCACATAACCTCGATTTGATCATAACAATATAATATAGCCTCGATTCGATCATACACGTTTATATCACGATCATATTGCACATATACAATCATGCAAGCAAACCAAACACAAAGTACACTTTCCACCCCAAAATCATATAATGTAGGGGCTACGAAACTCACCTTTGTCAAGCAATAACAAGTTAAGATTGAGTTATAAACATTCAATCGTCACGCGTCCATGACCTATCAATGTACATAACATGTTTACAAATCAAGAATTTACATATGGTTTTTAAATAGTTCATATTGGTTATGATCAAGGTTGTGAAAGTCGTTAAACACTCCCAGGTCGGTCGACTAGTGACTTGTGAGTACTCGGGTCAATGCGATGAGTACTCGGGAGGTCAAAATGCAATTCAGGGAGTAGTCGGATTAATCGGACAAATCGGGTCGACTCGGCCCCTTACCTTGTAGCGAGTACTCGGTGAGTACTCGGATCGACTCGGTGAGTTTTATAACAGTGGTTATGATTAGTTCATCTTGGTTATGACTAGTTCATCTTGGTTATGATTAGTTCATTTTGGTTATGATTAGTTCATATTGGTTATGATTAGTTCATGTTGGCTATGAACTGCAAGTAGCGGGCGTTAAAAACTAACAGATCTTGGTTCTGATTAGTTCATCTTAGTTAAACTAACGGGCGTTAAGAACTAACGGATTTTGGTTCTCATTAGTTCATCTTGGTTATGAACTGTAACTAATAGGCGTTAAAAACTAACGGATCTTGGTTCTGATTAGTTCATCCTGGTTATGAATTGTTTTCAAGAACAGTCCTTAGAGCTACGGCCGTTAAAACCTGCACAAATTCGACCCAAAATGCACCCAAGCTTCATATTGACCTCAAAATCAATTAGGAGACACTTCCAAACTCATTTTCAAGCATAAATGAACATAACCTACAACACAAGCTCGATCTATAACATCAAAACTTGTCTAAATCTGTTTTTGACCCAAATTATAACCCTAGGAAACCCTAATTCGAACCAAAGATCGTTTTGACCATTTTGGGACCATTTGGAAGCCACTAATCATGCTACCGACACATTTTGTACAAAACCTGTAACACCCCGAGCTAGGGCTCGAAATATTACGGAAATCACATAGCACAAGGTGGAATTAATGTAGGCAAACTAAATGAAAATAAGTAAATTCGGTGAATTCACTGAAATAAGACAAATATTCATACAAAATGCATAAGGAGCAAGTAGCCATCAAACGTTTACAAAACAATCCAAAAGATGGCAAACGATCCTAAGCATAGAGCAAAAGAGGGGCAAATGAATCCTTGATCCATGTAAGTCCAAGCCCGGGTTCCAACAATCAATAAATCAAGCATCTTGTCTTGGGTTCACCTGATTACCTGAAAAGTGTACTAAACAAGTCAACACGAGGTTGGTGAGTTCGTAGTAATGGTTCGCCAACAATCACAATTAAGTACAAGTAAAGGCAAAGCATACTTACGGGTAACCGTTAAACATCACATAACCAAATCCATCAAGATTACACAATGATAAGTAAATGCGTGTAATAATTATGCACAAGAGATATCAATATCAAAATATATGCCGCATGCGTATGAATGCTACAATGCATATCATGAGTGTGACCTTCAAGTCAACAATGCAAGTATGTGTGACTACATACTTGGGATTTGTGTGCGTCCCGCACAATGCAACGATACTCACATGTCATCACCATGAACACTGTGGCATCTCAAAAACATCGGTATATATACGTCTATATAACCGGGGTCATGTACGTTTCATCAATATTCGTATCAATGCGTATGCGTGTCTCAATCACAAGTTCAAACATCATCAAACCAATCAAACGATACGTACATACACTTAGGAGGATTCTACTTTCAACGAGTTCTCGATGCTTATATATAGGGTCACCCGCAGCCTTCCCACCACATCTCAAACCCTTTGAAGGCATAACCGACCTTTATGTATGTACAACTATCCTAAATAATCATGCAATCACATTCATATACGTAAACCAAGCTCAACCCGAACATTCAATAACAAACCAAACAAATCAAGAAAACAAACAATCAAACACATAAGTGTACACTTTTCAGCCCGAATCTCAATTGAGTAGGGAGCTACGGAACTCACCTTGAGCGGCTACAGCAAGTTTAGATTAAGCTATAAGAGTGCAATATCCGCCACACGATCACGACCTATAGTTACACATACATACATATCAATATAAGGTCATACGCTCCTAGTTCGGGACTCGATTAATCAAAAGAATCGAAATGACGTTTGTTGAATTGATTAGTGTTTAGAAGAAAGTTAGAAAGTGATTTGATAAGGTTTAGACGAGCTAAAAACACAAAAGTCAAAACTGGAGGAGTTGCGCCGCAACTTATCCTGTCTGAAATTGGGTTGCGCCGCAACTACTAGTTGCGCCGCAGCTAGACGCAGTCTGGAGGAGTTGCGCCGCAACTATCTGAGTTGTGCCGCAATAGCAGCAGCAGCAGAATTGACGAACCAAACACCCTAAAAACGGCCCAAGTGACCTTCAAATCGATTTGCAAGAGTTTGAAACTTATTTTGAAGCATGTTTAAACATTATTACGCATAACTACACTTAACCCATTCCACAAATCCAACTTATAACATCAAAATCACACTCAAATCAGCCCAACCCTAACCAAAACCCTAGATTAACCCTAAATCGTCTTTGGCTCGAATTGTGACCCGAAATGGGTTGGAACCAACTAGAAATAGATAAATAAACATAAAATGATGATTATGGGATGAGTTTAGCTTACCAAAAATTCCTCTTAGTGTTCAATTCCGAAAATGAGCTAATGGGAAAGATTTCTTGCACCTATGAACCCAAATCTTGATATGTAGCAAAGGAGATGATAAGGATGATGATTCTTACACTTGTTGACTCCAAATAACCTCAAAGATGTTAAGATTTTTGAGAGAGAGAGAGAGATGAGTGTATGTGTGTTTTGAAGGATTAGAGTGAAAGAGGGAAAGAATGAAGGATCAATCGACCCGACAAGCACATTATCTAGTCATTTAGCCACGAATTGAACCCAATCATATTATTAAATAAAAATGTTAGTCACATTATACATAAAGTCAAACGGGTCAAAATAGCGGATGTTACATTATCCCCCCATCTCACATTGGCGTATTTCTTTTGTCGTTCACGGGCTACTTGCATCCTCTCTTTGATTCGAGAAATCACTTTTGTCGTCTCAACTACAATCTCCGGCCCAATGAGTTGGCTTTCACCAATCTCCGCCCAAGCTAGGGGAGAACGACATTTTCTACCATAGAGTGCTTGGAATGATGCCATTCCTAGAGTTGCATGATAACTATTGTTGTAAGAAAACTCGACCAACGGTAAGTGTTCATCCCAATTACCACCAAAGTCAATGACACACGCCCTCAACATGTCTTCAAGCGTTTGAATAGTCCTTTCACTTTGTCCATCCGTTTGAGGATGAAACGCCGTGCTCATGTCAAGTCGTGTACCCATAGCACGTTGAAAAGCTTGCCAAAAGTTGGACTTAAATCGGGAGTCCCTATCGGAAATGATAGACACCGGGACTCCATGTTTAGACACCACTTCTTTAATGTATAAACGAGCCATGGTGTCAAACTTATCGGTTTCACGAATGGCCAAGAAATGAGCCGACTTCGTTAACCGATCCACTATCACCCAAATCGTGTCACGACCACTCTTCGTCCTTGGTAACTTCGTGATGAAGTACATTGTAATATTCTCCCATTTCCACTCGGGTGTCTCCGGTTGCACCAATAATCCGGGTGGCTTCTTATGATCGGCTTTCACTTGTAAGCAAGTAAGGCACTCACTTACATACTTAGCCACGTCACGCTTCATACCCGGCCACCAATAAAAGTCTTTCAAATCAAAATACATCTTATCCGACCCGGGATGGACCGAATAAGGCGATCGATGGGCTTCATCCATGAGGAGTGTTCTTAAATTACCGAAAATGGGAATCCAAAGTCTTTCAACCAAGTATAGCCCGTTGTCATCTTTTCTATCAAATAGTTGCTCCATACCATCCAAGTTTTCATTACCGAAATTCCCCGGTAGGGTTGCTTGTACTTGAGCTTCAATGATTCGGTCACGAATATTTGGCCCTACCGTGAGACTCATAACTCTAGCCCGTCTTGGCTTAACTCTTTCTTTTCGACTCAAGGCGTCGGCCACAACATTTGCCTTGCCCGGATGATAACGAATATCACAATCACAATCACTAAAGAGCTCTAACCAACGCCTTTGTCTCATATTCAACTCGTTTTGATTGAAGATGTGTTGGAGGCTTTTGTGATCGGTGTAAATCACACATTTTGTACCGTATAGATAATGCCTCCAACACTTCAAAGCAAAAACAACCGCTCCCAATTCCAAATCGTGTGTCGGGTAGTTTTTCTCATGCACCTTCAATTGACGAGAGGCATACGTAATAACCTTGCCCCTTTGCATGAGAACACAACCCAAACCTTGCCCCGAAGCATCACAATAAACCACAAAGTCTTCTAATCCATCCGGAAGAGTTAGGATGGGTGCTTCACACAACATATCTTTAAGAGTTTGGAAAGCTTGCTCTTGTCTATCACCCCATTCGAATCTTCTTTCTTTTTGAGTTAAGAGTGTAAGAGGTTGTGCAATACGGGAGAAATTTTCAATGAATCTTCTATAGTAACCCGCCAATCCAAGGAATTGACGGATTTCGGATGGCGTTTCGGGTCTTCTCCAATTCTTAACCGCTTCAATTTTACTTGGGTCCACATGAATGCCATCCTTGCTCACCATGTGACCAAGAAAGTGGACCTTCTCCAACCAAAACTCACACTTCGAGAATTTAGCATACAACTTCTCCTTTCTCAACAACTCAAGTACTTCGCGCAAGTGCTCGGCATGATCTTCTTTTGTTTTAGAATAGACAAGTATATCATCAATAAAGACAATGACGAATTTGTCCAAGAAAGGTCGACACACCCGGTTCATCAAGTCCATGAACACCGCCGGTGCATTAGTCAACCCGAATGGCATAACGGTGAATTCAAAATGTCCATACCTTGTACGGAAAGCCGTTTTAGGAATATCATCTTCATGTACTCGGAGTTGATGATAACCCGAGCGAAGATCAATTTTTGAAAAATGCTTAGCGCCTTGAAGTTGATCAAAAAGGTCATCGATTCTAGGAAGAGGATAGCGGTTTTTCACCGTGAGCTTATTCAACTCCCGGTAGTCGATACACATTCTAAACGACCCGTCTTTCTTTTTGACAAAGAGAATAGGAGCACCCCACGGAGATTGACTAGGACGAATGAAACCCTTTTCTTGAAGTTCCTTAAGTTGAGCCTCTAGTTCTTGCATTTCGGTTAAGGCGAGTCTATAGGGGGATTTTGCTACGGGGGCGGCTTCGGGGATGAGATTGATACGGAAATCAAGTTGACGAGATGGAGGTAATCCCGGTAAGTCATCCGGAAAAACATCGGAAAATTCACAAACAATAGGAACGGTCTTCAATTCTACCTTGGTGACGGTAGCACTAAAGACTTTAGAATTTGAGGAATCGGAAGTTTCACCTTGGACTCTAAGAATTTTACCGTTAGACAACGGTATTTTAACAACTCTCTCACCGCAATCAATAGTAGCATTAACCGCCGTCAACCAATCCATACCCACAATAACATCAAAGCTCCCAATATCCAAAGGCATAAGGTCGATATAGAACTCGACGTCGTTTAGAGTCAAAATACAATCACGAAGTATTTGACTAAGTTTGGTTAAAGCACCATTTACCATTTCTACGTCAAGCACATAATTTAGAGCACACGGATTCACATCAATCATGGGAACACAACTAGAGGAAATAAGGCTAAAATCGGCTCCGGAGTCAAACAAAACCGTTGCATAATGACCATTGAGAAGAAATGTACCTGCAACCACATTGGGATCATTACGGGCTTCATTGGCATTGACCCCAAAGTCTCGGCCACGGGGTTGTACTTGATGACCTTGTTGTCCCCGGTTTTGATTAGGCCTGACAATTTGTAGTTGGTTGGGGTGGACGGCCACTTGAACTTGTTGTCCCACCCATCGAGGACAATTGTTGCGGTAGTGATGAGGGCTACCACATTCAAAAGACTCGCCTCTTCGTTGATTTCCACGAGGAGGGATAGCTTGGAGTGGAGCCACATTTTGTGGTGCCATTCTCGGTGTCCTACAATCCTTGGACATGTGCCCCATCCGGTTACAATTGAAACACGCCCCACATTGAATGTTGGTGGGGTGGTGCTTGTTGCATCTTCCACAAAACGGGTGGGGTCCCGCATAAGCCTTTGATGTGACCAATTTATGTAGATCGCCAACATCATTATTGGCCTTTTTCGTATGTGTTTTGAGTCGATTTTGTATGTATTTGGCGCGTTTATGGTGTTTGTTAGTGCTTTCAGGTTCTTAGCAGGTTGCGCGCCCATTTGGTACATTTTCTGACGATTGTTGGCCAAAAAGTTGACCCGAGTGTTCAAGTGATGTTGATAATGAAGAACAAAGATTTCAGCAGATATGCACTGCGCCGCAGTGGGAGGGTTATTTCCCCACTGCGCCGCAGTCGTTGGGTACCAAAGATACAAGATTCCAGTGAATTATCACTGCGCCGCAGTGGGAGCATTCACACCCCACTGCGCCGCAGTCAACAACGAATAAACAATCCAGTGAAATCTCACTGCGCCGCAGTGGGAAGTGCACAAGGCCACTGCGCCGCAGTGAGTGCACGGGAGAAAGAGGGTTGCAGCCTTTTGCTGCAGATTTGGGGGAGAGGTATATAAAGGAAAAAACCCTATTTTTCCCAATCATCCAAATTCTTTCTAAGAGCTGCTCTCCAAGGGATTTCTTCGAGGATCAAGGGTAGATTTCTTCGTCCGATTCATTGAAGATTCAAGGGCACCCACTTAGATCGTATCTATTTCATTGTCTTGCAATTTCAATTTCAAGAACGATTGGTACATCATGTTCTTCTTTTATTTTGATTGTTATTTTAAATTAATAATGAGTGGCTAAACATTCACTCATCCACCTTGAGGAAACTAGACGAATGATGTGATTGCTATATGTTTTAATCCAAAGAGTTGATTTCAATTATCGTTGTGTCGTGATCTTGATGATTTAATTCCTTTTTATATATTATTATGATATTGGTGGCATATGTGTTCTTCGTTAGTGGTACTAGTTGGATGCATATGTGATTTTCAAATGGTTGTTTGTCTATGAGCAATTATCACTAGTTCATGGTATGATAGTGAATATCATTTTAATAAAAGGAGTCATTTTGTCAACGTGTTTTATAACGGTTGGTGGTACCACGTTATCTTCACATAGGCACAATTGTTAATTCGATAGTCAAGCAAACTAATTGTTGGTAAGGTTGTCTAGGCATTGGTGGTACCGGCTTGGGTAATTAAACTAGCAACTTAGGTGATTGGGTAATTTGCTCACGGTTGGTGGTACCACGTGAGCACCTTAATCCTTTTACGATTATCTTTTCAACTCAATGAATTTGGTCTTAATTGAATGCAATCATGTTTGAAGTCTAGCGAATTCAAGGTGGATGATCTTTATTAATATTGTCTGAAGCTTTTCTTTACTTTTATGCGTTTTGTCTTTTAATTTTATTTTAAGTTAATTGTCAAAGTGAGACTCGAAACAACACCCTGTTTTCCAAACCATTTTATTAAACGGCTAGTTCAAACCAATCCCCGAGAACGAACACGGACTTGCCTCTTAACTATATTGCATACGAACGGGTCCACTGCCCGATAGTGTGTAGTAGTGAGTTTCTAGGTATTTCTAGTTTATAATTTTTAAACTCGATTTAGCACATCAAGTTTTTGGCGCCGCTGCCGGGGATTGTGTGCCGATTTAGTTGTTAATTTAGTGGTTTGATCCTTTCTCACGCATGAGGAAGTTACTTGTTTATTAGTTTAGTTTTCTTTTCTTATCACAGGTGCATTTGACGTGTTTGTGTTAGTTGTGTGTTTGCAGGTATTGTTTTAGTTGATGAACTTGCGTTCTTCGGGTCTCCCTTTGAATAGTCCTTTGTCTACTCCGAGAAGACCAAGAGGGCGTAGGTTTAACTTCACTGAACCCACAACACCAATACCGACACCATTTTCACCTATAGCTAAACCCACTCCTGATTCGGACGAGGAAGGGTTCTTTTTGGATGAGTTTTTCAATTTAGAAGTAAAGCAAGAGGAAATGGGGGACGAACAACCAAGGGGTCCAAATGATACTCGCTATGGCGAGAGGGTCCGTACGATCCCAACTGGCCGTGGTTCCGCCATTAGACCTCCAACCATTGATCACACTTTCGCTTTGAAACCATGATAACTTTTGAACAAGATGATGGAGAAGATGTTGTTGAGGCTTGGATTCGTTTCAAGGAAATGTTGAGAAATTGTCCGGGGCACGATTTGACTAGGGAGAAATATGTGGAGCTTTTCTTTGATGGGTTGGATAAAAAGTCTAAACGAGAATTGGGATATGCTTTCGGGGGTAGTTTCAATAACATTACACCCAATGAAGGTTATCGAATCTTGGAAGACATGGCGAAGGATAGCTCAACTTTGGATGATGAAAGGTTTTTGAAGAATGAGAAAAAGATGAAGAGAGGTACTAACCAAGGGAGAGTTGCTAAGGTTGAAGCTAGCAATGACCCAGGGGTTATTGGAGAGATTAGGGCGCTATCTGAGCGCATGGAAAAGGGGTTTGCTACTCAAGAGAATAGGTTTGGAGCAATTGAGAGGGATGTTAAGGTAGTAGCCTGATGTGACCAATTTATACCCATCGCCCACATCGTTATTGGCTTTTTTATTATATGTTTTTAGTCGATTTTGCTGGCATTTGGCGCGTTTATGGTTTTGTTAGTGGTTTTAGGTTCTAAACAGGAGACGTTTCCGTTTGGTGCAATTTCGAGTAATTTTGAGGCCATGAAGTTGATTGGAGAGTTCGAGAGTTATTAAGGTGAAAAGAGATAGAAAATATGCAAGTCTTCATAAGTTGATGTGTGGCCTTCAGTTCAGTATATTTATACTGCGACGCAGTGGTGGTGAACAAGTCCACTGCGCCGCAGTCATCTCAAGGAAATGAGCATCGAGTCCAGTAATATTATACTGCGCCGCAGTGGGGGTGACCAAGGCCCACTGCGCCGCAGTCAGCTAGTGGAGAAAGGAGAACTCAACCAGTAACATTGGACTGCGCCGCAGTGGGGTTTGCAGGTGCCCACTGCGCCGCAGTGGGGGTGACCAAGGCCCACTGCGCCGCAGTGGGGGTGACCAAGGCCCACTGCGCCGCAGTGGGGGCATCACTCGCCCACTGCGCCGCAGTGAGAGTACGGGGCTGAAAGGTTTTGGGCAGCTTTTGCTTCAGATTGAAGGGAGGTATAAATAGAAAACATAACCTAATTCCCAAAGCATCAAGTTTTCTTTCTAGGAGCTGCACTACAAGGAACACCTTCAAGGATCAAATCAAGATTTCATCGTCTTCCGATTCATTGAAGATTCACGTGCACCCATCTAGATCGTATCTATTTTATTGTCTCGCAATTTCTATTTCTCAAACGATTGGTACATCATGTTCTTCCTTTATTTTGATTGTTATTTCAATTTAATCATGAGTGGCTAATCTTTTAATCACCCACCTTGATGAAACTAGACGAATGACGTGATTGCTATATGTTTTAATTCCAAGAGTTGATTTCATTTATCGTTGTGTCGAGATCTTGATGATTTAATTCCTTTATATTTATTATTATGATATTGGTGGCATGTGTGTCCTTCGTTAGTGGTACTAGTTGGATACATATGTGATTTTCAAACGGTTGCTTGTCTATGAGCAATTATCACTAGTTCATGGTATGATAGTGAATGTCATTTTAATAAAAGGAATCATTTTGTCAACGTGTTTAGAAACGGTTGGTGGTACCACGTTTTAATTCACATAGGCACAATTGGTAATTTGTTGATCAAGCAAACTAATTGTTGGTAAGGTTGTCTAGGCATTGGTGGTACCGGCTTGGGTAATTAAACTAGCAACTTAGGTGATTGGGTGCCTTGTGAGCGGTTGGTGGTACCACGCGAGCATTTTATCCTTTCACGATTATCGTGTCAACTCTCAATGAATTTGGTCTTAATTGAATGCAATCATGTTTGAAGTCTAGCGAAGTCAAGGTGGATGATCTTTACTATTATTGTTTGAAGCTTTACCTTTACTTTTACGTGTTTAGTCTTTTAAATTTACTTTAATTTATTTGTCAAAGTGAGATTCAAAGTGTTCCACCCTGTTTTCCAAACTACTTTATTAGACAATTGATTCAAACCAATCCCCGTGAACGAACCTGGACTTACTTTGTAACTATATTGCATACGATCGGGTCCACTGCCCGATAGTGTGTAGTAGTGAGTTTCGAGGTACTTCTAGTTTTAAATTTTAAACTCGATTTAGCACATCAAGTTTTTGGCGCCGCTGCGGGGATTGTGTGCCGTTTTAGTTGTTAATTTAGTGGTTTGATCCTTCCTCACGCGTGAGGAAGTTATTTGCTTTAATAGTTTAGTTTTTCTTTTCTTTTCTTATCACAGGTGCAGTTGACGTGTTTGGTTAGTTGTGTTTTACAGGTCTACTTCTCAGTTGATGAACTTGCGGTCTTCGGGTTTACCTCTAAATAGTCCTTTGAGAACACCAACAAGACGTAGGTTTAACTTCACAACACCTACACCATTCTCACCTATTGCTAGACTCACTCCTGATTCGGACGAGGAAGGGTTTTATTTAGACGAGTTCTTCAATTTAGAAGTTAAGTTAGAAGAGGAAATGGGAGACGAACAAAGGGATCCGAATGATATTCGTTATGGTGAGAGGGTCCGTACTATTCCTACCAACCGTGGTAGTCCTATAAGACCTCCAGCCATTGCTCATGATTTCAATCTGAAAGGTAATCATCTTAAAAGTATTGAGGAGCAACAGTTTGACGGTAAAAGGAAATGGGATCCATACCAACACTTAGAGAGGTTTGAGAAGTTGGCACGGTTATACCAATATGGGAACAACCAAATGAATGCCGTTAAACTTGAGACATTTCCCATGTCCATTACCGGTGATGCTTTAGATTGGTTTAATGATCTTCCGGAAAATTCCATAACAACTTGGGACCAACTCAAGCAAGCTTTCATTGGTGAGTTTTATTCACTTAGAACTCAAAGGAAGTTGGAGAATTTGATTAGGTCCTTTGACCAAGATGAAGATGAAGATGTGGTGGATGCATGGATTCGGTTTAAGGAGATGTTGAGGAATTGTCCGGGCCATAACATGACTAAGGAACAATATGTTGAGCTTTTCTTTGATGGCCTAGATAAGAAGTCTAAGCGGGAGTTAGGATATGCTTTTGGGGGTGGTTTCAACAAAATTACACCCAATGAAGGTTTTGATATTTTGGAGTCCATGGCAAAGGACAATGCAAATGTGGATGATGATAGATTTTTGAAGAATGAGAGAAGGTTAAAGAAAGGTACTAGCCAAGGTAGGGTTGCAAAGGTTGAAGCTAGTCATGATTCAGGGATGATTGGAGAGATTAGAGCGCTATCTGAGCGCATGGAAAAGGGATTTGCTATGCAAGAGAATCGGTTTGGAGCAATTGAACGAGATGTTAAGGTAGTGGCCGATGGATGTGATCATTGTGGTGATATGCATTATTCAGATGAGTGCCCCAATCGGGCACCCGAAGATGTGAGTTACATCCAGAATCAACAACAAGGGAGCTACCCACGCAATACCGGTTTCCAAAACCGTTCTTCAGGTAATCCTTCTTATAACTCTTCTTTTCCTACTAATAATTCTCGTTTTTCAGGAAAT